>NTHP01000353.1:440661-468513 GCA_003416845.1 Oplegnathus fasciatus | reverse complement strand
GGAAATGAAGTATACTTAAGAGGGATATTTTTCAATCTCTCTGTCTCTATATCACAGACTGATACTACATACATATACATACTAACGTCACCAAAACACAGATTCATCACAAGACACAAGATGTCTGTTGGTTTGTCCTTTCATGGGACAAACTCATTGTGTGGTAGATAATTGTCCTACAGGTGACGTCAATATTTTCAAGTTACAGTGGAGACTGTCCTCCCAAGAACGACAGCATCAGCCGTTTCAGCAAGTCAGGTACTGTTAATTACAATACCTTGAGTTAGTAGGACCCCAATAATTCTATTGATCTTGACTGTAGTGAGAATGAGAACTATGTGATTGCTCTCCCTCGAGAGGGTTTATCGTGACAGAATCTCTGCCATCTGGAGCCCTGGTTGAGTCGTCGCTCTCTCCTGGGAACATTTAGGCCCTATGCAAGCTATAGCCAAGCTTTGTCTGAGGGGAGGCCCACAGCGTCAGACTTTGAAAAGCCCTGGTCTACAGAATGTTAAAAGTAAAGAAAATACTCATCAGATGTTATCTGAGCGCAAAATATACATGTTTTATAATGATTTCAAACAGAGGAAAGATAATTCCAGCATTTATAAAGTTGTAACCAGTGAATGTATTTATAACTCATACAATCTGTTCAGTTCATCTTCTATTAAAGGAAAAGTTAGATTTTAAGAAATACACTTACTTGTTTTCTTGTTGAGAGTTGGATGAGAAGATTGATACCACACACATTGAATATGAAGCTACCGCCAGCAGCCAGTTAGCCAGTTAGCATAAAGACTGGAAACAGGGGTAAACAGCTAGCCTGGTACAAAATCCACCTACCAGCACCTCTAAAGCAGTATTTTATTTAGCTGTTTTCCCTTGTTTCCAGTCTAAATGTAAGCTAAACTAACCAGCTGCTGGTTACAGACACGTAAAGACTTGACAGTGATATCGATCTTCTGATTTAACTCTCTGCAAGAAGCGAATTCCCCAAAATTTGAACTATTGCTTTAAACACATATTGACTAATTGTTTCCACAGTTAGTCTCTGGGTTAATTTAGCAAGTGAAAATGCGCCCTAAATGTTTTAGCGAGAAACATGTGTTGAAACGACAGGTTTGGCAAGTTAAGCCTTGTGAATTATTCCATTTCATCAAGAAACAGTTTTAAATTCCTCCTGAAATGTTATCAACAACCATTCAAAAATGTCATGCTTCTTCATCACCCCATAACCATTAGCTGTTGTATTGGATGAACTATTTGTCTTTATCTTTAAATTAAAGGATTAAATATTAAAATTAATGAACAGTAACAACCTGCCTGCTACAGATCAGATCAAAAATCCTCTCCTCGTTTTGAAATGGATGAAATGGAATTGTTCCACATAAGAAGCCTATTTATTTGCCTCATCGCGCCTGATGGAAGTGCATCTTTTGCTGCATTTTATTTTGTTTTTGGAGACATTTCAAAACTTAAAGTAAAATTTGCTTGACACTTGGATGAATACACGGCTCCCTGTCTCTCTCTCTCCCCTCAGGTGGGTATCTGCTGTGTGCACGACCGCCTCTCACCGCTGCTCCGCTCTCCCAGCCAAACCCTCCACTGGCAAAGGGCTACAAATACACCCATCAGTCGGACTCCGTCTGTCTCGTGCGCTGACAGTAAAGAGCCGACAACGGGAGAAAAGAGGCAGACAGCAACAGCCCCGGGGGGGTGAGACGGGTGGTGAGGAGGGGGAGGAGGAGGAGGTGGTGATGCTCTTCTTCCTTTTCTAACAGAACAATGGAAATGCTGATGAGGGACACCAAACACCAGCGCACACTCAAATGGTTGCTTCATGTCCACTGTGTAGGAAGAAATACAAGGACAAATATAGTGGAGATACAAGCACACACACACACCTGCTTTGTTTGTTTTGTAAGCATTTCAGAGACAAGACATCAACAAAAAGCCAGGTGTTTCCCTGGTGATGTTTTGGGTGTGGATAACCACGGCTGATAAAGTAGTCAGGGCTTCAGTTAGAGGAAAAAAGACGATAAGAGAACAGACAGAAGAGAAATCGAGAGAGATAATGTGTCTAGTATACTGATCATTTCTGCAGCCTATATCTATACGAGGGGGAATAATGATTAATTTCATTATTGATTAATCTATTGCACATTTTTGCAATTAATTGTTTAACCCCTTAACATCCAGTTTTCGCCTTTTATTTCCCCCTTAAGTAGCTTTAAGGTTGAAAATCATCATATTCCACACTGTCTGATTGTATCACTTCTGTTATGTGTATATTATATCAACCAACTCTTCATTGAAGCTGTATGATACATTCAAACCCAAGACTGTTTTTTATGGCTGCACCATTTCATCAAATGTCCTACATGTGTTGTGCATCTTCATAAATATTTGCTACTGGAAAATTTGGAATCGACGCTAGAATTTAAAATCAATTTCTGGTGATTTTAACAATCTCCATAACTTTTGGCATAGCATGAGTTTGTAATGACTGACCCACTGGTGGACCACAGCTGTTGATTTATAGAATGTCAATTTACAACCATGTACATCTGACAAATCTTCACATTCGAGAAGCTGTCAACAGCAAATATTTGGTATTTTTGCTTGATAAATAACTTCAATGATTAATCAATTATCAAAATGGTTGTACCGCTGAAACGATGACTTGATTAATCAATTGTTCGATCAACAGAAATTATGACAGTCGATTAATCATTTGAGTAATTTTTCAAGCGTAAATGCCAAAAATGATCTTGTTCATTCAAAATTTGCTGATTTTCGCAAACTGAAACATCTTTGGGTTTAAACATAATAAAACAAGCAACTTAAACACATCAGCTACATGAGACTGAAATGGGAATTTATCACTATTTCATAGACTAAAGATGACTTGATAATGAAAGTAATCATAGGTTGCAGGCCTAAATTGTTGTCAATTATTTTTTGTCACTTGACTAATGGGTTAAAGGACTAATTATTTCAGCACTAATACTGACATACATGTAAAGACAGTACTGGTATTCATTATTTGTTTCATTCAATCAGCCTATATTAGATTTTTTCTACTCTTGAACGAACTGTAGGTTTGGGAGAAATTAGTTTGTGAATTCAGAGCAGCTCACAAGCAAAGGTGGCCCAAAAACACACGTCCCAAAGTGTGAAAAGTGCTTCTGAATAAGTGCAAGTGCTGTTGTAAAGGTCTCCAAAGCCAAGTATCAAAAGCAGACCTGCAAACCTCTGTTGCCACCGCATACGATTACAACTGCCAGCATAGCTGCATACCAGCGTTTTAATCCCTCTAATCTGTCAGAATGCACTTCCCCTCTCGTTTCCACCCTCTCATCCAAAGGAAAAAAAAAACTCTGGACATCCCTTCTGCTGCTCCTGTGTCAGAGGAGACGCAAAGAGTGTTCCAAGTGTCAGGAGGATTTCTGTAATTCAGAGTCGGCCACGGCCCAGAAAATGAATTAAAACTTCCAGGTGGCCACTGGTCATCTGGTTGATATATTAGGAACACACACTGGTCAGCAAGAGCACACAGTGTTAGTGCACACACACACAGAGGATGACTGACAGATAACACACACCCGCGCCAACATGCTCTCTCTCCCCTGGGCATCCAGCGAGTGTCTTGGCAACCACAAGTCACAACAATCTCCTCCTCTGCTCTGATTATAGACTTGATGTGAGCTAATGTGTGTGGCGGACAGTGCGAGCGAACTGACTGCCTGACTGAGAGTCAGGGTTTCAGCCTGAATCGTACCTGGGATGTGTTTGGCCCAGCCGATGTTGACCACCAGCTCTCTGTCGGCCAGGTCGCACAGCGTGGTCAGAGCCTTGATGTCGCTCTCAGGCACAGTGGGGTCCGGCATGGCGAAGATGCCCTCCGGCTCGGCCACCAGCAGCAGAGACACTACCTTGTTTTCTACCACACCGCCAACAGTGACTGAGAGAGATGGAGAGAGCGCAATTAGATTTTTATTATTATAACCACTTCTATTTAATCAGGTAATCTCATTGAGATTATATATAATATAATCAGTTAATCTAGCCAGAAAGCACATGCATACAAACACCATCAGAAACAGTCAGACATCTTTAAAAAGGTCAGAAATTAAAAGTTTAAAGTCACCCAGTGGCATGAGACGTCCACATATATGGTGCAACATACTGGATTTACTGGGTATTGAGAATTATTCAAGCTCACCACTAATAAAATATCTCTGTTGAACTGTTTCGCTCCCATTGGGATTTTTTTTTTTCCCAATGAAAAATGTGTTTTGCCCTGTCCAGTGAAAACCACGTATCTCAAAATTTGGTGATTCCATAAAGTGTTCCTTTATGGGTTGAGAAAATGGCCCCTACTTCTGAAGCTAAATAAACCATTTGAAACCCCACAGGATTATCTAAGAAAAAGACGCTGAAAATGGGGCTGTTTTTCTTAGCTCGTGAAAAGTTGAATCTTTGGAGATACATGGTTTTCACAGGACAGCAGCGAAATTCATTACAGCCATTCAAAGCTTCACCCATCAAAAACTACAGTTGGCATTGAATAATGCCAAGTCATTAGCAAATACAAGCTATAAAAATGATTCAATGCTGTGACAGACAACATCGCAGACAGCACGATTTGACTGATTTGAACTCGCAGACCACAACATAGATAATATCCTCTCCTTTCTACAATAAAGGAATCCATTTATATAGACTCACTACTCAACAATCATGTGCTACAATCGAGTTCATAGCGCACCGTAGTTAATGTGAGCTTTTGTTTGTACACTTACATGTTCTTTTCTGAGGCAAAGCGTTCTGTGGGTGCAGATAGGGGCTGTTCTCAGCGTCTATTCTCCTCTTGTACTTCTGTCTGCCGCCTCGAACCCGGTCCAGACGCACACCTACAGAAACACAAACACAGGACATTAATGACGCATTTGGCGTTAACGGTCACACTCGAAATATGCACGCCTGGGTGTCCTTATATCACAGGGTGCTAAATGCTAACACTCACTCACATGCACTGGATACATATGTACACAAAAAGTCGCTTATAATAAAAAATCTGTCATTTAATTTTGACTCAGAGTAACTGGTGTTTCAAACACTCTTGAAAAAATTCATTTCTTCTTTAATTTAATGATTAAAAAGGCATCTAGACTGTGAGATTACAGAGAGTAAAATCATAGTAAACCTGTTGAAATAAAGGTTAAATTATAATGTTCATTCTTTTGGAAATTCAGTGGATTTTGGAAACAAAGTCATCCAAAAGTACAGTAATCAGATTATTTATAATGCAAGGACTGTAATTCATCATATTTCATCAGCACTCAACAGCAATGATGAAGAGTAACGTCTGCACAGTGACACACAAACAACAAGCTTATTTAAACTGACATTTCAGTCCCGCTTGGATCTTCAGTCAGTGTGCAGACGTTTTCATCAGTAGAGTGTCTGACACTGACTACAGTACAAACAGGTGATCAGTTATTAGAAAGAGGCTTCATGTTGAGGTCAACCATCAGGATGTTGCCCAATCATCTGCTCGCATGTCTTAACGATCCCAAGGAGACTGAGCGGGGCATGTCTAATGCCGGCACAGCAGCACGCATCCTGTAACATGACACCCGACAACTTTAGAGCAGCCGATGACAACTGCTCATCTTAACAAGCGTTGTGGTAACCTTGTCACCATGCCGATGGGGATGTAAGAGTGTGTGTGTGTGTGTGTGTGTGTACAGGGGGCAGTTAGATAAGGAAAAGCTGATTGGATTCATGTTCATGGAGGGGAAACACACATACTGAGAGTAACAGTCAAAGTAAAAAGAAAACATGTGACTCGGGAAGCCTATAGTAGTGGTGTTGGGTTACCTGATCTACACTGTGTAAATGGCCATAGCGGCCCTGAATAGATCTATAATGGCACTTGCGTCTGAAAGAGACACTCTGAGGGTATTATTTGCCCACTTGACACCTCACGTTGATGCTCCATCCCTTGGAGCCTGCTGCCTCCTGTACTTTGCTTACTTATGCAGATAGCTATGGAGAGTCTGCATGAACATCCACAACATTAAATATCATAAAGTCTTCTTAATCAGGCATGTAAAATGTGTTGTAGGGTTATATCAGTTTATGGAAAGGTTCTTAGTTTTTGGCATCATTGGTTTGTAAAGCTATTTTGTGTCTTTTTATAGTTGTGCTATTACCATAGCAACAATTTTATATAATTTCTGCTTTATTAGTTAATGTACCATGAGATAGGAGAGAGGTAAGATGGAAAGAGGGGGGTCACTCATAACAAAGCCATGGAGTGAGAATGGGGACTATTATGAAACATCATGCTCAGATTCCGTATGACAGTATACGTCCACATTTAAAGGTGGACGACTTTGACACTCACCACCTTAAAGGTCCCATTACGGTCCTGTACGTACGCCTATTTTCTCTATTATCAGCTCCTTACTCTGAGCGACGGGGTCCAACATGAACACAACATTTTTCTGTTTTGGATATTTCACATAATTTGTTTATTTGAGTTTTTCTTTAAGCTCTTCTGACTGGTTTGAAGTGGGCGAGGCTCAATTGGAAAAAAGTGACATTATGTACTTCCCTGCACCAATCAGGGTTCAACAATATTCAAATCACAATTGAAAGACAGTTGTGGGGTTGTTTGCTAATGTTTTCAGGTCACTGTCAATCAAATCAGATTAAACCACATCCACACAGTCCTGATGAAGCAGATAAGATTTTTTGTGTGTTAAATTCTTAATANNCTGCAGCATTTGCAGTATTACAACCCAGGTGTCGTCAGCGACTTTGCCGGAAAAATCACAAGCGGCGCACAGTTAGGCTTTTAACAAGGCTTTTATCGCAACAGACTTGCTCTTCAACTCACCTGTGTGTGAAGCGGCATACTGTTGTTTCCAGTCTCTGCTAGCATTGTGAGTAAATGGTTATTATGGCTGAACAAACAAAGAAAAGGTCAATGACTTCAGACGAGGAAACTGAAACTGAAAGCTAAGTGAGGTCCAAAAACACACCTGCAATTACCGATTATTGCCATAGGTGCCGTGAAAGAGAACAAAATGAAAATCTTACATTACAACTTTAAGTGTACCCTTTGAACTAGACGGAGCTGGACGATAAACTGAATATTGATTTACTGACGTTGTGAATCTGTTACCAACCCAAATTTACTCCAGAAAAGGCTAGAAAGTGGATCTTAAGTTGTGATTGTTTCATCAAACTATTTTAAAAGTCAAGCATGAACTTCCACGCAAAATCCTAAAAGTGTTATGGATGAAATTAGGTCAAATGTCTGATCCATCCCCATGACAACTGAGCAAACTCCATCTGCTGCATCTGAAGACAGTGTAATAGGGTTGAGCGCTGCGGAAAAAGCTAGTAAGTGGACCTTGAGTTGGGATTGTTTTGTCAAAATAAATAAATAGCTTGAATCCCACTGAATTTAACTTAAAGGTACAACAACAAATAATGACATCAAACCCAGGTTCAAGCAACCATCAGCCCAAAGTCCAGTCCAGAAAAAGACTTCCACTTATTGTAATCAATGTAAAATACCATGATCTAGATTTTAGATCATATCGTCGAGCCTTACTTTATAATTCTGGGCATCTCATCGATGGTAAGACAGGCAAGATGTGAGTTGGCAGTTTTGGGGTTAAGAGGAGGAAGTGAAGAGCTTGTTCTCAAGAAGATGAGTGGGGTATTAAAGAAGAGATTGGTGGGGTTAACTCAATGCCCCCTGACCTCTGGTGATGTCATGTGGGGCAAATAGTAAGTGTGGATTATCCTGGGCACCAGGTGCCACTCCGAGGTGTGAGATGAGGGATGAGGGTCCTTATGTCGGCAAAAACTGGATTACTTTGGTTGTTCGATATGTAGGAAAAGTGTGTTTCATACGGGTGTATTTGTGTGTGTGTTTGTGCTCACATCTGACAGTTATTCAAACACACACACATCAGAGCTAAGTGTAACTCTTCACAGTGGAATGTGCTGACAACCAAAAGGCCAAGAATAGCTTTGGTGGATAACAGAACAGACACACACACCTCCTCCCTGTTCGTCTGCACAGCCCATCAGAGTTCGATAAACACGGACTACTCAGACATTGATCTATTTTTTACCGCTTTCATCACTCAGCTTTCTTTTGAGGGTGTCTGGATCTTCACATGGGAGGCTTTACAGGTTCCCAAAGCGCACACAGTGCAGCAGGATCAGGAGCATGAACGTCCAGCCGCTGATCCGGACTGATCCAGGTTACCGTGTTCTGTGGCAGCACTCCCCCGCCTCCATCGCTGCTGCTGCCACCACCAGCATGTGTTCAGTATAAACAATCCCACGCTTCTCGGATATTGTGACAAATGTACACATGGCTGCCCCTGACGATACTGTGGTGTTACATTCCCCGCACACTGCTTCTCGTCAACAAATGAAAAGGATTTGGAAAGTTGGCAGCACACATTGTGAAAAGCACACAGAGTCCCTCCGTTCTCTTCTGATGCTTTTCTCAGAATACAGATTAACACAGCATGATTAACACACCTGAGACCAAATAACTTCAGCCGGCAGGAAGTGGGGATGAGACGGTGAAGAAGAGACAAAGAAGGAGAGGAGGGTACTTTACAGAGATATTGCTGCACCGCCATATTCCTTAGGAACATAAACCATTAAAATACAGGATCACACAATTACATCTGTGTGATAAACAAAATATTGCGCGCATTTTGCAAGCATACACGTTTTCACTGCCCTTAGAAGCGACAGCAACTGTAGAATTGAGCACTAAACAGGGCTTAATCAAATCCTGCCCGGGGTCTATATGTCTTTTAGCTGTGTATTTAATACGGCTCTGACTCTCCCCATTAAACCTCACAGCTCCTCTGTCTCAGCCTTTACTGCGGCCTCTCCGGGGAAGAAGGGCATTACGAGACACGGTGAAGCGCGTTACGAGGGCGCTTACGACGGGAGTTACGAGGGGCAGTTCGCATTTCACGGAGGTCCAGGAATCCCACAAGGCATCTGGAGGAATTTACGAGGGGGGAGGGAAAGCAAAGGGGGCGGCGAGAGGAAGGGGGTTGAGAGGTGGACTGGGATGCTGTTGATGCCCCTATTGAAAGCAGCTAATTTAGAAAAGGGGCAGACACACACTCACTCACAAAAACACACAAAAGCGTGTAGATAGATGTGAGTGCAGACTGATGTGTGTTTAAACAAACTCATATACACAAAGTGATATGTGTGTTAAGATGCTATAATTCTGTGTATCCATACCTCTCACACACACACACACACACACACACACACACACATTGAGGAACACACAGCAGCAATAAACAAATGCTGCTGTGTGTTTAGAGATGAGTAGGTGGCATTAAAGGATCATTCCAGTTTATTACAACTGGGATCTTATTTTCATAGTTTTGGCCACCATTTCTATTGGTTATAATAACACTATACTTATGAAAGTAATTGCTGAGATCAGGGAATATGGCGACATCGCTATGACAAAATCTGACAGGGACAGAAAAGAGTCAGACGATCAGGTCGTAACAAGTCAACAATTTAGCCACATTTGTTTGGAGATAAAAACCAAAAGTGCGTGTATCCAAAATGATGGTAATAATCCCTCATTTCACAGCTGTGATATGTGCTGTAGGTTGGTCCATATAGAATGTTTACAAACTAAAGCAGGACCCGAATATTCGACTATTCGGATATTCATTCATTGGGTAGGTATTTGGCTTTCAATTTTGGGATTCGGATATTCCTTTTTTTTTAAGGTGTGTCGATTGATTCACAATGTCAACTAATGCATTGAGTAAGTAACATGTGTTACCGGCCAAGCCTTCACCTTTAAGGAAGGTGGCCTTGTGGGTGACGTATGTGACATAGTCTGGCAGGTTTGTTATGGGAAGTGAGTCTCTCCTGTGTGTGTAGAAAAAGTACCTGTATGTGCAGCAGACACCGTGAGGTGCATGCTTCCATGGGTTGTTAAGTTACAGTAGTCAGCAGAAAGTGTCCAGATAAACTCAGGTTCAAGTAAAGCAGTTGTGAAAAGGGCCATGTATTGTGTTTTCTGCAACGAGTGAATAAAGCACCTGTTTTATGCAACATTACCACGACGTCTCCCGACCATTCTTCAAAGCAGAGTTTGCCCGGACTGCAGAGGCTAGTTACTGGCTAACTGACAAGCCAAGCTAAAGTCAATTGAATTAGCCTAAAGAAACCAGAGGTCTCCTAATTACGGTTCGGAGGACTGAAGCTGAAAAGGTAACACATGCAAGAAAACATTCCACCTCAAAAGTTACAGATAGCTGCCGGTAGCCTTTGAGTGAATTCAATTATTTTTTCAGTCTACAGCTAGCTAACGTTAACTAGTAAAGATGAAAAGGCAGCAAAACAGCAAAAGGTAAAAGTTTACGATGATATAGTTAAACCAGCTCTATGGAGTTTTTAACTGGTTATGAAACAGTCTCAATTTAATACCGCTGCCTCTATATGATCTACATAATCAAGCGAGACCAACAGCGAGAGGATAGCTATTTCTATTAGTTTCTAATAGTTATTCTTAATGCCTGCCACCGGGTCGGGTTTTTCCGTGACATCAGACGAAACGGCGCTGGGGTTTGCTCTGGCTAAATTCTAGTTGCTTTAGCCACTAACTGAAGCTCCGTCTCCGGAGCTCCCGCCTGCTCTCGTCCCGGCAAAGTAGTCTCCTCGCAGCGGGGAGTGAAGCGGTGGGAACATGTAACCTAACATTAGGTGAAAGACTATCGGTCTTTTGTCCACAGGGACCACCAATGATTAAGCAAGCTATTTTTCCCATCTTCTTTCTTCAATAACTCTTCAACGAATGACCCTGAGAAGAATTAAATGGTTCAATGCTTCATCTTTACATTTACTTTCCCTCGGTCCACCACACACACACAAACACACACGTTTTATCTGCTCTCCCCTCTTTATTATCATCTCTTGGCCCTACACAGCTTGCAGCAAGTGGCCGGTACAGTAGGAGGTCGCTAATGTTTTCCTTTTTGAGTCACTTCTAAATCTGGACAACAATATGTCACCAGACAGGCACACAGTCAGACCAAAGGAGCACCTGACCACTGTCACAGCCTCTCTGTGTGGTACGTATACATGTCACCACTCTTGGTCCATATTTGTGAGCATACATAATGACGTTTTGCATTGTAGAAATTACCTCTACAAAAACGTTGGAATGTGAAAGCTCATCGCGAAAATAATTTGGTGTATTTCATAATTATTCAACCTTAATTTCATTAAGAGGAGTCTGCGCATGGGTATAAATGCACAATAGGGTGCTTGGAATTCAGATTCAGGAATAAAAAAAACTTTATTGTCCATCACAAAGCAATAGGCTGGGTTGGGTATGTTGGGTAGGTTACAAAATAGGCTATAAAAATGTATCTCAAACTTTTTAAAAAAAGTCCCTACATTTTAATTTTTATAAAATCTCGTCCCAGGAGCCCCTAGCAACGACTCGCTTCATTATCTCACTGGCTGCTGCAGTGTTGCACACACACCTACACACACACACACACACACACACACACACACTGGCAGGTTTCCAGAAGCTATTTCGGAGCAACACTGGTGAAGCAAAGACTGACACAATTGAGCAGTTAGTAGCCCTCTCCTCCCTCTCAAAGACATGGCTATGCATTGTTCAGCCCTGTGTTTACTACACATCACAGCTGGCATGAAGAGGCTGAAGTTTAACTGTCAAAGGTTTTAGGTTTCACTGGAGTCTGCAGAACTACAGTACATGCCATCACCAGTTTATCAGGTGAGACTTTAGGAGAATCTCAGCTGGTAATCAGGGTATTGTTTCCGGGAATGCACAACAAAGAAATTGCAGTCAGACTTGTGTTGTGTTGCCGTCGCTCTCGGGGTGCTTTTTCTCTGTCTCAACTGTCTACAGGATGAGGTTTGAACTTCTGCCAAGTCTACCAACCGATCAATCCTGGAAAAAGCAACTCAAACAATGATTTGACCCAGGTCTTAAAGTGATTTTCGGTGTATAGCTGACCTTCTCTCAACATGCCCACGGACAGACATTTCACGAATCGACAGGCCTGGCAGGATTTCCTCCTCCTCTTGGTGATTTCACATTCATTGGACGCTGGGCAGCTGTATTCAATGTTACCTGGAGGAGGAGAGAGAAGATAAGAGACATGTTTTTTGAAATTGCAGGGGAGACAATGGAGCAGTAATTTAATGTGATCGTTCGGCATCTCTTCATTTAATTCTGACAAAATTCTCATATTGAGATTCACAGCTGTCATGTCAAAAGTTAAATTTCACTAAAATGTCTCACAGCACAAGATCTTAACGGGGTACTCCAGTGATTTACTCTTAAACAGACAGAACGGTCAAAATTAGTAAAGACCGAGACATCCTGACTTTTAGTTCCTGGTGTGGGTCACAACCCCAAAACCTACACTTCCCATAATGCAACCAGAAAGAATCTTTAATTAGACCATCCCTGCTTGGTAAACACTCACATCTTAAACTCCAGTTTTTGTGACTAAATTTGTAATCTCAAGCAGAAGCTGAGATGACCCTGATGACATCACTATGACATCATCAGGGTTATTTTCTCAGGTTTGACAAAGCTCCCTCCACCGCTCAGAGGACGTAAAACAACTGCTTTCACATGCTGTGTAAGTACTCATGATGAGTAAACTGAACTTCACGTGTAAAATCAGTGAAGTGCACCTTTAACAACCAGGACAACCATCCTCATTAACTTTGGCTTTATCGCTCACAATCAGTGCAGACACATACAAAAAAAACGTGACACCTAATTGGGAGTAATAGCCGTGGCAGCCAAATGTGCACGCTAAGCCCGGTGGCGTTCAGCCAGTTGCAGGCGCTCAGCTGCCCCACTCGATCAGAAACAGGAAATATCTGATGAGCCAGACATCAGATCTGACAGCTGCTCATCCGGTTTGCCCTTTGAACCACTCTACAGTAGCCAACTTCTAGAGGCCTAAACACAACACAGCCTGCCAGGTCCTCGACCTGGGCCGCGAGCCGATAGAGCACAGGACGATCCTTTTAAAACACCCACACTGCATGCCGCTGGCTCTCGCCACTAATGGCTTTCGGGGATGCACACTTTCAGCCCCATATGTTATCTGAAGCTTTAAAGCCTAAACTCAAACATGTTGACTATATACACGACGCACTGTAAGTTTAACTGCATATCAGATGTTTGCAAACAGGTCTTTATTTAAAGCCTTTCTGCAGTTTGAGAGGCAGGAGGCGGAAGCTGTGAGCTAACTGATCGGGGCTTGTTTATACCAAAACAAACGCTCAGGGTTCGACTGCATCTGCACCATGTTGCTCGTAAAACAGGTTTATATGATGCAGGAAGGCATTATCAGCCATGTACAATAAACTCTGTTACTAAGTATAAAACTGAGCATGTTCCTGTGCGTAAATGTGTGTTTTGTGTGTGTGTGTTTTGTCTCTCTCTTACCCTGGATGGTCCTCTTGAAGAAGGCCTTGCAGGCCTCACACGAGGCCACGCCATAGTGGTAGCCCGAGGCCACGTCACCGCACACCAGACACAGCCGCTTGGCCACCGTGCCCAGCATGAATTCACACTTCACTTGGCTTTCTTCCTCCCCAAACCTCCTGGATAGAGGTGGAGAGAAACAGAGGAAGTGAGGAAGTGAAGGGGAGAAATTAAGAGGAATGTGCTCAGATATTAATAGTACTTCCATTTAACACGTGAATGGGGTGAAACACACAAAATATGGGACAACATAATGCACACACCAACCTGTTTGTTCCGACATTGTTGACCAACCCCGCTGTGTGACCATAGAGGCCTGGCGAGTCCAGCCCATTGCTGTGATTGTGGCCTTTGGTCAGGGGCCCGTAGCTGGAGTTTGTGTCCGAGGAAGAGCTTCCGGGGCTGGGCTGAGCCGGGCTGACGTCGCCCTGGGAGCTGGGGCTGGGGCTGGAGGGCTCACGCTTTATAGTGGAGGGACAGGTGGGGTCCAAGCCCCTCACTGACATCCTGCCGAGATGTCTGGAGAAAAGCGAGGAGAGAGGAGGATAAAATGTATTGCATATGACTTTATATGCACCTTATTGTAATACATATTCATGATGTGTGAGATTTGATTTCAGGTCAGCTTTATATTATGAGTCACCTTGGTATTGTTATTAATATTAATGACTGGTAATTGACCTTCAGGTCTGTGGGCTTTGATTAGTTTTATTAAGTCAAGCATCATTTACACAGATAGTAATCATGTAATAAGCAGCTTGGAAAAATCATCACGAATAATGTATTATCTATGTTTTTTAAACCACATACATGATATTTCTTTCAACTACACATTTTTTTTCCTCATCAGTCTCCCGATGCTACGACAACCTCTACCACCTCTCCATTTGCACGCCCCTCCATTCATGCGTCCATCCATCCCAGTCCTATCTAAACCAGCCGTTTGTGATTTCCCACTTATGCAAAGCTGCTGTCCATTACACTGCTTTGTTTTCAAAGAAGGAGATTGCTTAAGCAAACCTAGGGAAATAGCCAAACCAGCAATCATCCTCGTCATCATCGCCTTTATGTTCAATGCAAACATGCTCGTCTTTCTCTCTCGTATTTTTTTTGGCCTCTTTCTCTCTCTCTCTATTGTCTCTTTGAGTCTCTCAGTTACTCATCATACTCGATCTGTCAAACAGCCTACAACAGTTAACAGGTTGTTACAACAGTTAACTGCTTTTTTTTTACTGTTTGAAGATCTATCTATTCAATGAGACATGGAGAAATAGTTTGCAGTGCAATAACTGAGATAAAATGTCAGTGCTTTTTAATTTTTTGTGTATTGTGCATGGAAAGATGATCCAAAAATCACTAAAAATGACAATAAAGGATGATTTCAAGAACAACATACATTGCTCTTTCTGTTGATAATTATATATGACATGTCTTGTGTCTTGGCATTGTCACATATTTTTAGAAGTACTTTCTATGAATACCTCCATTATAACTGCTCGAAATAAATCTTCTAGGCCTGCATGTTGAAGTGTGTATCATTACTTTATTATTGGACTGAGATGTGACCACAACAGACTCTCTGTCACCATGCCGAGGAGAAAAAAGCATCTGAAACCAGCTGAGGTATACAGTAGGCTCACAGGCATGTGATCTGCGCTCACACACACACACTCACACACACACACACACACACACACACACACACACACACACATCCTGAAAACACACACACTCACATCGTGGCGTCAGGCGTTTATGTAAAAATAAATATCATAGACGGGCTCCCACTTCTCCACATACACTTCAGATTCACGTGATGGCGAACGTGTTCAAGCTCTCTGCACATACACACTTACAGACACATTTTAAAGCAAGTGTCTTCATAAACACCCCGACACATACTTGCATGCAACTGTTTGTCGCCAGGCCAACTTTAAAAAGCGCTCTGCTGTCTCACTCTCTGTCGCACACTTCCACATGCAGAGAAACACGCACACACAGTATCCACACAGCCATACATCTCTCCCACTCTAATCTTGGCCTGTTGAGGTGGATGTCTAAGCCAGCCTGTTTCCTGCCATGTAAATCAGTGTTCTCTTGGCCACAAGTCATTTGGTAGGCAAAAAGACTGGTTGCTTTTAACCACCCCCAGAGTAAACCATGGGCACGGGCCATTGACCCCTCTACAAACCCACAAAGACAGACGCACAGACACAGGGAAAGAGACAGACTGACAACAAGGGAAGACACCGAAAGAGCCAACAGTAGACGTCTCTGTAAGAAAATCAAGCAAGTGTAGCAGCGTAATTACAGCATCTGCTGTCTGAAGAGGGTCTGGGTATCGAACATCAATACCTTTTTGGTGCAGATAGAAATATGTCCATAGCACACAGTATCAAAAACTGTCAAGTACCAAAACTTCATACTCATTTGACTTATTCTTTTCATCAGACAGTTTTTGATCCTATAATTTAGCCTATTTTGGACTGTAGATTAGGGGAAGTTCTTGTACAACTGCTTGTTTGTAGACAACACTAAACCTGTATTCATTCATGTTGTTGGTCACTTATGGGCAGTGCAACAACCTTTGATGTATTTTCACCTTATAAAGGTGTTATGGTGAACATGCTAGCCAAACATTTGCCTATTTACACATCATGGAGTCGTGTTTCTGGTCATCTGACGAATGTAAGTCCAATATTCACTCTGCTTTCAGCTCTGTTTTGGTCTCCAAAGAATATAAAGAAATATTTGGCTCATTAGCTTTTGTCTGTCTGCTGTTTTGTGCAGGGCAGGTAGCGAACAGTGGGTTTATCAGAGCTTTTTCACTGAAAAACCAAAACCATTAGCCTAAGCTCCGCAGAGGGGGGAACTGCGGTGAAAATTATCTGTGGGTTCGCCACTTCAAGTGACCTTTTTCACATTACACCTTTGATCTATTGTTAAACCAGCTCTATGAAGTTTTTAACTGTCTATGAAACAGTCTCAATTTAATGCTGATGCCTCTATATGACCTACATAAGCAAACAAGACCAACAGCGAGAAGATTGGCTATTTCTATTAGTTTCTTAATTATTCTTAATGCCTGCCACCGGGTCGGATTTTTCCGCGAAATCAGATGAAATGGCGCTGGGTTTGCTCTGACTGAATTAGAGTTGCTTCAGCCGCTAACTGAAGGTCCGTCTCCGGAGCTGCCGCCCGCTCTTCTCCCGGCGAAGTAGGAGGTAGGTAGTAGGAGGGAACATGTACATTAGGTGAAACACTGCCAGTCCACAGGGATAGCCAAAATCAACATAAAATGAGTTCCATAGAGCTGCTTTAATATACAAATATTAATTAGTGCAGCTTTAAACATCTGAGAAGCTTTTGTTAAATGTTTGTAGAAAAACAGATTCTGAAAATAAAGTATCCCAAAAACTATCATTTTGTTGTCAGTACTGAAATTCAGGTATCGTACCAGCACTAGTATTGAAACATTTCCAACAATACCCAACTCTAGTCTTAATTCCCCAAATTTTACCTCAATAACCAACGAACAAGATGCCATTTTAACTCCCCCCTCACGCCTTGCCGTCTCTCACCTCTCCAATCCACTTTGAGGATTATAAAAACAGAACAGTGAAGAGATCTCAGCTTCCTTTTAAAATGACTCACTGGTTTACTTATTGGCTATCCATCACAGGCGTCCATATTGCTGTGTCAAGTCTCTGACAGGTACAGAGTGAGATATTCTTTGTGCTCCCTCCCATTATAATGCATCACAGGGAGGAAGAAGAGGAGGAGGAGGAAGAGGGGGGTGTTGGTGTTTTGCTTTCATAATGAAATGACATTAGAGTGGGGTGATCAGATGTGATGTAATGTTCACTCTGACAGATTACTAATCTACAACTCCACATAAAAGCTCATCAAAAGACGGTTGGTGCGGCTCCTACAGCGGCATGCAGCAGGGATAAATCAGAGAGGATGTGTGTGTGTGTGTGTGTGTGTGTGTCAGTGGGTATTCAAAGTTATCATACCTTACCCCTTTGTGTCCCAGTATCCAAAACAACGCTAATTGCACCCTGGCAACAAAGGCCAAAATGCAGCGTGAAACGACAAGGAGACAAAGAGAGAAGAAGAAGAAGAAGAAGAAGAGAGGCGGGAGGAAATTACAAGAGAGGCAGACAGATAGAGGGAGTGTGAAAAAGCCGGGAAGGGACAGAAAGAAAGGGGCAGTCCTGTGGCTCATTAACCTGGGGGTGTTGAAAGAAAAGAGAGAAGGCAACACTCACTTTCAAATGAGCAGAGTCATAATGCAGACAATGACCCAACGGATGAGGGGAGGGAGGGAGGGTGAGAAGAAAACAGGGAGGGAAAGAAATACAGAACATAAGAGGGAACTGACCAAGAGATATAAAGAAAATGGAGTAAAGGCAAATCTACAGGCCTTGGGGAAGTGAAAATAAAATGCAAGGCGACAGAGATTCTCCCTGCAATGTCACAAAAAACACAAATACTTGTTGACTAACCTTTTAGCTCTAACCCCAACCCTGAGGAGCAGTTATTTAGGTCAGTGGGGTCTCAATAGTGTTTTTTTTGTTTTTTTTGTTTTACTAATGAGCCAGTAGGAGATGAGCAGGGATCAGTGGCACCCCCAGCCAGCCGTAAGAGCCTTAGTCAGGCTTTGGACGAGGCTGTTAGCTGGGAGATGAGGTTCCTGTGGCTGGAGCTTGGACCCGCAGGCCCTGGAAACATGGATAGCGTGCCATACAGGGGATCATCTGCTGCCTTTTCTCCCATTCTTTATCTGGCTGCTTCTGTCACCAGCAATCAGCCGACCTGTACATCCACGTGTCTTCTGCCTCAACTGTCTTTTTAGTCCTCATCCGTCCGTCCGTCTGTCCGTCTGTCTGTCTGTCTGTCTGTCTGTCTGTCTGTCTGTCTGTCTGTCTCTGAATTCTCTTTGTCTTTCTCCGCTGGGGGAAAGTTAATTTTAAATTCTAAAATGCCCGACGAGATGTGTTCTCAGAGCCGAGTGATTATGCCACAGCTGATAAAAGCAGCAGCGGCGATGATAATGAACATGATTTTTTTTTATGATTACAGAAAAGAAAGGCAATCAAAAAGCAGTCCCGGGGTAATCAAACAGCTGCTTCGCACATCTTTTCGCAGGCTTTCATTTGCTTTGTTCGTGTCGGTTGCCGTGCTGGTTTCCACCAGCCTTGGACGACCCCATGCCAGAACTAGTTTCCTCCAAACCGGCCTTACCCACCCACCCTCGCTATCAACAAACAAACAGGCTGAACAATGACAACTGTAAGCGATGCAAACAAACCTGGGAAATTTTCATCGAAACTTTCCCAAAGCACAGAAAGAAACTTTATATGTAACACTGATTTACATGAATCTTTTTCGATTACACCTCAATAGAGCTGAAACGATTAGTCGATTAATTGATTAGTCAATCAACAGAAAATTATTCAGAAACTATTTTGATCATCAATTAATAGCTTGACATTCTCTACTTCACATACTAAATTGTGAGGATTTTCTTAGACAAAACAAGCAATTTTAAGACGTCATCTTCGGCTTTAGGAAAGCGTGATGAGCATTAACTACTATTTTCAGACATTTTATAGACTTGACGATTGACTGATTAATTGAGAAAAAATAATCATCCGATTGATGGCTAATGAAAGTAAATGTTAGGGTTAACTCTGTAGCCCTAAAACCGGTAATTAACGGCAAATATTTACACCGGCTTAATTTAAAGAAAGATACATGGCAAGGATAAGGATCATTTTAAAGGTTTATGTGGCATATGTGCATTCCTTTAAAAGAAACAATGAGACTGTAAATTGTAGCAAGTGGATGAGCAAATATTGGAAAAGTAGAAGTCAACTATTTTCCCGTGAAGGTAGAGGGAATAGTGATGATACTTAAGCACAGCAGTTGAAATACTTCCTACCCTGCTGCCCTGATTCTCGCACTCTCAATGTGCCAAGTAATTTTCATTTCAAGCGCACAGATGTGTCATGAATGAAACTGATTCTCTAAAGTATTCAAATCAACTTGAAAATCAAAAGCACACAGCACATAACACCTGTATGGCACAAATAGAAAATATGAGTCATAAACACACACACAGCGTCCCACAAATTGAATAAGGAAGCAGTCAGTCATTATTTCTCTTTCACACACAGCTTTAGCTCAGTTTGCTGCTACACCTGTGTGACACTTCATTTTGAGAGTATACACTTCATGCTCAGTACAGTCATTTTGCCGAGTGAAAGTACTTACTCTGTGTCAGAGTGGTAGGTGAAACACTCTGGGAGGTAGAGGTCGACTAAATCCATGTGCACTCTGCCACCATGCTCCGAAGAGGAGAAAAATGTTGTGTCCGGGGACGTCTGTTCCTGTCTGCCTCTCCTCTTTATCTTTCTTCGCCCTCTCGCCTACAGATTTTATAAACTGTATCTCTCACAGCACTGTTTGTCACTTTCTCTTTATCCTGCCTCCAAACTTTGTCTCCATCTACTGCCCTCTCCTCTGCTGTGTCACACTCTCGTTGCCCCTGCGTCTGTCTTCCTGTCACTCACACTTCTCACCAACAGCCCCTGGCCGCTGGCTGCCTTTGAAGTCCTGACTGTTGTGACTAGCTGGCTCTGTGTGACAAGGGTCTCCAAGCAAGGCTGGCCCTCATGAATACTCAGCCACACCATTTGAATGGCCTTCCCCCCCAGAATGCTGGGCTGCCAGCTGATTGGCTGTGGTCTGAGCCAATGAGAGCCGGCCTCTCACTGGGGCAGGTGGATATGACAACAGAGGATGTTGGGTATTTGACACAGGTTTTAGTTCTTAGAAAGAACTTTATATGGGAGTGTGGAAGGTGAACTCTCAATTAATAGCAGCCGTTTTGTTTTTATCATAGTGGTTGAAAACAAAAGGACAAATGTGTCTGTGTGTGTGAATTAAGAGAGCCTTTTCCCATATAATGCCCCAATCACACATCCTTCTATGATACACAGCTGTATCATCTTAATCAATTTAAATTTAAATCTTATAAGAGTATAACGATCTATGCAGTGTTTTTGTGAAAAGCTTAACCTTTTAGTCACTCTTAGTAAACCAATCACAAAACCTGCCAGCCTATCAGAGAATCAGTGATACGGTCTCATTTGTTTTTTTAAGAAAAAAAGTGATAAAAGAAACAAAGAAATTTGTTTCTAGCAGTAAAATCTGATCTAATGCTCAGTTGATTAACAGATTAATAGATCCACAGAAAATGTATCTACTTTAATCATTAATTATAGGCATTTATCAATGAAAAATATCTGGTTCCAGCTTAAATGGGAAAATAGGCTGCTTTTTCCTGTTTTATATCATTGTAAATTGAATATCTTTGAGTTTTGGTTGTGTTGGTTGGATAAAACAAGCATTACCGTGGGCTCTGGATAATTGTCATAAGCATTTTTCACTAATTTCTGACATTTTATACATTAAATAATTCATCAACTGATTGAAAATACAATAAATATAATCAATGATTTAAAAAAAATATTAGTTGTAGCATTACTCACATCTGCCAAATAATGTCAAAATGCTGGATAGGATGAGCTGAATAATTTTACTCCAAAATCTACATTTTTAAAGTGGATACCATGTCTGAAATAAAACCAGCATCTTATATATGATATGGATAAACAGATGGGCATCCGCACACAGGAACACATACGCACATATGTTTGTAACCGAGCCTTAACCGACTTAGTGCGAGTGCAGTACTTTTATCTGATCTAATCAGCCGTGGCTATGTGCCTAATGTGATGCTTTTCGCCTTTCGCTGACAATAGACACACGTGCACGCACAGTGAGAAGCACAGTAAGTAGTGCTTGGCACGCAAAAAAGGTTAACAAGTGCAACAAGATATAGTATGGTGGACAGAAGCAACAACGCACAGGAAAATGTGCAAATTTAAAACTTGCATTTACACTTTCCTTATGTTGTTGGTGAAGCATTTCATATGTCTGGTGTTGTATCAGTGACTTTCCACACAAAATGTTTAATCACATGAAGTTCTACTTTAAGTTGCTTTCTACAATTTAACCTGATTTGATTTGATGAGAATTCAGGGAATATAAGATCTATGAAATATTGCCTTTAATAATAACAGTAATAAAACAGTAATTCAGCTTATCAGTCCACTAATGAATACTGTCATTTCTCCAGTGAGAGTGAGGTTACAGGATGTAACCGTCTTACGCTGTTGTCACTACGTTCTAATCCACTTAAAAGACTGACACGCACGTGATTCCATGTCAACAAAAATCCATCTTTATGCAGACACAAAAACACACATTTGTACACACAGAAAACGAGCCTCACAGTGAGTTTGGCTATGTTGAGATACACACGGATACACTGTTGAGCCTTGGAAAGAAGTCATCAAATTCAAATCATGTTATCCCAACATATCATTCTGTTAAGATCGTAACCAGGCCTCAGTGTGAATGCTGGCCATGGAGCACTGACTAAACGATGGTAATATTGCAGTATTCTCCATCAATGTACAAGCACAGGAACATGCAGTTCACTCTTTCAGCAAATCCCATCCTGACTTTTCAAAGTAACAGAACATAACAGTCATTATGTTTTCCTGTCCAATTTTGTGAATTAACTTCCTCATTAAACATAGAAAAAGTCGCTGAAAATGCTAAAATTTTCCACCCAAAAATTCCTCATATGATTACAGTTTGACATAATGTTGTACCATCAAAAATGTACAAATGTCAAAGGGAGTTTGGTACATGTGAACCTCAGAATTTCTGCTCTTTTCTTGTCAGTTTCGGCCTGTCTCTTCCCCTCTCGTCGACATGATGTCGTGCTCGTGCTCTGAGCTGAACCCTCGCCGAACCAGTCTCCGCAGGAATGAAATCACCTGCGCTAATCTGTGGCTCAGATAAAGGCCAGACAGCAGACTGCATGGAGTGGGGCCTTATCTCATTACGCACAACATGAAACAACTCGCCAACAGAAACACACACCGCATTAAAGCAGCCACATACAGAGACACACTGCATGTGTAAACAAACATGTGAACACAAGCGCATGCAAACACAAAGGAGGGAGTGCATATAAAAACCTATAAAAGATAAAGAGAGTGTGATTTCTAAGGACAGATAGTTTTATCTCAGCCATAAAACACAAAAAAAGCCAGACACTGAGTACTACTATCGTATCAAATCTTTTAAAGTTAATGTATCACATAAAACATTATCTACACTGAGAAATTATCTTTTATAAACCATTTAGGAAGCTGAATGTTGACGTTAAGGCGAAGTGGCTCTTATCTCTCCATGGCTTTTAGTTTGGCAGCTGCCATCAATGGATTCTTTATTTGCTCAAACAAAGCTGAGGAGTTTTTCACATATTCATACAAAAGCCAAGTGCAGGTTGAAATGAAAACAGAAATTAATCATTTTATCGATGCTTGATATTTTCCTTGGCACCAGCTGAGTGGTCTTGAGACGCACCACAACAATAGTAAGGCAAACTTGAGTCAAGTCAGAGCGGCGTCAGGTGAACTACCTGAAGGACACAACGCTCCGGAGGGGTTTATTTCTCCTGATAATTTACTCATTACTGTGTACCACTGTACAAAAGCTTAATTGTTTCACTTTGCAGAGGCAAAGAGAGAAAAAGTTTGATGTAGTTTGATGTAATATAAAAAAAAAGGTCACAGACTGAAAAGAAGATGCACTCGTTGAACTTAAGCGGTTGATTGAACAGTTATCATCAAATGGGTTCAGAATAAATTCAGATTAGAGCTAAAAAAAAAAAGATTATTTACATTTTTAGCCATCAGCTAGCATTCAGCTAGCAGCGTAGCTCTGGGGATCAGTTGGTCCACCACTTTGGCCCACACTTAAATATCCCAACAACTATTTGAAGGATTGCAATAAAACTTGTTACAGACATTCATGGTGCCCTGAGGATAAATCTGGCTTTCTCGCTCACTTTTCCTCCAGCGCCACCATGAAGTCAACATTTGTGGTTTTCAGTGAAATGTTTCACCAACTATTGAGATTGTTCCTACTGGATGAATTGTAATAACTTCAGCACCATCATCAGGACAAGATTTTAATTTGTTGGTTTATGACCAAATACCTGCAAAGCTAATCACATTCCCATCAGCCTCGGATGCACTTTTGTGTCTAGCGCTAATTAGCAAATGTTAGCATGATAACATGCAAAGCAGGATGGTTAACATTACCTGCTTAACATCAGCACGTTAGCATTGTCATTGTGAGCATGTTAGCATGCTGATGTTAGCATTTAGCTCACTGTGCCTAAGTGCAGCCTCAGAGCTGCTAGCATGGCTGTAGACCATAGACTGAATATAGTCTATGCTATAGACTTGTAGTCTTGTATTTGATCACTGATTAAAAATGCCCCTCACAAGTTCCCAGAATTCAACTTTGTATCTTCAATTTGCTTGTTTTGTCCAAATAACAGTCCCAAACTCGTTCGAAATGTTCTTTTCCCTGGAGTTTTGACATTTTTGCTCGGTAAGTGGCTTTAACAGTTGTTGTTTTTTATTGCTGTCGATACATTTTCTGTCGATTGACAAAATCAATTAAGTATCTAACTAAGGTTGCACAATACATTTTGTAGGATCTTATATAAAGGAGAGCTGGACCAATAAATCATCCAAGCTAATGTCAGCTAACAGCAGAGATATTGGTGTACATCTCAGCCAACGGGTAACAAGAAATTGCAGGACAGAAATACCAAAGATATATTTGAGACAATTTAGAAACAGTGTCTCTATTAGATAGTTTGTCCACCAAAGAGCACTGACACGTTTATTTTTTAACTGTAAAATGTCTGTAAAAATGACTGAATTTGTTTTTACATAAAAAGTGAATTTGTCTAAACACTCAAATATTTGAGCTGACTGACACCTCCTGCTGAATGTCAAAAATGTATTTAGTTAAAAAATAAAAGGTTCAGATAATAAAATAAAAACCTAAGGGGCTTCTAAAAAACATGTCAAATTCAAACAAACAAAAATGACAAAACCACAGAAGGCGAATGACACCTAAACTGAGCAGAGAGGACAATGACAAAATGACAAAATCAAGACGTAACAAGAAATAGAAACCAGCGAAATGCAGCAAATGAAATTGAACACTCATGGTTGCAGTTAAACATCAAAAAAATATTTTTACACCACTGAGACTGAACCGAAGACAGGAGTTCAATACCTGCTCCGGAGGGACGCTGCCTGTAACAGAGCACCCAGCTGCCAGCTATTGACCCCCGCACACCAGATGCATCCCGTTTTCTCTGAAGAAAAGGAAAAGTACGAGTGAAGCAGACGCCCTCGCATGTGTGTGTGTGTGTGTGTGTGTGTGTGTGTGTGTGTGTTTTGTTCACCCCTTTCTCCTCATCCCTAAACTCACAGCCACCAAATCTCAGCCTCCAGGGACAGCTGTCGGATTGACTTCCAAAACTGGACAGTCACTGTGCGACTCCAACCCCCAACACACACACATTAGCATCAGCACTCAGATCTAGTGAGTGTAATCTGCTTAGTTTATGCCTGACTCACAGTCATCCATCAATTACTGAGAGAGAGGGAAAGACTATTGACACTGTGTGCAAACACCATTGTCTCGCTGCACCAACACAGTACCTCTCAGACACTTAAATGGTTTACAATGGCGGGGGGGGGAGTAAAAGGAAGAAAGGGGAAGAGAGATATATGATATAGAAATGGAAGAATATAGCTTTGTTCTATATGCATGCTTTACAGTTTGATGTCTTTAAATAGATGGATGGGAGGGAAATGATACATGAAATGATGGACTGACTGACAGATGAGCACTTGGAATCAGATCAGTTTCATTGCATTGATCTCTTGCGCACTGTACAGGGATCAGAGGTCACACACACACACACACACGTCCATGCCAGAAACCTTAGAAAGCCTCTGGGAGAAGCTTAAAGCAAACGTAACCATAGAAATGTCACTTAGAGCTGCTGGGACCTGCTGCTGCTATCCTCGGAGGGTCAATGGTCTTCAAATGGTTTTCACTTATCTGGAGATCCTTCGGTCCCACTGGGGAGGAAGTGAGTCAGTGCTGGGAAACATATATATGCACAGGAAGGCATTCAGGCAGGCAGGGTTTCATTAGGACTAATTCTGGCTTATTTTATGAATATTTGACACTAAATGCACAGAGAAAAACAGTAGAAATACAGGCTCTTACAATTGATTTACATTCCCGAATGACTTGGCTGGACTGCCCCCTAGTGGACTGATTTCTTTGAGACTGACAGCAGCTTGTTATAGTGGAACCAACCAGAAGTTTGATAAAGGTAGATTATGTAGGACTCCAGTGTGACTGAAGTTTAAAGAGTTTACCCTCATTATGGAGCTTGCTCAGAGTCGAGTACATTTCATTGTTTGCCCCCTGTCCTGTCATAATGCCATGTGGTCATCCGGCAGGTCCCCATCTGGAAGTTCTTAGGGCGATTATGTAACCAAGCCTCTCCTAACAACATAATGTGGATTATCCTTCATATTCTCAACAAGCAGTATTGGATTAACTGGTCAGCTTCAGGTCTTCGTAGTGCAGAGGTTTGTGGTCCAGATCCAGCCAGGACTTGGTGGCTGTGTGTGTTTGCACTTCATTTACCTAACATTGTCATTCTGGTTCTTGATGATGCAATATTGTACTTAAGTACTGTACTTAAGTACAATTTTGAGGTACTTGTACTTGTACATTTTTTGCTACTTTATACTTCTCCCCTACATTTCAGAGGAAAATATTAGACTTTTTACACCACCACTTTTACTTCATGTAATGTGCAATGTAATGTGTAATGTGTAATGTGCATATAAAAATGTTACGTACAAAACATATAATACGCTTAAAAAATGCAATGTATTGTTAAAGATTAAACCAGTGGTTCCGACCTCTACTCACCTGTGACACCTTACAGTGTGACACCTAACAGATATTTATTAGATGTCTGTGAGTTGTTTAGCAGTCCCATCACAGAGACATATTCCTTCTAAACTTCTCAAATGGTTTCTTTTAAATGACACTTTGAGGCCCAAAGAGGTCAAATGATCCACTATTTCACAAAACAAGACAAAGAGTCTACAGCCACCCACGCTAGCGCCTCTGTGAGGTTGTATTTAGGAATAATGGTGCTTTAAGCTAAATGCTAATATCAGCATGCTAACATACTCACAATAACAATACAAATATGTAGATGTTTATCAGGTATAACGTTTACCTTGTTCACCGACTTAGTTTAGCATGTTAGCGTGCTACCATTTGCTAATTTGCACTAAACACAAAGTACAGCTGAGGCTGATGGGAATGTTTGTGGACATTTGGTCATAAACCAAAGTACTGGACAAATTAAAAATTTGACCTGATGATGGCGCTAGAGGAAATGTTTAGAAATCCCAACATCCTCTGGGGAACATGTACTGTAGGTCTGTTCCAAATTTCACTGCAATGCATCCAATAGTTGTAGAGATATTTCCATCTGGACCAAAGCGTTGGACAGACCGAAATTAGAAAATAAAACAGATTTGTGTCGCAGCACTTTGTTTTTTCTTTTTGCTGCGCAGTTAATCAGCTCATGACCCCTCAAATTCATCTGGTGACCCTTTGGAGGGGCCCGACCCCTAGGTTGGAAACCACTGGATAAAACTACCTAACTGTACTTAAAATCAGCTCCACCTCAACCAGCCACAACAGTAAAATGCTGCTTAAACATTGTTACATCAGTATTTACAGTCTAATATAATATATCATCATATGTCAGTCATACAGGTCATTTTTCTTTAGAACGAGTACTTTTACTTTTGATACTTTAAATCTGAACATTTAGCTTTAGATTACCTCCATACTCATTTAAATGCAGGACTTGTAATGGAGTATTTTTATGTTGTGGCATTGGTACTTTTACTTAGTAAAGTAAAGGATCTGAGTACTTCTTCCACCACTGGTGATTTGTGATTTTGATCTAAATAAATTATAAATAAAACTGACTTAACTTTAGGGCTGCAACTAACGATTATTTTCATTTTCGATTAATCTGTCGATCATTTTCTCGATTAATCAATTAGTTGTTTGGTCCAGAAAATGTCAGAAAATGATGAGAAATGTTGATCACTGTTTCCCAAAGCCCAAGGTGACATCCTCAAATGTCTTGTTTTGTCCACAACCCAAAAATATTCAGTTTACTGTCACAGAGGACT
>NTHP01000353.1:392615-440532 GCA_003416845.1 Oplegnathus fasciatus | reverse complement strand
CACACACACACACACCTGGTTCCCAGACCCGCCGGTGCGGGCCCAACACACGCAGTATCCTGGGAGTCAGCACCACACACACCTACTGCTGATGTCAGGAACTATTATACGCACTTTCACATAACCACACACACAAACAGCACGCAGTCTATCTCATCATATCACTTGTATCTCCACAGGTTGCAAATTTAGCCCTCTGGCTCACTGTCAGCATGTCTACAATAAACAAATCATCACAGACATACACTAAAAGAGCTATCCTGTCATGTTAGTTTAAAAAAAAAAAAAAGTCTACCACAGCTTTATAAATTCACCTTCCGGCTACCCATCCATCTAGAGCCGCCCCTCTAACGTGGCCTAACACATTCTGTCAGCAGCTCCACAGGTGAGCCAGTCTGAGCTCACGGCGCTGTCTCACACCACGGAGAGCTAATGCCAATACTCTATCTTCCTCTGATTCCTCCACCTCCTTCCCTTCTTTTTTCTAATCCTTCACACTGTGCTGCCATCCTTTCCTTCTGTCCACCACTCCCTCCTGTCCTTCCTCATCTGATCACACAGATGCACCCAGGGGCACTGCTGGGATTTCCTTGCTCTCGGGCAAAATGTGACACCAGACCCGTTGCCTCATGGCCCCCCCCCCCTCACCCTACACCACCCTTCTCCAGGCTTTGGGGTCCTCTTGTACTAACCCCACCTTCCGGTCATCCCTCAGCCAGTTAGCCCGCTCAGCACAGCTCACTGATTCCTGGCCACGCCAAGGTACACAAGTCAAAATGTAATTTTCTGCAAGATTACACATGATAATGACTCGCTTTGGAGGGTCGCCATAAATGATGACTTCCAATTATAGATGCATAACTATCGATCTGTCAACAGAAGCAGTGGGAGAGAAGAGAGGGGAGAGAGGGGACAAAGCTGTAGAGACGTACAGTAATGTTGTGTTTACTGACATCTTTCTTGATGACACACACACACACACTCAAAGACACAGTGGACGCTGCTGCAGACACGCTGAAAAGCCGAACAATCGCTGAACTGCTTACAAAGTCCTGCATAGGTTGAAAAGCAAGTACTGATGGGAGCCAATAAAAAGCCTGAGAGATGAGTTCACCTGGGAGCAGAGTAGACCTTCACCTGCTCACACACACACATATTGTACACACCTCTGTTTCCATTCAAACACCACACTGGACTGTTTCTAAGCAGACAGGGAACAAAAACACATTTGCTGCAATTAAAAGAAGCCTGCGTCTACTTCTTCCCATTCGCTCGTCTTATTGCTTTTGCTCAGTACTCACTGTCAGGTTCATCCACTGGCTGGATGGCTGGTCCTCCGCTCTACAGCTGCAGTCAGTCAGTCAGTCAGTCTCAAGGACAAACGCTCCAGCTCTCCTCGCCTCCGGTCTCTGTAGCTCAGCGATGCAGCAGCGCTTACACACACACTCCCAACACACACAAATACATAAACACACACACACACATTCCCCTCTCCCTCTTTCTCTCCTCTCAGCGTCTCACTCTGATCCAGTGCTGAGTTTACCTACCTACCTGCCTAGCTTGCTCGCAGGGGAGTCCTGAGAGAGTGTGTCAGACAGAAAGTGTGTCTAAGAGAAGGGGTGGTAGGGGGGGAGTAGACTGTGGAGGGTTGGTGGGTGGGTGGGGGGGATGGAGGACACAGCCAGCGTTCCCTTATATGCAGAGGGAGGTGGTGAGTAGAAGGGAGGGTAGAGGACACACAGCGCTCCTGTATTCCCATAGATACAGAGGAGGGATTTCTATTGCAGCCTTGCAAAGATGGGAGAGAGAGGGAGAGAGGAGAGGGAGGGAGGGAGGGAGACAGAGAGAGCATCATATTTCAGCGATGTTGAGTCAGCATGTGAATGCGATGCATGTGTTGATAGAGTTGGAAATATTTAGAGGGCATGTTCTTATGGGAAGTTATGGATTAAAGCTCTCTTCAAAGGAGCAGTGAGTGTGTTTGTGCATGTGCTGAAAGTTCTCCTGGTTTGTATTGAATCAGGAGGATGACATGATCGGGGTGAGAGGCTCGAATGTTGATGTTCAGCCATGAATCGGCTTCATTCACACTGGACTTTGAATATATATCAACAGGTGTGACTTTACAGTCGTATTTCAGTTTGAAGTGACCACAGACGGCGAAAAATAAAAATCTGGCGTGCAAATAATTTCAAACAATAATAAAAGGTTTCTGTTTGCAGCTGTAGGAGCTAGTGACTTCTTTTCAAATATTTAGCTGACGTGGATCAGCCCGCCCAAAATATTGGCATGGTCAATATAATTAGCTGATTTTAACTTATTACAGGTATATCAGTATTCAGTGTAAATGTTGTTGATAGAGCACGGTCAGAACAGCTCAAAACTGGACACATTATATGTTGTCTGTTTATTCTGTACAAAAGCCAAAGTGTAAAAATGTTAAATTGTAGTTTTACAGGGGATTATTTACTGGGCTGTTTCTTTCCTGGAGTCTGTGCTGGTTGCCTGGCAACCTTACAGTGATGAAAGACTCCCGGAAGTGACTGCGTGCGGCCAAGAAATAGTTCCATCACGCAACTGCTCATAAAACCACACACTTGGACGGATTAAAGAAAGAAGATATACTGTATACTGTATAGCTGTTTATAGCTTTATATTTACCGTACAGACATGAGAGTGGTATCAATCTTTTCATCCAATTCTCAGCCAGAAAGAGAATGCACACATTTTCCAAAATTTGCAAGTATTCCTTTTGGGGCGCTTTTCAACAATGTTTGTTATGTGTGTATTAAATAACAAATATCGACAAATATGTAATTATCTGATGTTTTTCACTCTCAAATTGTGATATTAATATTAGCTTCAAAAATCCAGCGCCGATCAGGCTCCGGTCAAAATGAAGTATGGTTTAAACCACCTGATGAACTAGAGGGATTGGCCTCATAGAACAATAACTACCACACAGTTTAGGCAGTCTCTGAGTTTAATATTTGTTTCTGTCACTGACAGCTCAACAGACCTAGTGGGGTAAAAGACCATCCATCTGGTGCTCAATGGTTACAAGAGTAGAAGAAACAAATATCGTTACAGTACAACCTCCTGCACATTTTTTAAGTCATAATTCCTTTTTTTCCTCCTAGACTTTAATCTCTCTACCTGCACTTAAAATTATTTCAAATCTGTATTCAGGACAATCTATGGGTGCAGGTAAACTAGATTACCCAGCAGCCTAAAGAAACACAAGAAACAATAACACAATTAAGTAAATGACAAAGGGTCTAAAACTAATTAAAATGTAATTAAACTCCCTCTATTGTTTCTTATTGTAGTTAAAGGCCCTGCACAGCCACACAGGTGTTTTCTCTTCTGTCTGATTAGACCTCAAGCACAGTCCATACTCGCCCTCAGTCCTGAGAAAAGGTCTAGCTAGGCTAATTAAGTGAAAATACATGTGAACCAGAGGTATGTAGGACCTTTATAAGTGTATCATGACAGAAATCCTTCATTTTTTTCAAATTCCAAAAACATTGAAATGTGCTAAATCTATTAATTTTCTGAATTTCACTGGAATTTCCAAACCTGTGCGGTAACAATGAAATGAAACCTGACAATCATATAGCCATTTTGTCATATGCTGTATGCCATGTCATTGAGCATGGCTGTGGTAGGCCAAACACTGCAGTCTGCAGGATAAAATACCTAAACAAACTGGGTGAAATAAGACAGTCAAGCAAGCTATTGGTAAGACTTTCCTTCACGTGTCCAAATGTGTGTTTTCTTAGTAAACATCAGCAGAACCTGCAGCAGCCACAGCTGCACATGCATACATAGTGGTGCTAAATGAAGGGAAAATTGAGGGTTTGATTTTTATCTCTCTTTTTTTTGTTTTTGGATAGATAAAAACATTCTGATGACATGACTTCTTCCATGAAATGAACAGTAAAATGGATGGGAAAAACATCCAGATATTCCAACTCACATCCATACAGTGTATCCTAACGCCGTTATATTTAAGAGGAACCTAAAATGAATCTTGAGGTATGGCCTTCTAATATAGTCTTTGATTTCTTGTGCAATGTCGGACAAAACCATTTATCATTAATTCACTAACCAATACCGCTGACTGAAAAAAACAAAACAAAAAAAACCCCACACTGTCATCATTTACGCACTCGGTATATGGTCAACATCACCCCAGTTTTTTTGCCTGCAACAGTGGCATCTGAGGTAACAGGGCTGAGGCAGCATGCCAGCTTAACATACTAACAATGAGGCATCAATGTCATTTATTGTCTCCAACATGGAGTTTCTTGAGAGGACATGTTTGCAAGAAGTCTTTTCTCCCGCTCAGTTTCACTTTCACGCGTCATTCTCTCCATTTGTGGGAACAGTCTGTGTGGATATCCCCAGCTTCTTGCAGTTTCCCCAATATGGGAAAGTTTCTCTTTCATCACAGACTTGGTTGCTAGGACACGCCTCACTCCTTCCCTTCTCATGTCTCACATTCCTGGATTATTCTGGACATTTTTTTTTTGAGCAGCATTTCATCTCCCTTGCTGCTTTTAGCTCTCGGGGCGTCTTGTCCCAGCCTGCTTCAGGTTCAGGATCCAGAAACCAGGTGTTCAGTTGAAACCTAGACCTGTGCCTTTGGGTCTCTGCATGGCCCGGATGGGCTCGGTCATGCCCCTGCCCTCTGGACCCAGACCCATCCCCGGGCTCCAGCCCATGCTCTGCAACATGCGGCTCCCCATGTTAGTGTCAGGGATGGGAGGCGCGTTCTCCCCGACCACTCCTGAAAAGAGAAGTCACGGGTTAGAAAAGAGGGAGATTTCAACATCTTCTGTGGAAGTCTATAATATATACCGAGGCAAATATGCCATGAACAGCAAGAAAAACTGTCTATTACAACAAATAACTGTATAATTAATGTTGGTTTGTGTTCATCTACAGGGAGGTAGACAAAATAATGTAAACTCATCATTGAAGTAATTAATCACATTGAACACTGCTACAAAAGGTGACTCATATTAGGTTGAATGCTAATTTACACCAACTGTCAGCTATAAAGGAGGTCTGAAAAGCAGCTCTTTGATATGTGAGCTTTAAACGCAGCAAGACAATTAATGGAGCTCCGAAAAGGCTAATTGGAGGAACATTAGTCAAGTCCAAACTAAATAAATATCAAAATCATGTCACAAAAATAGCATATGCCAATCACACACAAACAAACAGGAACATATACAGGATTAGAAGACTATCCTACTGAGATGGCGCTGAAACAATTACTTAAATTGATCAATTAGTTGATCAACAGAAAATGAATTGCCCACAATTTTGATAATCAAAAATCATTTAAGTAATTTCAAGCCAAAATGACAAACATTTGTTAGTTCCAGCTGCTCAAATGTGAAGATTTTACATTATTGTAAATGTTTGGGTTTTGAAGACATCACCTATGGCTCTAGGTAGGGCTGTTCGATATGATGATATATATATATGTTGTGTGACGATGGAAAAACGTCTATCGTTTCGTGTTATGCTCTGCCATTTATTTCGTTGTGTCACAAATCACACTCTTTACGGCAATATTTTCCATCACGCTTTGCGTTCTTCGGCACAGCACGAATGCAGGCAGGAAATTTGCACGAAGGCAACACAAACAAACATGGAAGAGAGTGAACATGAAACAGAACGTGGTCAAAAGTTGTCATATTGACATTTAAGGTGTGTTGACTGATTCACAACGTCAACTCATGCACCGAATAACATGCAAGAAAACATTCAACCTTAGCAGCACCTCAGTAGCTGCCGGTAGCCTACAGGGCTGCACAGTGAATTAAATAATTTTTTTCAGACATAACAACAAATATTAACTAGTGTGGTCAGTTATTGTTGACTAATGTATGTAAACTTGCCACCGTAGGAACAGCGGTTACATAACCTTCGAAACAAGCCACAACTTAACCGCGTCATAGGTGCGGTACTAACAGATAGCACTACACCTCTGCAGAAAATGTGGATATGGATATGAAATTACTTCAGGATATGAGATTTTGGTCATATCGTACAGCCCTAGCTCTGGGAACTTGTGATGGGCTCGTTTTTAACATTAACAGATTAATTGATGGTGAAAATGAGTTAGCTGAAGGTCTAGTAGCATTGTTTGTAATTTAGCTATTTCAAAGTCAAAATGCTTATCCTCCTGTCACTCATTCTGTGATTCTGCCTACCGTCTGGTACTGCCCCCCATATATAAACGTCCGTAAAACTTGTTGCACTGCTCCTCCAGTGATATCAGCACTCCATTAAAATTGTTAAGCTACATCTAAGTAATGTAATCATGTAATCAACTTAGCCACTTTTCCAGTCATGTAGCAAATACATCCAGCGAGGGAAAGTACACCCGCGTCTGTCTCAGCCAGACGGCAGTCATTTTGTCCTCGCCCTTCCTGGAAGTTCACAGTCCAGTCACAGAGACCGACCCATTACCCTGTTTAATCCTGTCTTTATTTGTAATTGCTGCATAGGGCAAAGCCGCCCCGCTCATTTACACACACATGGCTGTTGAGTCCCAGGTGGGTTCGAGCCAAATTGTCAGGATGTGAACTTGGCAGGCCATCGCCACCGCCCTGCTGTGAGGTCGGCACCTGCTGTTCCTGAGCACTGCACCTGTGTCTGGAGCAAGCATCAAATGTGCTTTGTATTTGCAACGCATCGCTGATTGTGTCACTTTGGATAATAAAAATTCTGAAATCTATAATACATGAAATTTACATGAGCCTGCCACCCGAGTGTTGTAGCGTGAGTGAATTTTTTTTACTGTTTAGTTTTGCTTTTTTTACCTCCCCTCTCTCCCTCTTGCCCGCTCTCTCTGCTTTCTTTCTTATATTTTCAACTGGCAATACTTATTTGTGTGTTGGGTCAGGGATGAATAGAGAAAGGGGGCTCACAACTAAACCAAAACACGCATAATATTTGAACGAGCATGCGCACCCACAACAAAATGCATCTTGTAATGTCCTTAGCTGGTACTCCATTGTGCAAACAATTCTGGCGTCTAGATGTAAATTATGATCAAAAATGGGACACGGCCTCAGACTAAATCTATTATAAGGGGAGTTTGACCTAATAGCATTAGGCTTTGCTACCTCGCACTTCCTCCTCCAAAAGCATCAACTGGCCCAGAGGTAAGGAGAGTGGTTTGGGGGAAGGGGGGGTACACAAGTGTTACTGGCTAAGAGCTAATCCAGTATCTCTGCTCTGACAGCATGACTAGCCAGCTGACTCTTGTCCAACAAAGATTAGGAGGAAAGGGGGTTAAGAGCTAAAGCAGGGTTTAATAACGAGGGGAGGAGGAGGAGAGAGGGAGCAATATGAAGGATGAGGGACTCCCTTCCCTCAATTAATTCTTTTAAAAATGTGTAGAGAAATCCTCACTTTTCATCCCAGTCCCTCGTGTTTACATCAGTGTGTGTGCCAGACAGAAGGCAATAAGGAAAGCAGGCTGGTGAGCATACTGAGCTCAACCAAGAGGGGGAGGAAAACAAGCGAGAAAGTGAGAGCCAAAAATACATTAAAAGGGGCAGTTGGTAAAAAGTGCCAGATGGTGTGTGAGGTGTAGGTAGGTGTGCATCCAATACCTGAGGGGGCGGTGGAACCAAGGGGGGCTGCTTTTCGCCTCCGCTTGACATCCCCTGTACATAGAGAGCCGAGGTGCCCGCTGGTCTGTCTGCAAAACCAGCCAAGCAAGACAAAAATATGGGAGCATTAGTTTTATCTCGAATAACACTACGGAAAGTGTTCTTATTCATTTGAAAAATACCATTAAACATTGTGAAAGCAATGGAGAGTTATGTCGATGAGACTGCAGCAGAGACAAAAGGTACTACAGAAAATGAATGTGAGTTCTGGTCGTAAATCACTGGCGTTTTAAGTTTAACTGTTGTTCTCACCTGCTGGCTGTTTTCACTGAACAGCTTCTCCGGTGCCCTCTGTCTGACCGTGGGTCCCAATGCAACTGAAGTGGCAGTGAGGGAAAGAGGGAGGAAAAACAAAAGTTAATGTTCAAGCAGTTAGCAAGAAATATTCACAATAACACAACGCTAGTGTGTTTAAACACAAACCGCACTGGGTCCTTTTAATAGACCAAAATCTAAACTTTGCGTTTCTGCATTTTGACCAGTTTGCAAGGGAATAAAATGAGGTAAAGAAACATGGCTCACCTGTCCGTGTTCTCTCCTCGAGCCCGAGCTAAACCACGGCCTGTTGGAGATATAATAGCGTCATTCAGGCCCTCAAATTCCCATCAAGGCAGCGTTCCAGACACAGAAACTGAACTGTATTTCATCATCATTTCTTTCTGAAAGTGAATTGTTGGCTCTTCTCCACCACAGAAACTTTTACAGAAACCCATGAACCTTTTCAGACTTTAACTTGGGAACATTACTTGCCTTTGGACTGCAGGAAACTAGTCACAGTTTAATACTTTTAATTTATTAGTCTGCACTCAAGCAAAAACTGGGACTAATGTGGAACCAGTAATATGAAAATGATGAAATAAATCAATCAATCAATTGACTGTCTGATTTTGAATGTCTATTGTCAAATAATATGATTGTATATAGTGTATGTCCAGTTTACTTTGCTTTTAGATTGTGTTAATACAAATTTATGGCAATTTTAATGTGTGTTTGTGTTTTATCTCACCCTTCTGTCTGCAAACCAAATTTGTGTACAAGACATTAAATCTGAACTGATTTTATGTGAAAACTGTGGCTTGCGGGTGGCTGCTTTTCTGTCTCAACCACTTTCTTTGTATAGCACCTTTCATAAAATGAAATGCATTTTAAAGTGCAATTATAAGAGCAGACTAATAAGAATATATATTAATAATAAAATCAGGAAAAAACACCAAACAGAACAGTCAGAATTAATATCAATTTAAAAAAGATGGGGACTCACTCATGGGAGTCCTGGCTTTGTCTGCCCAGTCGGTCGCTGAAGCCTTGGCTGGAGCTGCCCTGCAGCCCCGCCTCAGACGCCTGCTGGTTTCCGTGGAGACGACTCAGCCTGGCATGGAACCCTGAAATACAGCACAAGTTCGTCAAAATCTCAGGACATGATTATTGAAATGATAAGATTGAGACAATATGTCCCACCAATCTCGATGGGATACAATGCGGGGAGGGGTCTTTTGAGATATCAGTAAGCGAGAGAGAGACAGCTTTAACTAATGAGAGGTACAGGTATGCTCAGAATCCTGCTTGATTACATTATGCCTACCAACACACAATAAGGTGACCACTGAAGACTGACTGTATTCTGTGAGGTTCTGGGATACTTATGTAAAAATTCATTATGAGGTATGTATTATTTGTATGTCTAATTTATTTTTTCTATGTAGTGCTGCTTGCTAAAGCCATAGGTAGGAGACTGCATTCCCTATATTTACTATACAACAACACTTGGTAGCCACACTGATGAAAATTGCCTTTATTTGTCTCTGTGTGAAGTGTTTGCCTCCTACTGGACATGAGTGAGACTGCAACAACAATGTAAAATGTATGTGACTGCACATTTCCATTGCCCCCAAACCCTTATGATTATATTGTAAAATCTAATCATACACACTACTATTGTATTATCTACATATAATTTCAAAATTTGTTACAAACCACCTTCAAAAGACATTTATGGCCAGTTTGTCTGCATTTCTAAAATAATGATACTGCTGTTTTTCAGTATGCCGTCTGTGTGTTTCCAGCCTACCTCTCTGAGCTCCAGGGCTCATGAGGGGGAAGGATCCAGTGAGGATGCCGTTGAAGACAGGGTCAGCTAGGTCCAGCTCCTCTGACCCCGTGTCCCTCTCCCACCAGGGAACCACTCCTGCTATCCCACACGCACCTCCCGGCCCTGAACCGGAGCCCGGATCACCCTCATAGAACCAGTCGCTCTGCTCGTCATCACCTGGAAAAGAGAGGACAGAAGCAGAGAATGTTTCACTTTACAGGAGCTGTTTAAAAAACCTGTGGTGTCCAGGACTGACAGAGGAAGCTCTCCTATGGCTACACCTGTATAAAACTGATGTGACATAAAAAAGGTACAAAACTCTGTTCAGTCTCATCTCAAAGCAATTAGGCATTTAAAACAGCAGACAAAACTAAACAAGTAATGTAGATTTAACAGAAAAAGCAAACAGAAAACACAGCCATGACAAAGGCATACCAATCATCATCAGGCCAAACACTGAGACTCAAAGGTTTGATAGCAGTGACATGCGCTGATGTTCCACCAAATGTAGAAATAACAGGCGCCCAGCCCATATTCCCTTACTTACATGCTATAGCAACACAGTGTATACCTACTGTTCACTTCTTTTGAGCTAGACTAACAATTTTAAACATATCTGAGTACGTACCTTGCCTCCCCTCATCATTGGTGTAGAGGCCTCCATCACTGCTGTTACTGACACTGCTGGTCTCACTGGAAAAAAAAAAAAGAGTAGAAGATGGAAATTTTTAAAAATACATTAAAAGACTTTTCACACAAGGGTCAATAAGAAGTCAATTACTGTCTACCAGAAGAAAAACTAGCTAACTCACACACACTGTGGGGTATTACTGAAGTCTTATGATACTCGTGCCAATAAGCTATGTTTTAGTATCAATCCCAAAATTATACTTTTTTTTGACACCATATAAATATGTTTTTCTACAACCCATTTCCATTTAACAACAGTAGCCATGGTTTTTATTCAAAGAACAAGAAAATGAGACGATGAAACTGATCAAAAATTCTATGCCAACTTTTGACATCTGACTGTTTTCGATATTCGGTACAACAGACACATTTCTGTCAAAACAACGAAGTGTTGATGTTTGATATCCTGCACTACACACAACAGAGTTATTCCTTACCCGTTGGCCTTCAGTGTCACACACACTCATAAACACAGTGCACAGAAGCAGAGACAGAGGAGTGCCAACTTCTGGAAACACGGGGCATGAAAAAAACAAAAGTCAAAACACTAACCACCTGTCACTCATGTCCTCATCCGAGCCCTTCTGCTCCTCCAACTCCATCTTGTCCTTGGACCCTTCCGTTGGAGAAGAGATGGGGTCCTCACTCTCCACCACCACCCCTTCATCTGCAGCCTCCACTCCAAGCCTGTGGGTGGCCAGTTTCCTCTTCTTCACCCTGTTCTTTCCTCCCCCCGGCCCCATCAGTCCAACTCCACAGAGCTCCATGGCACCCCTGCCCTCACTTGCACCCAGTCTATGTGGCCTGCCGCCGGCACGAGCTTTGGGGACAGGTGGGGGCCCTAGCATGGTGGAGGAGGGGGGTTCTGGTTCTACAGGTGGGTCTACAGCCATACGTTTGACCTTACGTCTCCGTCTAAGGCTGCGAGTTCCTTCTGCGGACCCCAGGACACCCAAGTCATCCGGCCAAAGCGGCCGCTTGCTTCGTCCTGTGTCAGCTGTTAGGAGGGTGCGCCGTTTGGGGCCAAGTTGTTCATCCGAGTCGCTGTTGTCTCGAGCATGGCTGTTGGCAGCAGAGACTCCCCCTGTACTGGCACGGTAGTCCTGCAACAAACATCAATGTGGTAAATGCCAGACTGTGATTCTGATGCTAAATTAAGAAACTTGAACAGACTTGAGGGTGCTAATTAAGCCAAAGCGAAATTTGAGTGAGACTAAATGTATTTAACAGTGACAACTTTAAACAGGATGGTATTGAGGATTATGTGTGATGGTGTGTGAAGACAACTGCCACGTAAACTACAAAGGATTTATGCTAAATGGGCAATTCCAACTTCATGTGGAGACCAGCAGATTACAGTTACCACTCACTGCTCTTGCAACAGTGTGGGATATCTATTAAGATGAAGGGAGCGAGTAATGAGAGTATCAACACAATAGCCTGGTTCAGATCTCTGAATTATTGCCTCCATATTTTTCTCAGGGATTCAAACTCAAATAATGAGTTTACTCATATACCATTTACTGGAGTCCAGGGTGAAGGTAGAACAAAGAAAGATGTTCCTTGTGAAACATCCACAGAATCGAGATCCATTAAAAGCACTAGAGAGGCTTACACCAATTTCTTCCCTCTTGCAGCATCTAATATTGACATACTTTTGTGCAAGTTTTCCCATTTTTGCGCACCTTAAAAGAACAGGGTGAGCAAGACAACAACATTTCTGGATGTTTTAACTGTTTTGCTCAAGGACCGACTGTCTGTGTATCCACCAAATCATTGTCCCCCATCCACTCAACTCACCTTATGTTCTTCCACACTGGACTCTGAACCCTCACTGAGGTGGCCTGTCTCCCAAGGTGGGTGCGGGTTGTCCGAGCGTCGTTTTCTACCCCTCCGCTTCCGAGCCTGCCTCTTCAGCAGGCAGCCCACGGCCAGTGCATGGTCTCCTCCATCACCAAAACCACCACGAGCAGCCTGCTCAGAGCTCTCCTCCAGCGCTGACACCAGGTCATGGACCAGCTCGTCCATCGTCCGGCGAAAGTGCCTGAAGTGGAAGGAAAAAGGGGAAGCCATTTTACACATTTTGTTACACACATGGACACTTAAAGCTGTCCATTCTGTGTGTGTGCTGAAAAATATACAGCCCTGGCTCTGTAAATGGAAAACAAACAGAGCGGCTCGGACCGAGCCAAACAACTCGTGCTCGTGCTCAGGACAACAGTTTGGACAACAGCGCGGGATCATTTGTGTTTATTGTGAAATTCACCTCTCCAGCTGTCTCCGGTGAGTGTCAGTTTCATAACTGGTGTGTCAAAATCAATAAATATTCACTATATCTAGCAAGTCACACCTCAGCTAAATTCATCTGGCCTACTACAGTGGCATGATCCCAAAATAAACAGATTATGCTGTGATTTAATTGCAATAGACTGATCAAAAGGATGCCGAAATAACTACATCATGATGCCAACTTGTAAAAAGTGTGAATTCATGCTTTATTAGGTCTGTTCGCAAGACGACAAGCTAACAACTTTTAAAATGCTTGTTTTCTGAATGAAGTTCGGATCGATCAGGGCTCTCCAGAATCGTATACTCCACCTTTAAGAGAATGTGTTTTATAGGAGCTATCAGCAGTGTGTGCAGGACAGCTATGGGTGCTATTGTGATACTTATTGGCACAGTAGGCCGTAAAAAGGCTGTATATGTGTTTTGGTGTTTGGACCACCATTGTCATAACAGACCTAAATCCCAGCACTGTAACGTTTACTAGCTATCTTAGCTGTTGAGGTGACTAGATAACGTTGACAACGTTAGATACGGACAGTTATGAGACTCACTTCAGCCACATTTTACACACTATTCTTCTCTTTTCGTCGAGTAAAGTTAGATGCAACACCCGATGCGTAATACTTACGTTAATAAATCTTCGGAGGTCGGATTTAAGACCCTGCAGCTTGCAAACTCACTGTGAAATTAGCATTGACATTACTCTGCTGTAGTTAGCTGTTTAGGTTGTTATTAGCTTCATGAGCTACCGTAACGTTTTCCTGCTAACTAGCTAGCTAGCTTAGCTAAGTCAACTACAACAAATGTCCAATTATCACTAAAGACAACTAACTACCATTAAGAACCAAGATTAGCAGCTTTAAATTGTGGTGATTTTAACGACTGTCGCCGGAAAATAAACAACAAAGAAACCCTTTGATGTTCAGATTAGCTTTGCTGCTAGCCAGTTAGCATAGCTAGCTTTAGTTCTCTAGCCGGCTGATTCACGAGAGAGGAGTGAACGTGAACAATATGTTACGTCTCAGTGATTTCAAAGACCACCTACCAGCCGGTTCCCGCTTTGCCGATGGTTTTTAGATTAGCTGCACGGAACATTAAAGCCGCCAAATGCCAGATACCTTTAGCCAGAAACAACGGACACACATTTACACACCACAGACACCATCCTGACACAAAAGCTAACGATCCGCTAGCTGGATCAATATGCGACAAGAGGAGGACACCGTGAAAGCAGCAGGAGGTATTATGCTGCCTTCAAGTGCTGCAGGAAATTTAAAAATCACATTAATGTTTTTCGCTTTTCATTTGGCGGTTGTTGTCATTATTTAGTGCATATCATACAAAAGATTTATTTTTTTCTAATACTGGGTACAACACTACTACTCTTCAGCCTGTAATTTGTACTAATTATAGAAAACGGATGTCATGTTTTCACATACACACAGACATATAGCAAATTAGACCCTTATCAGACCTTTACCTAACCTAGCAAACCTAACCTTAACTGAGCAAACACCCACCTTTTATGAAGACTATAGCTGAAGTTCCAGAAAAACTAAGTAGAGTAATTTTTTGTTCAAATTTACCAACAAAATTAATCAATATATGTAAAATAATTGTAAAAATAATTGAAAAAGTAAGCATAAACTTGCTTTAACTGTGAGTGTAGAGGCCGTTTTATTGTTAGAATAGATGGTTGTTTTTTATAGGATATGTGACTAAGATGATGCATTTTGTTTCTGGACTTATTTAGTTATCATTTACTACCAAAGACACATGAAGTGTAACAATTCTATACAACAGGGATTTTCAAAGTCTTCACTGTGGGCGTCCCCTCAGACAAAACTTGGAAAAGGCGCCCCCTTACCCACCTTTAGTTTACTTGCTTAGTTTTGCTCAATTCCTGAATGCCTATGGGTACATGATTATATTATTTGATCCCACAGACACTCAACAATTGAGCCAATATAGCCTAATATTGCTGTTTGACATAACTTCAGACTACATCAAATACATAAAAAAAAGGTCTGTCCTAAGGTACTCATTAGTTTCTGACTCTGGGAAAGTTGGAAAAACAGTAAAATTCCCCAAAACTACTGTAATGAACTATCTCTTTAACCAAATCACACACATTTAAGCTATTCTATGTGATCTCTTTTTGATAACTAATGTAATATTTTTTCACTTCCAGTCTCTGAGAATCCCCTGAAACAGTTTGGACCCCCCCTGGGGAACTTTGAAAACTTCTGCTTTACAACCCAAGTATGTATTTGTAAGTCGGAGTTTAAATGTTGTAAGTGAAGGCAACTCTGGGCCCTTAATTCCAAGTCTGCATGTATTTACATTTTGTGACCACTGGGGGGCAGTGTAGACTTTGATTGAAAAGGCTTCCCAATAGAGGTGGATACCATGGTTGCAAGCAGTCAGCTGGCCTATCAAATGTATACCAAAGGTCACCAGTTCAAACACATCAGTGGCAAAAGTGTCATATCGATTACAGTGGTCACTGGAAGAGTGACTGGGTACCAGGGAGACTTGGAGTCCTCCCCATGCGACAGGTGTTCTGCTCTTGTCTGAATGTCAGTGACAGCACCACCACTGTCAACATGGGGTCAACAGCAACAACAGGTGTCACAGTCTCCGCGTTAACTAATGAGAAATTTACACATTGCAAAAACTGTGAGGCACGCATTAGGAGGGGGAGCTCTGTGCCAAGGTAATTTGTCCTCTTACTGGTGTGTGATCATGAGTGTGATGAAGTCCACTTAGACCAAAATTCTGACAAACAGGTGCCCCCTCCTCAAATGCCTAAGAAGTCAGGGGGTCTGGTGGAGGATGACCACTCCAGGACCGTCTCAGGTTTCTGACCAGGGGGCCCAGGTAAATTTAGTAAGACGCTGTCCACTTGCACCCAGCAGTCAGACACTTGCTCACAGAGTGAAGACACGAGCTCTAGACTGGCCCGGACTGGTGGATTTCATACATACACATCTGTTTAGACCAGAGACCAGAGACCTGCAGCTTGGATCAAACACATTATGGAATCATGATATCAACAGAGGATGATGAAGAGTTAGATGAGGCTGTGGAGCACTATGCCACTGACACCACCTGGAGCTGGGTAAAGTGATTTGTAAATCATCTGCATGAGTGGGAGAAAAACAAAAACAAAAGCATGAATTAAGGGTAAAAGAGAGTGCATCTTTATGAACACACTCAATGGATGTAAAGGCGAAGGATTCTGCTTTTACATGCGTCTAGTTTACAGCATGAGTGAAGAGAAGTGCACACAGAGGAAAAACAGTGTGTCTGGATACATGTATGCATGTAAGCACGTATTTTATGGGTTTTGTATGATGATAGGGCAGGACTAAAGACGTACGTCTACCATTCAAAATTATGTTCTGTTTTTATTAAATCTGAACATAAATTAAATATCAGAAATAGCGTTTTAAAGTAACGGGTCCTGTAGTTGGTTCTTAGGGCAGCAGAGACAGCGAGACCAGGGGTGTGCGTTGCAATAATCCCCCCTGTAAGACGATCTGCTCTGACCGAAACTTGGGAGGGAGACGAAGAAAAAGGGTGTGAAGGGGGGATGAGAAGGGACGTGGGGATAAAGCGGGGTGGAGGGATAGCCTGATGGATCAGGTGATCTCCTCACCCTACTCTGTGGTTTTCTGAGTTATGGTCATTTGGTAAGAAGGGATTCCACCTTTGAAGAAAACAACATGTGTCATACAAAAGGACAGCTTGCAACTCATTAGGTGAGGTAAAGGTTAGGAGATATCTTTGGCAGTTGTTTTCAACTGCGTACATACATGATTTTGTGAGTGTATCGTACATTTTTGTAACATTTATTCCTAAATATAATATATTTCTCTCTTTTCTTGTAGAATTTTGTAATAAAACTGTCACACAATCTTGATTTCAAGGGGTATTACACTGGAATTGGAAATGAAATGAACACAGAGAGTTCTTAATCATGTGGCCTTTTGCAGAAGTTATCACCAAAACCCCCTGAAAGACATTTGTGGATATATTTCTTTTTTAAAATATCCCCACTTTAAATCTTGAGTTAATAAAAAACACCCATCTCATTTCCTTTTCACAGTCTACATCCATAAGTCAACAATGTTTTGCCCAAGCGGGTGTTGGAACCCGTCTCTTAATCTCATAATCTCACTAATTAAGGACAAAGAGTTTTTTTCCTTTTAATCACTGTATCAGAGTTTGTCAGGTCAGGTCTCATGACTCTCAGGCCACAGTAGCCTGAGCCAATCAGAGGCCTTAATATCAACCAAGCATGTCAAAAAAAGATTATGCAATGAATCTGTTAAAGCACCATGCCCTTGCTGAGCCAACTGAAGTGACGTCTAAACAGAATATAGCACTTGTACATGTGTCTGATGGCTTGGGGCAAATTGTGAGGAGTTAGTCAAGTTTGTGGTGGAATCACTCACTTAAAACGATTGTCAGGGTTCTACCACTGCATAGTTTTGTGCATAAATGTGTATACAAAGTGTGTAAAAAGTTTGTTTTGGAGTGCAAACATTGAACCTGGAAAGTAGGCGATGAGTGAGAATCCCTGGCTGGTTGCTAAAAAATGTGGGAGGTGTAATACCTAAATGTGGCGAGTTGTTGGCTGGTGTCACGGGAGCTGATGTTTTCTCTCTCACAGATTCAAAATAACATCCTTAACGTTGCTTAACTATTTTTGGCAGACATATGAATGTAGAGTAAACAAATAGTTGCCCTACTACAGTGCGATTGATGCAAAGGAAGCTGTCAGCTCATTGCTTCAAATCCATTTATCTGGAGTTGTGATTGGCTGAACTGAGTGTGAGACCACACCAGCAGAGAGGGCGAATTTTTGGTGTAATGCTAAATAAGGTACCGAATTGGGCCTGCTGTAAGTCTGTGTGAATGCATGCAAAAGAAGATTTAATATATTTGAGGGCTTTAAAAATTTCAAGCAAATAAAAACTTGGTTTTGTTTTTGTTCTGCTGATAAATGTTGCTGAGTGGTTCAGTGACACCGTCATATGTCAGCTTGTTTGTTGTAGCCTGATACTGGTCACGGCACTGACCATACATGTCAAAAATGAGATTGCTATCATGTGCTGTTTTGTGTCCAGAGCACATTGGCTGAGTTCAGCTTTTCCAGGCAAAGCAGCTCGTTCTTAGAAACATGTCTAAGGGCAGCTGCGTGGCTCATATATCGTTGGAGAGTCCAGTGACGCTGACATAAAGACTGATGTGTGGATAGCCTGTATATGTACATGTATGTATGTGACCACTGCTAGTGCTGAGATATAATATCTCTATCATGCCAAGGTAGATTATTACTGTATTTACTTTGTAATCAGGGTGGAGACATTTAATGTCACCAAAGAAATACCAACAAATGTGATGAAAATGCTGAGATGCACGTGGTACATTCAGGGTGTGACAAAAGTGGACATTACACCAGCAGTGGCTTGCAGCTACTGTGATGAATGAAACTGAACTTTAGCACAAATATATCTCCATTGCATATATTTATAATTGCAATGAGGAAAAAAAGGGAGAAATTTCAAGAGCACACTTCATGTTTCACAGGGAGAGCCTCGATTTAAACAAGGTTGATGGACAAAAGAGGAAACCACGTGACAGCACATTTTACGTAACTTATTATGCCATAAAAGGAATAACAATTCCACCAGTCCGTCCATTCATGAAACGGCTTAATGTCAGCTGAGGTTGCGGGCTGCTGCAGGGTCAGCAGTTTAACGAGACAAAGTTCTCAGGCAACAAACTGGTACTGAAACTAAACACACTGATGCAAGGGAAACCACAAAACACACACACACACACACACACACACACACACACACACACACACACAGTACAATATGAGACAGCAGCTCTGACACTGCACAGTGTGACATGGTGACCTGCACTGCTTGCTGCTCAACAAATGATCAACTAGTTCAAATGTATGAGTAGAACGTGTCTTTTATATCTCTTATCTGATTGGTTTTTATCCTCTTAATTCACTATAGTGTCATCTGGCGTGACAGAGTGAACATTTCAACAAGTGTCCACAAGATTACAACACACACGGCTCAGCGTTGGTAGACTGTGATGGAAAAACCCGAACAATGATACGCATTCTTCCTTTTCTGGTTTAGCCCAGAAAGTCTGCTTCACAGTGTGGAAAAACAATTAGTTCCCATGCATACACGCACACACACACACACACACACACACACTTGTTAAACTGGCTCTTGTTGTAGAAGAGCTGCACGTGAGGCTGTTGTAGCGTGTAGCCTATCAAATATTTGGGGCTGGTGCCGGGAGGTCTTCCATTAAGAGACAGATATTTTGCTGTCATAATGTTAGCTGTGTTCCCACTCACACACACACACACACACACACACACACACACACACACACAGAGAGAGAGAGAGAGAGAGAGAGAGAGAGAGAGAGAGAGAGAGAGAGAGAGAGTAGCTTTTGTAATAATGTAACTTTAACATTCATGCCAATAAAGCTTATATGAATTTGATATTAATTTGAGTGTATAGGTAGGGGATATCTATAGGTGACCATCTGTGTTTGTAATTGCAAGAGAAACATGTTGCTACTCTACAGACATTAAATTTTAGGTTTGACTGGTGTTGAGTTCAGCACAGAGTCACCAGCTGTCAACCACATCCTTCTGACACACAGTTCTCAGGTTAAACTGCTAACATCGCATGTGCTACCATGCAGGGCTGTGATTGGCCGGGAAGATCACCTCACTGCATCAGGCTGACTGGGTGACTTCAAACGCTGACGTAGCACCGCTGGTTCCCGCCGTCACAGCGCAGCTCCTGGATACAATTTAACACTTTAAATTCTTCCCAAATTACAGAGAAATTATTTGCAGTAACAGTGAAACAATGCAGGAGGTACCGAAACATACATGTAGGAACAATATGTGAAGTAATAAGGGGGTAATAATGTCGGAACTTACACTGTAAGTATGTTTAACTACCGGGTACCTTCTAATATGAGCGTGACCGTCCATGAGAGCTGCATACAGGTCAATAAAGCTTTTCAGTGACTGTGTTTATATCCTTTACTGTTCATGACTGTTACACTGTGACAGGACATAACATCGACATCTGCTTTGGCTGTTAGATGAACTCCTGGTTTTCACTTCAGCTGTATTTACTGTAGAAGTCTCATGATAAAAACAGCTTTTTCTACTTCCTGTCCTCCATAACAACAATGAACTCTGTGTAACAACACTGTCAGTCCACATGCAAGTCCCCTGCAAGTACAATGTTGTACCCCATAAGTAGACCTACTTTGTAACATACACAGTAGAGGCTATAGGCAAAACAATATCCTGACTGTTCTCTGGACCTCTGTTTGTTCCAATGTAAAAACACAAATGTAGTTATTTAAGAACTATGTAGTTTGCTTATCCTCTTTTTGTTATCATCTGTACCCCTCCTGTGTAGGTATATTATATATTATATGGTAATTTTCAAATAAATCACAGCAGATTTATACAATGCAACAGGACTCATTACCCCATCACCCCCCAAACTTCCAGCTCTGTTGCACAATAAGTCATACTGCACCCTGTAAAAATAGAATAGGTACCCAGTAGTTAAAAAATACCTATAAATTCTTTTCAAGTTCCCACATTGTTACCTCACATCTTGTTGCTACATGTATTTACTGGTACACTGTTGCAAATAGTTACACTGTAAGTGTTAGTGTTTAATTTGCTCTCTAAACTGAGACACTGTGCCAAAATTACGTGAATGGGAAATGTGTGAAGGTTTCACATGTAAAACATAAAGCACGTGTCTTTATTTTATAGTTTCTAGACTACTAACCCCATTTCATGAACTTATAGATAAGTTTAATGCCGCCCAATGAAATCAGTGTAGATTATGTGGTATTTCGTGGCTCCTTTTACATTAAATAATAAAGAATATGAGCCACAAAACCCGCCAAACTTCACCAATATGTCTGCAACAATGTCAGCAAGCGAGTAGCTGTTATTTTGTTGCCACTGTGGCAGCTGAAACGATGCGTTTGGCAACTCAACAGCTCGACGCTGATTGGTCAGCAGGCGGGTTTTCGCTGCAGGTGATGTCACCCAGTGACAAGGCTCCCCGAGATAGAGAGGGAGCGAGAGAAACAGCGGCAGACAGGGGGAGGAATGAGTATCGCGTTGACTTAAATAGTACGTGTGTTGTTGGGTTTTTTTTTCACCGGTGTGAGTCGCTGACAGCCAGTCGGGGCTTTAACAAACAGCCAGACATCACCTCTATCGGGAAATGCCGCTTCTATAATGTGTTGTTGTGCTGCCATTCACTGCTGAGGACCCGCCAGTCTCCGTGTGTTTGTAAAGGCTGTCAGCATACTCAACTATAGAAGGTATGTTTTTACAATGTGTTTGATGAATGGACTGTATATGCTCTGTTTTTCACGCAGTCGCATAAATACTGTGTCCTTATAGTCTTTAATCGTTTATCATTCATAACTAACATTTTCCATTTGCACTGTCAGGGTGTTATGAGTCAGCTATTTACCTGCATCTATTGGATTTTTAAATTTTCTTTCCCTTTAAATGTGTGGTAGGTAGCTGATTGGTTGTTGGTATGAGGAATCTTTCTTAATTAAACTAATAATCCATGGCTCACATCTGCCACTTGCTGAGGCTTTTATTTTCTTAAAATGATCAGGAGGAGGGGAGATTTTATTTTTTGAGGCGTATGAGTTATGTTTGTGTAGCAATATGGGACTAATGAGAGTTGGTGAAAATGAAAGACTCTGTCAGATTCCAGCCTGCAAGGAAATCTTCATAACTGCAGTTTATAAATCCGTTAAACTAATGAGCATACCACAGTTAAACACAAGGTCTGGCTTTTTAAAACAAACGTCTCAGCTCAGTTAGAAGGGTAGGATTTTATCTACTACCACTCAAACCAAGCAGTGCTGTCAACATTTGAGACATTGCTCCTCTTTTTTTTTTTGTCTCTGTAACACAAGAAAAATCTATTTTTGGCTCAGTGTCCACACCAAGGGTCCTCTGCTTTGAACACCGGCTGGGTTTGCTAGCAGCTCTGTAACTCAATGCCTCAGTGAAAAGCGAAATGAATAATTAAATATGGCGAAGGTCGTCTATAAGAGGCATTTTGAGATTCGAGGGATCCTCAGATTCATCTGCTGCTCTAAAATTAGGGATCATGTTCTTCTGTAAGGGGCCTCTTCTCATGGTCACATGCTCAAAGGAGGAGGGGGGTATGTTGGCATTGTTCCAAACCTATCTTCCCTGTTGCTGCAATCATTCTTGGGGCCCACTGCCAATTGAGTCAAGGTCAGACCCCCTTCTCTGTTATTAGAAAGCTCCGATGAGTCTTGGGATTGATCACATTTGGCCATTGGTGTTTGCATCATATAAAACTAAATAATCTCATCAATATATGGCGCCAGCAGNNCTAATGTCTCATATTTGCATTCCTCTGCAGTGGTTTGGTTTGGAGTTGAGCTGTCACAATTTGTGGGGAAAATGTGATTCATAGGAAGGATGCAGACGGAGACGAGTACATAAATATAGGATCAATACTAGAATGGAGAAGTTAGGAAATTGAATGCCTTCTCTTATGTTACTGTGCTGCTATTATCAAACCAGAAACAATAATTAAAGTGTACAGTGAATGACTGACTAGGAGGTCTGTAGCTGTTGGAGAACAAAGCAAAGATGAACAATCAACACACTCGGACTAATGCACTCAGTCGCTCGCAGTCTAGTTCATTTGCATCGTCGACATTCGCAGTCCTTCTCACGTGTCTCTGAAAGCCGAGGTGTTCTGCCGTAGTTCCCATGACGCCTCGGCCAATAAATGCCATGGACGATTATGACATCAGCTTCGCTACATGAGTACAGACTGGTTGTCCTTTGACCTCTGTTGTCTGGGGCTGCTGAATGGAAAACAGTCGGGTAGGATTTCCAGACTTATCAGGGAGGGGAGAAGAGGGTGGGAAGGTCAAAGCAGCAACAGGTTCTTTCTACAGTATGTAGGCCACAGACTGTGCTGGGAGAACTGAACCAGGGCCAGCCTCCATCTCCTCTTTCCCTAGCCGCACCAGCTCAAAAACTGACTTGAGATCATAGTATTAGAATAACTTCACCCCATTCCCCTGAAGGAGAGTTACACGTCATCAGTGGTTTGACTGACAGACTGAAGAATGCCGGTTCATAAACACCCCCCTGGTTTGAAGGTTGACTGGGTGGGTGGCATGCTTATGTGCAGTGTTGGAGCTTAGTGAGCACGCAAATTTAGACCTTTTGGTATGGATGTAGCTTATAGTTTTAATGCTAAGTAATTTCTTCTGTCCCTCTCTTGTCTGCCTCACTCCCCTTCACCTCCACCAGACCCGTCAGACCATGAACTACGTGGGCCAGTTGGCAGGCCAGGTGTTTGTCCAGGTCAAAGAGCTGTACCGAGGCCTAAATCCCGCCACCCTCTCTGGCTGCATCGACGTCATTGTAGTGAGACAGCCTGATGGATCCCTGCAGTGCTCGCCTTTCCATGTTCGCTTCGGCAAGATGGGTGTCCTCCGGTCCCGAGAGAAAGTGGTAAGGAGATGAAACAGGGCGACTGCCTGTAGTTAAAGGAAAAAGTTTCACATTGAGAGAGTTGTAACCTTTCAGATGCTTAAGGCTTGAGGCCTGTTTCCATCCATTCCCCCCTTTTTTCACGCCTCTTTTGCCCCTTTCTCCTCTCCTCCAGGTGGACATGGAGATCAATGGAGAACCAGTGGACCTACATATGAAGCTTGGGGACAATGGAGAAGCATTCTTTGTGCAAGAAACAGAAAATGATCAGGTATGCACATCCATAATTATAATGGCTTTGTAAAATGCTAGACTGTTACGTTTGTGGTAATTCAAAGTGGAACACATCGTCTGTTAAATGGCACACACTGATTCGAATAAAAGCAAGATTCAAATGAAAACACACATCATTCTCCACCCCTCTCTGACGTCGTGGAATCCAGACACGCCCGTGTTTACAATTAGCGTTATCCAGACTACCCTCCTCCTCACACACAGTCATAGTAGTTTGAACGAGGTCACGCTGTGTGCAGAGTTGGCACGGCGGCCAGGAATTTCTTCCTTTCCTTTTTGGCTGAAAAGCATTCCTCTGTTCATCAGTGAGTCCTGAATGCAGCATTTACTAACTCAGGCTCTCTGACCTATATTAAATGCTGTGGCCTTACGACTGAGGATAAACCAGGACTGGAGTTTGCTGGCAAAGAAATATGCTTATGGGCATCTAAGCAGGACGTGTGTATTTGTGAATTTGGGTTGACAAGATAAGTAGATGAAGTAAGAAATACCCTCCTCTTTCTAAAAATGGTTATACTTCCAGCTTTTATACTTATGAACCCCCTGAGAACCATTCAAAAATCAGTTTAGAATTCATGGAAAACTATGGAAAATAAGCAGCTGTTTTTCCTCAGTTCTTGGAAAGCGGACTTTTCAAGTGTTTTCATTTGGTTTTCCAAGATTTTGAGTTGCAGGCTGAAAAGAGCCAAGTCACATGTACGGCCATTAGAAAATGTTTCTTCTCTGTTGTATGCACATGAGGACGTGTGCAGCTGAAAGACATAAACAAGCGGCAAACTACTGAGGCTAGGGGCCGGCACCGACAAGGGAAGTGGGTGATTTATTTTCCCCAGAGTGGTGTCAGATTCCCAGGCCTGGAAGAGAAAACAGGGGAGGAGGACTGTGTCTCTGAACCCTTTTTTTCTTGGCACAGGGAAGCAAAACGTGAGGGAGTATTGTCAGACCACAAATCATGTGATTATCCCTCAGTTTTTCCTCCCTCTCTCTCCCTCTCTTTCCATATGTCTGCACACACACACACATCTATACTCCCCTGCACTGACAGCAGGAGACCCTCCTGGAAAGCCTTTTCTCTTCCTAGAAGGAGGTATTATAAAAGTGCCTCCTTTCACAGAACTGAGGAACAGATTCTGTTTTGGATTGGCTGCTTCGTTTCTCTGGCAAAGGGTCTCCTCACAGCCGAAGTGACAGCAAATAGTTTGGCAGAGATCGTTTACATTTGCCTCGGACCAAAATTGTGCAAAACACTAACAGTAGAGCCATATTTTATACATACAACAGCACAGATGGTTCTTTGTGTTGCATGCAGATGCACTCAACCATTAATTTGAGCACAAATATTTCAGGAATTATAGATTAAAAATGCAGATTTACTTGAAATTTAACAGTATTTTATGGCAAGATCCTGTTTGGATATAAGCAAAACTTGAAAACGTGATGCTTCCACATGACGCTGTATGAATTTCACTTGTTTTTCACCAAAACAGGAAGTCGTTCCCTCCTACCTGGCCACCTCTCCGATCTTGTCGGACGGGGCCATCCTGATGAGCTCCTCCCTGATGGGGAAGAGCTCAGGGCCGCCCATACAGACGCTGGGCTCCGCAGGTGGCGTGGGCGAGACTGGTGGCGGGGTGATGAAGAAGAGGAGGAAGAGGAGGAGGAAGGCTCGGGCGGACAGCGTGAGGAGGGAGGGGAGCGGGGACTACTCCGCCGACGAAGACATGTTCACCATAGACATCAGCTCAGATGAGGGGACGGAGATGGAGAGCAGCAGGTGAGAAACGACAGAGTGTGGAGAGAGTGAAAGAGGAAGGAGGAGATGGAAGAAAAGAGGAATAAAGAAAACAAAAAGTAATGAAATACATGTGTGGAAAAGCGATACACGTGACAGAGTAAGGGGGGGAAAGGGTGGACAGTGATGCAGTGAGATAAAAAGTAATACATCACTGAAATGAGCTTCAAGAGCAGCTGTAATGGAACTGAGTCTGTTGGGCAAGAATAAACAGACCAGCCTCTGTAGTGGAGAGGCCTCCAGCTGTGGCTTTGGTACACACACACACACTGAAAAGACACTCAAGACTATATGGAAAAACTCTACTTCAGCTGTGTGATTTTCACTGGATAGAAAAGAAGAAGTTAAGCGTGTGAAAAGAGGAAATATCTTCACTGTGTGTGTTTTCGATAAGTATGTCTGCAACTTCTGGTGTGCAGTGCGGTATTCAATCTAAAACAGACCAGCAGTTCAGGCACGCAGCTATAGGAGCCGTGCCCTTCCTGTACTGTATGTTGCTGGCGTTAAAGCCCGCTTATCATGAATGAATACAGCAGCAGTTGTAAATAACTGCCACATGACAGATTTATTTTCATCTCTGCACGTGAGTCGGGGGATACATTACATCTCAAATCTGGCTCATCTCTACTGTACACAACTGTAAAACAACACCAGGAGGGTTTTTTTTCCATCCATGTAAGCTTACAGTGAGTACAGTTATTGGCCTATAATAAAAAAAGATGGCTGTATATGGAGTGGAAACAAATTGTTACCATGCTTTGTTATTGAAGGGCACAATATACCATAAACACTAAAGCAGTATTAGCAGTCTACTCTGCATTTGTAGCCCAATTACTGTAAGTTTTTTGATGGTGATATTTTCAGATTTTCATTTTAACTGACCAAATCAGACATAATTACAATTAAATTTGATCACAGAATTCCTTTAAGTTATCTAAAATATAACCGTAAACATCATGTTTTGGTGTCATTCCCTCAGAGTCAAAAAGGGACTCACAATACAGGGAGAACATGGCTATACCAGTGTTGTCCCAGAACTGTAGCCACAAGACATGTTTTTAGTGCAGGCAGAGCGCAACAAGTTCAGGCACGATCTGTGTGGGTTTTGAAAGTGGTTTTAGGAAATAGGTGAAAAGCGAAAGGTAAATCACAAAATAAAAGATACACTACATTATAAAAAATGCATGTTAATGACATACAATGGTATACATATACAGTATTTGTGTGTGTTTCAGGACTTCATCTCGGGATGTCTTAAGAGATGAGACAACCAGCGGTTCTTTCAAACAGACTGGCATCTACACTCGCTCAGATGGAGAGTGGAGCCCTATTCAGAGGTGCTTCATTCACTCATACGATGAAGACCTACTCATTGTTATTCAGAACAAACAGCTCTTTAATTGTTGTCTATCCTCCATTCCTCTCTCAGCCCTGGAAACTCTCGTCCCACTTCTCCCAAGAGTGACTCTGAACTAATGACAAAGTCGTCGGACACAAACAACCAGAATCCAGCCATGCACTGGGCGTGGGGAGAGCTGCCACAGGCTGCCACGGTAACCAAAGTGTCTGCTGTGCATGCATACACAGAGAGAACATTATGTTTGTAGTCATTTTTGGGCACGTTAATGTTAGTCTGCTTCACAGTGTTTTTATATTTCATCCTCTTCCCTGCTTTTTCTAGCCATCCTTTCTCCCAGTGAAATCCGACCCTCCACCGGTTTGCCCAGTGTCCATCCCCGTGTCTGAAAGCACGCACTTCCGCGTGATAACTCGTGAGACGTCTTCAGAACAGCGCGGACCCTGCTCTGAAATATCAGCGCTCAGGCTGCTCATGCAGGAGGAGAGCGCTGAGGAAACAGTCGTCACAGTCGGGATGGAGTCAGAATCCATGAGGATGGAGTCGCAGACGGTAACTGCGGAGACGCAGGTTACAGCAGCTGGAGGTGGGGCAGCTCGAATGATGTCCGACATGGAGGAGACAATGGCTCGGCCGCCGGGCAAGACAGACTCTCCATCCAAGAGAAAAGGTAACAAACTCATGATTCCTTTGGGAGTCTCGGAGTCAAAACCAAGGCGTCAAATGATTTTCTCTTGGGTAAACCTGAGAGAAAAGCAAATACAAAGAAGCTGATCATTTATTTCAGTAGAGTTGTTGCTCTGTTGCAGACAAGAGAAGCCGCCATCTTGGTTCTGATGGAATTTACCTGGATGACATCACTGAGCTCGAACCTGAAGTGGCGGCCCTTTATTTCCCTAAGAGGTACGTGGAAGGAAAAAACGCGCACAGACCTGCACTGCACAATATTTGGGGGTCTGTTCTTATAAACACCTCTCTTGTGTAGTGACAGTGGTGCAGCAGTGAGGAGCATCTCAGACCCGGGCCTCCACAGCACCAGTCTGTCCCCACAGTCAGTCAGCTCTGGAGGAGACAGTGGAGTGGACAGCTACTTTGACCCCATGGCTGACTTGCCGTCTATCGCCATCTCCTTGTGTGGCGGACTCACAGACAACAGGGAGATCACTAAAGGTAAGCTTCTCATACTGACACACCGCGACTGCAGGATATACTTCGGACACTGTGTTGTAAGCTGTGGGAAAGGGAACATGAAATGTGTGTGTGTGTCCTTACAGAGCAGTTCCACGAGAAGATCATTTCTTACCAACAATTTGCAGAAAACCCCTCCATCATCGACGACCCCAACTTAGTCGTGAAAATTGGCTCCAAGTAAGACATTCACACTTGCTAGAGTACGATGTTTGTGTCTAAATATGATAAAACAGCAGCTTATAATCCACTTCATGCTGTGTGGATTTAACCGCTACACACTGCAGCAAAAACTGCAGTATATGCAGGATTGTTTGGGCTCATGAAAAGGTTTTTGCAAGTAAATTTTGGCTGACAAAGTGCTTTTTGCGGCGGTTATGGAATTGATAAACATATATGTTGTTTTCCCCCCTCAGGTACTATAATTGGAGCACTGCGGCTCCACTTATGCTGGCTATGCAAGCATTTCAGAAACCGCTGCCAAAGGTAAGAAATTGATACGCAGCACAGATACTAATGACTTAAGCTGTAGGTTGGTTATGTTACATGAATACCGCTCCCCCTTTTGGCCAAAACTGGTGTTGCATCCTGTATGTTTGTATCCCTATACCCCTTATACTTCAACCCATCTTACATTCATTATGTTGCATAATACCTAATGTGCAATCTATAAACTTACAACCACAAATGTTTTGTTATTGCAGCCTCAGACAGACTTTATGTTGTGTGACAAACATCCACTGAATCTGTTCTCCCTGGGCACTCAAGTTAAACTTTGTCTTCCCCTCTGTTCCCCTCCCTCTTATTTCAACACTCCCTCCCTCTATTGGTGCATCCATCCATCCATCCATCCATCCATCCATCTATTCATTAGTCTTCTTGCCTCAGTTATATTCACTCAGCCTTAGAGTTTCTTCTCTGTTGTGTAACTGGCGTGCTGGGCTACAGCTCTGTATGTCAGAGACAACCTTCTTTTCAACTCACTTACTACCTTGTTTTCTCATCTTATGCCCCTTCCTCCTGTTTTTACTTTCTCTACTTTCTCCGCCCACCCGCACATGCTTTATTTTCCCCATTCCAACCGCAGACACATTGGTGTTTCTGTGTTGCTGTTTGTTCTTTTACGGTCTGGTTTTGGCTTCAGTTTTTTTTAAGTGTTTTTACGGTGTTGTGTTGTGGTTGTTTGGGATTGTGTGTGCTCCGCTCCAGGTTGCAGTGGAGAACATCATGAAGGAGAAGATGCCCAAGAAAGGAGGGAGGTGGTGGTTCTCCTGGCGAGGCAGAAACAGCAGCAGCAAATCGGTAATTTTCTTCTTATCTGTTGATAAGGTTTCTGAAGGTGTTGCTCTTTTCTGTGTCTGACGCAGCTGTAAATTACCCAGTTAATACTTACTAACATTTTTACATGTCAGGTGTTAAGTAAATGAGTGAGTAAAGCTAATGAACACTGTTTCTCCTATTGTAGGATTCAGTCTCTGAGCTTGGGGCCTGTGACTCTGCTGAGCAGGCTGGGAAAATGACAAGCAGGTGAGGAACCTCAAAACATTCCTGGAAAGAAAATATCCTGTAAGTTAGCAAGAGACTGAACATCCTTTAACAAACTGTTAACCTGTCTGGTGCCAGACATAAAGAAGAGTCGTCCTCCAGCGATGAGGACCACAGGGCAGCCAATCAGAGCTCTCCCACCATCCAATCAGAGCCTGGACTCACACCGGGAGGCGTCTCTTATAAGAAAACACTCCGACTCACGTCAGAGCAGCTGGTGAGGAGTTTGGTTTGAATACACTGCAAACATTTTTTGTTATTAATAGCCATCTTTTTTACCTTCATATATTATTTCTCATTCTCCCCCTCTCCCCCTCTCCCCCTCTCACACACACACACACACACATACACACACAGGTGTCTCTCCAGCTGCAGGAGGGTCCTAACGATGTCGTGTTCAGTGTGACCACTCAGTACCAGGGAACCTGTCGCTGTCAGGGCACCATCTACCTCTGGAACTGGGACGACAAGATAATCATCTCTGACATAGATGGAACCATCACCAGGTATGTGTCACATGTGAATATAACCCACCTTTACTACACAGTTGAGCTCAGTTTGGAGTGAAAGTGTATATAGATATGGCCCGAAGTGGCAGGATCATCTGTAAGCTGTGCGCCTCGGAGGCCTAAATTACTTTTTAATGGCCGGGAATGATTCAGTGTGATGAAATCATCTTTTCGCAGCAGTTTCATTTCTCACATTCATTCACTGTTGATCATGAGGCAGTTTTTCATTTCACTCTGAAGATTAAAGACGCATGCTAACATTTGACCTTTAACTTTTCCTCCAGAGAGATAAATGGCATCTTTCAAACGTACCCAAGCTGAAAAGAGCCACTTCCACATCTTTCCAGCTAGCCTTCACTTTTTTTTTTGTCCAGGATGTACATTTTTGTATTTTTAATGATAAGGAAAAAAGCCTGTACTCACATGTCCCAATGTCACTTACGTGTGTTTGTCTCCAGGTCAGACACATTGGGTCACATCCTGCCCACACTGGGGAAAGACTGGACCCACCAGGGCATTGCACAGCTCTACCACAAAGTCAGCCAGTAAGCAGTCATTTGTTAACACACTGTCAGCATAAAAGGCACAAATCGCTTGAAAATCCTGTTTTACAGCAGACAGGCCAAAAACAAACTCTGAAAACAGAAGAAATTATTTCATATTAAGTATTAATCACATACTAATACATTTGTTTATTCTTTTTTCTTTCCCTCGTTCTCCGTCAGAAATGGCTACAAGTTCCTGTACTGTTCAGCCCGAGCTATCGGCATGGCTGACATGACCAGAGGTTACCTCCACTGGGTCAATGAGAGAGGTACCATGCTTCCTATTGGCCCCGTCCTTCTCAGCCCGAGCAGCCTCTTTTCAGCTCTGCACAGGTCTCTCATGCACACAAACACACATATTTCTCTAAATTAGCTCTCTATAGTAATATGGCAATTTGCAAGAAGATGCAGGAGACACTGTGACTTGACCATTGTTGTCTCTGTGGTGTATTTGTGTGTGTGTGTGTGTGTGTGTGTTTGACAGGGAGGTGATTGAGAAGAAACCAGAGAAATTCAAGGTGGAGTGTCTCACCGATATCAAGAACCTCTTCTACCCGAACACACAGCCGTTCTATGCAGCGTTTGGCAACAGACCAACGGTACACGCGTGTTATGTAACAGTACTATACTGTTATCACTGGTGCATTTATCAAACATCGTCAGACATGGTCATTTAAAGGTTATTACTGGTGGTTTCTGGGTGTAAATTAAAGCCATTTGTGCTGCAGATTCTTGCATAAATGTTATTTTTTGATTCAGATGTACATAATTTCTAACACTGACTAACTTCAATTCTCATTTATTCTTATAGGATGTATATTCCTATAAAGAAGTAGGAGTGCCACTGAACAGGATTTTTACAGTAAACCCTAAAGGCGAGCTAGTGCAGGAGCACGCCAAGACCAACATCTCATCGTAAGTCCCTCATCCAGTTTACTTGATCTATTCTAGGAGGAAACATCGCATCGACTTCAGAGAAGATGTTTTGTCTGCTCATTTCACGTGTCTGATCACATGATGTCGTCTCCTCCTCTCCTCTTCTCAGTTATGTACGTCTGGGCGAGGTGGTGGACCACGTGTTCCCTCTGAAGATGCGAGCCTCCACCTCAGACTTCCCCTGCTCAGACACCTTCAGCCACTTCACCTACTGGAGGCAACAGCTCCCCCAGGTGGACCATCAGGGAACTACACCTCCACAGACTCCCTCCCCGGGCAGCTGACTACCTGTGGCCTGCTGAGCAGCTCCTAGCAGGCAGAACACCGACCGACAGACTGATGGTGTGCTTGAGATGTAGCAGTCATTTGGACAGTGAAGGTTACATGTGTGTGTTGCGAATTTGTAGATTTTTTTAGAAGATGGAGCACTTTCTGTGCACGGCAGAGAGCTACTGAAGTAGGCTAATCTGCCGTGAATACTCTTACAACGCACAAGATGGATGTAAGCGCACTTTTATGAAAAGATGGCCTCCAAGGCCTTCTGACTAGATGTATGTATATGTGGAATTATAGTAATTTATTCAGGCAGCTTAGTACCTATTGTTTTTGAGTGAGTGTTGACATTATTTCAGTAGCTAGACAGTTGCATACTGTATCTAACAGACAATATAGCTGTGGCGTCTGTTCAGAAGTGCACCATACTTAACACAACCATACTGCGCAGACATCAGAAGGCAAGTTACTTAAACTTGTGCCAAATACTCTATGTAGAATTTATTTTCCTACTCTGAACTTTTTCAGTCAAGACTGTTACAGATCCTCAATCAGCCTGGAAATGCATAAATAGCAGGCTAATTTTACTTTATAGCGACATGTGTGTGTGTAATCTATCATTCTGTTTGAAGTCAGTATTAGTTATATAGTACATACAGAGCACAATGAATGAATGAACATCTGTAGCTTGATATTAAAATGTGTAAAGTATCCCGACAGAAGGTACATTATAAAGACAGTTTAAAGTGAATATTTATTGTTGAGACAAAGTGATGCTGACAAGAGAACAGAAAGCACAACATATTTAATGGTCATAATAACCATCGGCTTTCTCTAAAAATCATCTGTGAGATGAATTGCTGAATCGTTTTTATTTTTCTATTGGAATCACACAGAGTGTATATGTTGTGATCAGAATGTCATTTCTGTGGTGGCCTTCATGAAACATGTTTTAATTTACCCTTAAAGTTCACACATTGATCGACTAGTCTATGTGACTATTACGTATTCCACTCCCTGAGATTTATGCTGTGTTTCCATAAATGCCTTTAAGTATGTTTTATCTATTCATCTGATTAGATACTGACTGATATATGTAGCTTACACTTGTGTGTTAACATACGCCCATCGATTCTTTCAGAGGAACTTAGAGGGAAACTCCACAGCTGAGAGAGAAACAGTATGTTTGACCTTTTTAGTAACAGACGCTTGAAAAGGGATCTTTATTTCTTCTTATCCCACAGATAACATGAGGTCATATACAGTATATGAGCTGGAGCTGCTAACATGGTGACCTGCCAAATGTATCAGTGGTTTTTATAACCACCTGAACAGTTTCATCACAGTAGGTGTGAGCAAGCATATGAAAGAGGATGTGTATATAATGCTTTAACATGATTATTCTTTCCATGAAAGAGCTAAAATAGCCTGAAAGCGTGCTATCTTTGCCTTAACTGTGAACAATATGATCAATAATTTGTTCATTTACTCCCTCCACTCCTTCTTTTGACCAGTTCACTGTTAAATTGGTGTAATCAAACTCAATAAAAATGCCTTGGTACATCAGTGACTGTGTGTCAATGTCCATTGACCCCCTGTATTTCAGCACAATGACAACTCTTCCTTAATCACATTCACCTGAATACAGTGGTGAAGAAGTATTCTTCTTATATTAAGTAGAAGTACTAATACCACACTGTGAAAATATTTAAGTCATCATCATCATCATATCCTTTATTTAACCAGGTAAAAGTCTCATTGAGATTAAAATCTTTTTCAAGAGTGACCTGGCCAAGAAAGCAGCATACACATTGTTGCAATAAACAAAAAGCAATACAAACAGACAAATACAACTGTCACACACTACAAACGAGTCAACACGATATCCAATTAATATTAAATATGATCAAGGGCAAAAATGATGCAGAAGCAGGTACAAGTTCTAAAAAGATTTCTGTGAGAGTTTAGCAGCAATCACAGTGACCAAGAGTGCTATTTTCCCGATCTTTTAAAATTGACCTGAATTCCCCCATAGTAATCAGCTCTGACAATTTCAGGTCCTTCTGTGCATTATTCCAGGAAGAAGGGGCAGCGTATTTAAAAGCTTTTTTGCCTAGCTCTGTTCTAGCTCTAGGGACTACCATCTGTAGAATACTGTGAGATTGATTTTTACACATGTATGCGCACAGATAAGACAGAACCAGCCCAAGGAGAGATTTATATATAAAAGCCAACCAGTGNGAAAGTCTGCGGACATGCAGAGAAGGCCACTCAGCAGCAGCATACGGAGTACAATGATGTACAAGATGTCCACAGCCAGTAATAAAGCGTAATGCACAATGGTATAGAGTATCCAACTTTTTCAGGCACTGGTCAGGTGCATTTACAAAGAGTAGATCACCGTAGTCCAATAAAGGTAAAAAAGTTGCAGAAAACAAGTGTTTCCTTCTGCCTGGTGGGAGAAGCAGGATTTATTCCTAAAAAAGAAACTTAATTTAAGTTTCAGCTTGGAAACAAGGTTTTCAATGTGTGGTTTAAATGACAAGTTCTGCTCAATAATAATTCCTAAATACTTATATTTCTTGACCATTTCAATTTCAACCCCTTGAGCAGTTCTTGGGAAGCCTGGATGTTAACTCTCTGCCATTTGAGAATAGCATGACTTTAGATTTGTCTGCATTTAACACCAACTTAAGCCGAGTTAAATGGGACTGAACAACAGTAAGTAACAGTGTTGTAGTGGCAATTTGTCCTCAAACTAAATAATAAATAAATAAAAAACTCAAAATCAAATGGCCACTGAGGCATCTAAGGAATCTTATGCAGATAAAATAAGTCCATTATCCAGGCAAGCATAACATTTCATGCTGTTTATTTTACCATTTCAGCAAGCAAACAAACAATAGAACAATGGCGTCTGCAGCCCCTCCTGCCCTGGTAAAAAACCATGAACCCTTCCTGGTGCCTCCTGGTCATATACCTGCCTACTCATATATGTAGATTCACCTGTTGTGCCCATGATGCCCAATACCTTCAAAACAAAAGCATTAACAAGTACTCAAATTAACTAAAATAATGATACTAATGTTGTAATCAAACTAATTCAGCCGTATTCTTCAAACAAAAGAGCAACAAAATAAATAATAAATGTTTAATTATTAAATATTCCCAAAAAAATGAATAGCTCCAACAAGTATGTAAGTATTATCAGCAACAGTACTTAAAGTATCAAAAGTAAAAGTACTTGTTGTGCAATAAAATGGTCCCTGGTTGTTTTACTATTATATCTGATGTTTCTGGATTAATGTTACTGCTGCATTGATGTGTATGTTGCATTTTACTTCTGTAGATATTTAAGGTTGTGCTAATTTTAACTACTTTATATACTGTTGGGTAGTTTAATCTACAGCAATGCATCATGGTCCATAAAATAATATGTTTATAGCCTGATGCTGCATTATCCAGATAATCCTAGGGGTTTCAAATAGTTTATTTAGCTGAAGAAGTAGGAGAATTCTCTCATAAAAAAATATGGTTTTCACTGGACATGAAGGGTATGAAAAACTGTAATCTGAAAAGTGACTAAAGCTGTCAGATAAATGTAGTGGAGTTGAAGTCTAAAGTCTAAAGAAATACTCAGTAAAGTACAGGTAAGAGTACTTGAGTGAATGCACTTAGTTACATCCCACCACTGCCAGACAGAGAGGTGCAGGAGTTTATTCTCCATTTTGAAAACAATAGTTGACAAAACATTCTCACCTCACTCATTTCGTAGCATTTTGCTTTCAGCGAGCTCCAGTGAAAGCTCCAGACGCCTTGAATGCCTTTACTTTGTCTGTCATCAGTACTGGATGCCCCTGTGGTAGATAAAACATGATAAAGTGACCTCTAGGGTGCCCTTCCAGTGGAGAAAACGCAATGCAGTGCCATATACCGCACCTGGTGCCCTTTTTATTTTTTTCGCCCCTGCCCCTCAAACAGCCTGAGTCCGCCAGTGGTCATCAGTGTGATGCATCAGGCTGCTCACAGATAGATGGAGGGATGGAGGCTGACAGGATGCAGGTCTACCTGAGCGGGCCTCATCTTTCCAGACTCCATGCTTAATTGATGAGCATTTAACTAAATCAATTGCAATTAATTAGATTAATTTCTCCTAGATACACTGCAATTAAATGATTTCTTGGATAAATGCATAATTACTCACATTTTTTTCACAAATCTTTGAAAAGAATAGAGGAGATTAAGTGTGCACAACACTTTATCCAAACCTGCGTGTCAGACATTTGCTTGTTCAGGTATCTGTCTTTCTGCAAGCAGCAAAACTCAGCTGTTTCACGTAGCTGCACACACCATGATGCACAGCTGTGTCGGGGTTATTAGAGAGCAACGGGCTGCGCGTTACAATGCGCGGGAGGAGTTTCCAAAACCCAGCGACACCATTGGCTCGGGGCCTCCAGGACGCTGCGCTCTACGCAGGGTGTATCGAAGCAAGCTTTAAAGTACGGAAAACGAAAGTCGATGAGGACGGCCACCTGCACGGGTCGCGTTTGTTCCTGTAAAGAATGACGAACACGGTAAGACCCGTCAGCGCCGCTTGGTCTCACGCAGAGCGCTTGCTCCGTCCTTTCAGCCCGCTTTGTCGCTGTATGTCCTGCGTATAACGTGAGCGTGTACGCTTTAAAAGTTAACAGTGAGTATACATTATAAAGTGTATGCAAGTGTTGACATCGAAACTGAAAGAGCAAAATGCATTTGATGTGTTTGCTGTTGTCAGTCTGCAAGCTGAGGCCGATATTGAGCAGTGAACAGTTCACAAAGAGCTGAGGCTTATTAGCTGCTGGAACTTTGGCCTACTTAGAAACATTAATGTTGCTTAATAGGTTGCTACACCTACCTTAGAGGGTCATAGTACAAAACTAGATAATAATAGACTGCAGATAATGAGTCGGTGTGTTGTGTCTGTTCATGACGACCTTCATGGGCTCCTAAAGATCTCTTTCAGTCGTGTTTTAAGATGTTTTAAGACAGAAAAAAGTAATAATTTGTGTCTGATATGGTTTAAATAAAAAAAAACCACAATCTATAAATATGCAATTATATTTCACTTCAAAAGTTGAACTGCTTGGACACAAGATGTCTCCATCTTGGGGGGAAAGGGTTTAAAGTTTTCACATCACACTCATATTTAAGTTGAGTCTTGGACCATGATTGGCTTCCAGTTGTGATGCATGGGGCCATTATTGTAGCAGAAGTGTTTACAAATGTGAGTGGAGAGTTGTGTCGCTGCATCTCGATCCCTGTGTGCATAATCAGATTTGTAAATGTGTAAAAGAATCTCAAAATGTGTTCTTAGATTTGTGAATGTGTACGGGAATCTGCAAATGTGTACTCAGAGTTTGTGTGTGTGTGCGTAATCAGATTTGTAAATGTGCAAAAAAAAAACAACCTCCAAATCTGTATTCATTTTGCAAGTGTATTGAGATTTGTAAATGTGTAGACAAATCTGTAAGTGTGTACATCGATATTAATGGCTGAAAAGTCCAGGTATTTTGCTCCAAGAGCTGGAAATACAGACATTTCACAAGTCTCACTACGCGTTTAGAGATTATTTTACACATTTACAAATCTGATTATGCACACACGGATTGAGATACAGTTACACAACTCTTCACTCACATTTGTTAATAGTTCTGCTACAATAATGGCCCCACAGTGATGTCACAAAATGCATGTGTGTTAAACTCAGAGAAACTTTCCCTCCTTCAGTAGATTTGTGTAAAAACCGCCTCCTGGTGTCAAACTCTGCGGAGTGAAGGTCAAACATCCTGATGGAGTAAAAATAAGCAAAACACATTTTTGAGTGGAGGGGGGCTTTAAATTTAAATGGCCACGACCAACAACAATGCAGTTGTTACACATGCTGTGTGTTTTTGTGTTGGCCCTGTTTAATTCATTTTCTAACAGTTTTTACAACCTGAATGTGTCATTTCTTTAAGTTTTTGACATGAGAAGTTTTTTAAAATGAATTATTATAGTAGTTTAAAAAATGGTGTTATGTGCTACTGGGTTGCTTCTTGTCCTGTCAGCAGCTAGTAACTTCCCAAAATGTATTTTATTTTCTCTTTCTCTTTCTTTCCTTTGACACACCCTACCTTCACACCCTGTGGTAGATCAGTCGTGTTTCTATTCTATTCTTTTCTATTCTATTAAAGGTGTCAAACATGTAACTTTAATGTCCTTAACATTAGCACGACTTCTTCCTTCAGTACAGGGATTCAGACAGAGCAGGCGTGGAAGATGAGGAGGAGTTTGTGGACATACTGGAGGAGAGGAGGTGCAGCAGTGATCTTGGCCATGCCCTCAGGACCTTCAGCCCCCACCCCTACAAAGGAGCTTCGCCCTGCTCCACGGCCGACCTCAACAAGGCCGTGCTGGAGTCCCAGTATCTACGCTATGTGGCCAAGGAGGTGGGAGGGTGCGATCTGAAAACGTGTAACAAAGAAGTTTCACTTTGTTGCTTCATCAACACGGAGTCAGTCTTTTTCACGCATTCCTCCTCAGATCGCCATGGAGACGGGGTCATCGGTGGAGGAGGTGAGAGAGGAGGTGTGTGGGATTTTGGAGGAAATGTCTCAAAACCTGCAGCTGGGGTTTATCAGGCTGATGGGCTACACGCTCAGCAAGGTGTTCAAGAGACTCTTCACCAGCATCTTTGTCAACATGGAAGGACTCAACACGGTCAGGACCAATAACTAATCAATACTCTATTCAGAACAACGGCACATTACAATATATACACCACTTTCATAGAGCCAATAGAGGATAGTGTCCACTGTCCACTACAATGTACCACTGCCAATTGTTAGCCTATTTTATATACACCCTAAAGGGTCACGTCATCCAAGTTCTAAAAAAGTTTATCTTCTCACTTACCCCTGGTGATATTTATGCAGATAGTTGTAGTTTTATTTCTGCAGGCTTTGAGATATCTGTCTTTGCCATTTATCTGTGATACTCAAAGCACTGAAAATTTTCTTTAGGTAAGTGAGACAGTAAGTTTTTTGGTTATTATTTGGGTGATCAATCCTGAGATGTAAACTAAGAGGCAATAAGAAGCTCTTAGATTACTCATAAATGCGACGTCCTAATATTTTCTTCATAATCTCGTCTTATCTTGGTTTCTTACTTACGAATGTTTCAAATGTGACCACCACCTGTACACGCCTCTACTTGTAAGCAAATTTTAAAGGTGTATTTTCCTTCCTAGCTGCAATTTATACTATTTCCATACAGAAAACAATTCAAAATAATAATTGGCAGAGTTTTTGGAAATGTGCTTATTCACTGTTTTGCCGAGAGTTAGATGAGAAGATTGTAACCACTCTCGTGTCGATACAATAAATATGAAGCCATAGCCAGCATCGTTAGCTTAGTCATTATCTTCGGACAGAGCCAGGCTAGCTTTTTCCCCCCGTTTCCAGTCTTTGTGCTAAGCTAAGCTAACCGACCGTTGGCTGTAGCTCCATATTTACCGTACAGACATGAGAGTGGTATCAATCTTCTCAACTGACTCTCTGCAAGAAAGCGAAAAAGACTGTGTGTTTAAATGACTGAAATAAAGGTAAGTTGTCTTAAAATAAGAACAATTTTGAGAAATTGGGATTAGGATGAGTGACAAAGATACTTAATAGATATTTTGAATACTATATTTTCTGAAAATTAGCACTTGAGAAGTTTTTTCTAACAAGTGTTGCTCCGTAGACTACTATACCGAGAGACTTCTACTGATACAGTATTTGGTTTCTCTGCTTTCTCCTGAAACGTCGTTCATTTTTCTTTCACCTTGCAGCTCCAACAAGCCATTCAGGAGAGTCCTGTGATCCTGATGCCCAACCACAGGAGTTATATGGACTTCTTGGTTATCTCCTACATCATGTTCACCTACGACATCCCAGTACCTGTTATTGCTGCAGGAATTCGCAAGTATCTATCTAACTATAAATGGAAGGAGTCTCTGTCTGTCTGTCTGTCTGTCTGTCCTTCGATTATCTCAACAACCGTACATCCGATTGACTTCACACTTGGCGGGTGTATTGCTGAGGACCCGAGGAAGTGCAGTGTCGAGTGTGAAGTGATTTGGATGAGTGGTTCTCGAGAAAGCTACAAGCAGCAATACCAGAGGCCACGCAATCACCCCTTTTCCAAACAGGCACAGGTTTTGAACGTCTCTAGTTGATGTAAAAATTTGTATGTAAACATTATTATTTCTCTATTTCCCCTTCTCTCCGATGTAAAGCTCTCGCAGGGATGAAGATGGTCGGAGAGATACTGCGTCGCTCCGGGGCTTTCTTTATCCGACGTGCCATTGGCTCTGACAAACTTTACTGGGCGGTGCTGTCAGAATATGTCAAAACCATTGTCAGGGTAAGACATAAGAATCTGCTGCATCAGCCACACCAAACTCAAACTGTCATACCTCTTTTGGAAATGGCTTCAGCTGCTGTATTTGAGCATCTGTTAAGAGTGCTTCCAACAGTGTAATGTGTTTTCTGTAGAGGGGATTTGCTCCTCTGGAGTTTTATGTGGAAGGCCTGCGGAGTCGGACACTGAAGTCTCTGATGCCCAAGTTAGGTAAGTGTCATGTTAGCACTTTGCTAGTGTTTCATATTTATTTGTTCCATTATTTTATGTCATTGTGTGCAGGAGTAGATATTTTCTGCCACTGCAGCTGTGTGGTACTTTGTATTTAGGTTGTTCAATGTAATGATTCTGTAATGACCAACAAGGAAAAAGAGTTGCATTCATGCATTGGCATTCGAAAACCTGACAGAATTCTGCCTGTGTCTGCAGGTATGATGCACATGGTGCTGGAGCCCTACTTTAAAGGTGAGGTGTATGACATCACATTGGTTCCCATCAGTATCAGCTACGACCGAGTGCTGGAGGAGTCGTTGCTTGCCCACGAGTTACTGGGTGTCCCCAAACCCAAAGAAAGCACTGCGGTACGTCCTGGTTGCATCACTCACTTCACCAACAACTCATAATCAACTCAGCCCAAGAAGCCTCGCCACCTTCCAATATTCACAGAGATGTAAACTGTTTATAGTGAAGGCTAATCGGGTTCAGATGAACTTCACTGCCCTGCCCCATCTCTCCTGCCTTTCTGCTTGTTTTGTTTCTTAAAGATGTAAAAAAAAAATACAGAAAAAATGCAGGTCAGAAGGGGTCATGCATGAATAAAGCTGACTATTTTTTGCTCGTGATTCACTCCCAGCCTCGCTCTTTCTCTGCAGGGTCTGCTGAAGGCTAGGAAAGTGCTCCAGGAAGATTACGGCAGCATGCATGTGAACTTTGGCCGTCCTCTGTCCGTCCGACAGCTGTGTCAGGGCAAGATAAACCGCTGCCAGTACAACCTCATACCCAGGTAGAAAAAATCTATACAGGATTTAAAATAATTTTATTTTGCAAGTGTAATAATCATACAATGTAAAACTCCTTTTTAAGTCATTATAAACCTTCCAAATTTCCAGAAGTACTACCAAAGCCCTGTAGTCATGTGTTTTCCTATCTGACTGCAACATAGCCTGTGTGGCTGTGTCCCTCCATTCTTCGTGCTCACTCCCTCCTCTTCTCTCCCTTTACATCTATTCACAGAGATCTTCCCCAGAAGCCCAGTGCAGAGACTCAGGCCTGCGTGAGTTGGCTGGCTCATCTGATGGTATGCATCCAAGAGGAGGGCTCTCTGATCAGCCCTTGGTCTTTGATGGCCTGCCTGTTGCTCCAGGCTCCTACCGCAGCCTTAACAGAGGAGGGCCTGCTGTGGCATCAGCTCACAGAAAAAACCCTCTGGCTCAGGAAGCTGGTGCTAGACTTTGGGGCTCGCCTGAACTGGCCTGGTGGGTGAGAGGAAGGATGGATTTTATAAATATTTGCCGTAAATATTTTATCTTTTTAAATTAGATGTAGTACAAGTGCAGCTGCATCAAGCTTGAGCACATGATTGGGATAAGTGCTCTTCTTTCAGTCGGCCTTTGATGAGGTTTATATTTCACATCCCTTATATGACCAGTAGGTGGCATTTGCATATTGCATTACAAGTGAACCAGACAAAGTCAGATGCAGAAAAGTAACTGACAGTGGTGGAGGAAGTATTCAGATCCTTTACTTAAGTAAAAGTACTAATACTACACTGTAAAGACACTCTGTTACAGGCAAAAGTCCTGCATTGAAATGTTAATTAAGTAAAAGTATGTGAGTACAAGCAGGAAAATGTACTTTAAGTATTAAAAGTAAAAGTACTCAGTGCTGAAAAATGTCCCCTGTGACTGTTATACTATTATATATTATTATATCATTAGATTATTATTATTCATGCATTAATGTAAAAGCAGGATTTTACAGTTGTAGTTGGTTGAGGTGAAGCAATTTTGTACAGGACTGCAACTAATGATAATTTTCATTATGGATTAATCTGCTGATTATTTTCTCCATAAATTGATTGATTGTTTGGTTTATAAAAATTCTGAAAATAGCGAGAAATGCCGTCACAATTACCCAGAGCCCAAAGTGACGCCTTCACAATGTTTGTTTTGTCCAACCAACAGTCCAAAAATCAATATTATTAAAAATATATTAAAATTATTAAAATTATTAAAATTATTAAAAGGAAAAGCAGCAAATCACATTTGTGAAGCTGGAACTATAAAATGTTTTTGCATGAAAAATGACTATTATCAAAATAGTTGCCAATTAATGCCAAGTAATGTTTCAGTTGTACTTGTATAAACTGTTGGGTAGTTTAATTTATAAGAAAACATGAGATTTTATACACATGTTTTGTATGTAAAAATCTAAAACTTGTAACTAAAGCTGTCAGATAAATGTAGTGGAGTAGAAGTTGAAAGTGGCATGAAAAGAAAACACTTAGCAAGTACAGTACTTGAGTAAATGTACTTAGTTACACCACCGTAGGTAACTGAGTGGTTTCCCTACAGCTGAGTCTGTCAGCGTCTCAACTTTGGACACTAAAGACTCCGTCGACCCGGTCTGAGGTAGATCAGACAGATTAGATGAATGTGAGTTGGCACAAGCGTTCAGATTCACTTAGGAGATGTTCAGTGGATTAATGCACTTTAAGTAACTTATCCTAAGAGGACCCCACTGAACTGTCTCACTTTACAGGTCTCGTGTGTGTGCGGACACACACATGCAGACACATAAACACACACACGTATAGATACATTACAAACCATTCCGAGGCCGATGCAGCCCTCTTCAACTCCAAACTACCCCTTGGTCAATGATAATATAGAGACTGTTTTCTGCAGGACAAGTGCCTGACTTGGATGTGATGTCATCCGCCGTGGCCCTTCATCGCTCCGTAGTTCACCGTAAAGCAGGACGCATCTACCTGGTGCAGGAGGAAGAGCCTGCGAGGAAACATCCAATCAGCCCAGAGGAGGGTGTGATCAGGACAGCGGTGTCAGTGCTGATGCTGGCTTCCTATAGGAATCAGGCTGTACACGTTTTCGTGCGTCCTGCCATGCTCGCTACGGCCATACACGTCACAAAGAGCACACTGAGAGGTGAGGGCTAGACACATATTTCTCAACTAACTGCGCCCTTAAAGGAAGAATATATTGTCCTCTTGCTTCATTGTGATCCACTGTTCTGTTCACAGACGAGCTCTTCACCTTCTTCTGCTTCCTACAGGACGTCTTCTCCAATGAATTCATCGTCATCCCTGGAAAGTCGTCTCAGGTAACGACCTCATCTTTCAGGGCTCAGCGTCCTTCAGGCATCTCAGGACAAAGATCAGAAAGAGGATTCCAACAAAGTATTATTGGATTGTTCTTGATATTGTGTTTATCTGCCTGTTGGTGTCTGATTAACAGGACTTTAAGGGGGCATGCTTCCTCCTGAAGAAATATGGAGCAGTCCACATCAGCCAACAGGAAGTGACAGTGTCAGACACGGGGCTGGAGGTGCTATCTTTCCTGCAGGCACTTCTACGACCCTTCGTAGACTCTTATCAGGTCCTTTGACTTCTACCTCCTCTGATCGCGATAACGCAAATTCTTTTTATTTTGTGGGGGGTGGGTGTGAAGAAGGTTTTATTTCAACAGGCTCAACAGTCCAGATTTCTTTTTCTGAAGTTTTGATTTGTTACTTCATTTGAATACAGAGCATTCCCTGTCAGTGATCTCGCCCCGCACTTGAAATTTGGATAATTAAATCAAATCCACTCCGTCCTAGTTGAACAGTTTTCACTCATTTTTAGACCAAGTTCATTTAGATTGGAGTATTTTAGGTCAACAACAATGAACGAATTAACCTTCATGTTGGAAAATAAGGGAACGCTTTATGTTAGAACGCGATGTCCTTTAATCTGGTATTTCTAATGTTTATATTTCGTTAAATGTTAAATGAATGTATCGTAAATATACCCGTCTGTACAGTGGAGTTACGAATGTGATTAGAGACACTCCCTCTGCTACTGAAAAATGCTGTTTGGGTTGTTACTGTAGGTCACACCTGTTCTCGCTCATAGTGCCATAACATGCCATAGATGCTCACATACTGAAATCAAGAACATAAATCCAGTAATTATAATTACACTTTGCATCTGTCAAGTCTTGCAGTCTCTGATTATACAAAGCAGGTTTCCACACAGTCTTTGCTATAGCTCAAACACTCCTCGTCATCACTGGAGAGGGCGACAGTACATGAAAAGTCACTATTTTAGGCTCTAACTGCAATTAAAATGTTGGATTTTTAAATAGTAAAAAAAAAAAGGCAGTTTATGTTCTTCTGTTTGATGAGGTGTGTTTTTATGTCCAGGTGATGTTCAGGTACCTCTGTGAGGAGGGAGTTCACGTGTTCTCTGAGAAACAGTTTCTACCTGCTGTGCGAAACCTGGCTACAAAGCTCATCCTCTCAGGTAAAACAGACAGTGGCAGAAGTGACCTCTGACCCCTACAGTCATCTCCAGCTGTTAAAACTCTTTTCAGCAAATCATTCCCCCGTCATCATCATTTCCATGTGTTTCAGGTGAGCTTCACACCTACGAGGCCCTTTCATCTGACACGCAGAAGAACGTTTTGTCAGCTCTGCAGAGGCTGGACGCCGTGACAAAGTTGAGGGTGTGAGTAACGAGATTAGCCCCTTGCAAATCTGTTTGGTTTTAAGCTCATTTTCTGTGGTGGTTGATAAGCTGCCTGTATTTCGTATGCCAGTTATACTCGTTAAGTTTCTCTATCTGTTTCCTCATCACAGGTCTGAGCAGAATGAATACAGAGTGAACAAAGCAGCCGTCCGAAGGATTGGAGACATGCTCTGTAAGCTGTGATAAAGATAAAGCGGTTTTAAGTCTGTTATGATCTAATTTACCACGCAGTCTTTAAAATACTCTTACGCTGACTTAAATGTCTTCACCGTGTGTTGGAGATTTAGTCTTTGCTTGTGTTTACCACACCAACAAACAAATCCTGACAGATTTTTCCTTTTCCTCTCTCGCTGTAGCCGGGAAAATCCCTCCCCAGATGCTCCAGACAACACCCGACGCAAGACTTTAGTCTCTATTGGAAGAGATCCATCTTCAGTATCAGCTCACAGTTCTGTTTACCCCTACGTGACCCCTTCCTCCTCTCCCGCTTCACTTCTTCGTCTTCCTCGTCTTCTCCCCTCTGTGCCTTTTTATGCAGCCGGAACGGCTGCACCTTAACTCTGCACTCAGACAAAATACTTTCTATCTTGGATGCCAGTGGCCAGACTTAACCTGGCAGCGTTCCACTCTTGAACGTTTGCTACCTCCCCCTCTCTGTGTCCTCACTCTCATCCCTTACAGACCTGACAGGGCTGAGATAAAGCTACGAAGACCTGATGTGGTGACCCAAAGGTGACAGTGTTTGTTTGGTGCCTATAATCAGAATTAGTTTTTAGAAAGAGGTACGTATGACTGATGCACTACATCAGTTACATTGTGTTAGTATGTTTTTTGTCCTATAGATGTATTGTTGATTGACAAGGCTGCTTGTTTAATGAAGTGAATGGACAATAGAGCACTTTAATATTTGATTGCTGGTATAAATAAGTGCAGTTAGATACTAAACACTGAATAATGACACTTGATTGTATGTATATTAATATACCATAACAATGTCAAATACCATAACCCATCAAAGATGTGAGGTTTCGTTTGTTTGAGACATTTATTTTAACTTCTTTACAATAAATGTAAAACAAATGTAACAAAATGCACCATAGATTCTTCATTTCTTTTCACACTTCAATATAATTTCTTCTTTGATTCTGTTGGTACCATTCTCTCAACAGTGAGTGAAAACCAGAGGTCAAAGTTCAACCAATCAACTCTGCCTGCACCTGTAACTCCTCAGCAGTTAGAAGAAGGCCTCTTATGTGCCAATTAACCTGTATGCTGTTTTACATGGACAGAGATTATCTATACACAGGTGGTACGTCAACTTTGATGCGTAAAGCGCTGACAGGGTCTTGACAAAACACCGAGATGTACTCCAACACTTTAGAATTTAGCTTTTTCTCGCTCTCTTTGGCTCTGTGCCGCTCTTTGTCCCATCTATCCTTCTCGCCGTTCATTTGGGAGAAGAGGTTGATCTGGATGGTGCGCAGCGTGGCTGCCAGGACGTAGAAACCTCCCTGCATCATGTGGGAGAAGGCGGCGCCCACGCTGAGCGCTGCGCCCATCAGGTTGGGCACCGTCTCGCACACGACACACATTCCCTCCAGGAAGTGCAGCGTGCCTTTCCTGGCCAGGGGCTGGCTCTGGTGGTGGTAGCCGTGGGGAAGGGGGGGCTGCTGGGCATGGTTGACCAGGTATCTCGCACAGTCGGCGAAGTGGGTGGCGGCTCGGCGCAGCGGGAGCAGGGCCAGGTACAGGTGGCAAGCAGCTTTGGTCAGAGCATGGAAGAGCAGCCGCAGCTCAAGCACGGCATTGCCTGGAGATAAGAGGGTAACGGGGTCAGCTGGAGTCTAATCTAACACTGTGGCTAATGTCAGCAACCATTACAAACAGCGTCTGCCACTGGATTAAAGTCTGTTCTCCAGCCATGTGCGCGGTGGGTATCACCTGAGCACGCAAAGCGGGTGGCTCGGCGCGTCATTACGCGCGCCCCTCAGTACGGGACCCATCCTCTGACTAAATGATCACAAATCCTTTAATCTAAAATTCAGTTTCTTTCTAATGCAGTTTCACTTTTGTCAAGATTGTGCCTTGAAACAATGAAGTATAAGTTTTGAAAAATAACGAAGAAGAAAATCTTTTAAAATGTCTGAATTGTCTCATCACAATAACTTGTTTTAATACAACCAAGACTGTGCGAGTGATATTTTAATTAAGCCTTCTTTAAAAATTACTCTTCACAACATAACACCTGAAAGTGTCATGCATTGCTACACCTGCTACACCTGCGGCAGCCTTCATTCTAAAATGGAAATACTGTCATGATTTCCTGATCTAAGATGTCCCAGTGCGCCATTCATCCTTTGATGAAACTGATAATGAATTCTTATCAAAACTGCAGGGAAAGATACATAAAAAAATGAAGTGTACTTGTAAAATACCTCCTATTTTACATTATATAAAGAGAGATAAATAGTCTTATTTCTAGGTGACAGACTGGTGCCACGAAGTGCCTGAAAAGCTTCAAAATCACCACTAACCATTTTCTCTTACCGTCGATAAAGCAGAAAATCCAGAGCAGGGCAATACTCGCTGCCAACGAAGTCCACCAATCCATGTGGTCTCCCCCCTGTCCTGGACCCGGCAACGAAAAGAAAGAAAGCAGTGAAAATCCCAAGTTATGATCTGGCCAAGCCCTGCCCTGCCTTTACGCAGCTAATACCTGAACATTAAGTAGTCGCATTCTCCGCAGGTGTCGGAGCGTTGCCGCCTCTGAGGAACACCTTGAAAGTGTCACCAGGCGCATTAAGACCAACAGACTCTTTAACCTACTGCACCTTATAGTGTCGGCCGAGAGACACTCACGTGCTTCAGTAGAGAACCATATAGTAGCAATCAAGGATTTAACGAATTATTTAAAACAGTTTAAGGGTACAGACTTTTTTTTT
>NTHP01000353.1:319396-360846 GCA_003416845.1 Oplegnathus fasciatus | reverse complement strand
CATGAGAGCATGTGTGTGAAGCGAAACTAACCCAGAGTGTGCTCTGTCAAACTTTGAGAACACCACTCATGAGCAGCCAGGCGGTCCTGAGAACTTTGTGTTTATTTAGGTCGGTGAGTGTGTGTGTGTGTGTGTGTGTGTGTGTGTGTGTGTGTGTGTGTGTGTGTGTGTGGGACCTACCTGACAAGTAGCCACTCATGAGCTTGTCTAGCGTGTTGAACTGCTGACGGTACTTGAGCCTCGAGGCCTGTGGAACGGCCCAATCACTTGCACCCGTCTTCGGAGAGTTGCTGGCCAACGACGTGGTGGAGGAAGAATTTGAACTACAGATAGAGAGAAAGACAGGCATGTCGATATGTCAAGATATCACCTAAAGGAAAATTACACAATAATATTATGTGGTCAGTGTTCCCTTTCTCCCTTGTATTCAAGCCTTGACTTAAAACCTCTAATTGCTTCGAGACTCCCCGGTGTTATTCCTCAGCTCTTAATTAGCTGTGGAGGAAGCTGGTGCAAACGACCACGTAGACAATGACTCGCAGAAACAAGACAGCACTGCACCCTCAGGCAATGCTAATCAGCCATTCTGTTTTTATTATAAACAATGCAGCTGCAAGAATAGCAAAAGGATCGGCTGGGTCGGTGATGTTCATTTGAGAAGAATGTTTTTTTTTCAGTCATTATAGCTGGGTGGAATCTTGCAGCACTCCTAAAAGAAGAATAAAAGACGGGGTTTCAGGGAGACAATGGGAGATGCAGTGTGGGATCCTCCCACTGCCCAAGGGCTTTTTTTTCTGTGTGTGTATACAAGTGTGTGTGTGTGTGCATGTGTGAATTAGTGCCACCAAGTAGGGCTGTAAAATTCCCTTATATTAAAAGTTGTTTTGGGTCCAGGAGAAAAAACAGGACAAGAACAGAGCATGATATAAGAGGATGTCACAATGAGGACTGGAAGGTTAAAGTGATGTGGGTGGCTGCTGGATCAACCTGTACTGGTATTTGACTTCTTAACACGCCTGCTGCCCTTATTATTGCTTGCGTTACCACCTACACCTGAGGTCAGGACTTTTTGTATGAAGCACTGGGTCACGCAAAACAATACATTCAAAATGAAATCAGATACTACTCCTATCCTTTTTCCCAAAGCACACAAAACACCATGAGAAGGACCGAGGATATTAGATAGTACTATTGTCTTTTTTGAAGGGAATCTGGCTGCTGCTGAAACTGCTCTCAAACCTCCCAGACTCTGGTTTCTTCTTTGTTTACTCCTCATTACATCCCACTACTGTGTCTATTCCAAGCAGAGATTAAGTGCCTCCTTCAAAAACAAAAAATGAAAGTTTGACTGTCATAGACGTAGGACTACAACCCCCCCCCAGTTGCTATCTCATATTTCCACTTCCCTTTGAGATAAGCTAACAGACATGGCTAATAACACACATACAATGACATTAATAGCATTTCATGTGACAAATGGTTATGGTGGTGCTAGAGGAAAAGTGAGGGGATCACCAAAGTCAGTAGGCACCATCCTCTGAGAACCATGAATATTTGAACAAAATTACATAGCAATCCAGTCAGTTGTTGTTGAGATAAAACACCAATGATTTGTACCAAGTATGGCTACTAAAAACAGAACAAGTCCTCCTATAAGAATGCCATTTGATTTCAGTTCTCCTCTAATGTTTGTGCCCACTTCCTACTGTTGCCAACTAGAACATCTGATTTCAAAATGCCCTTCCTGCTCTCTCTGTTATCTAAGTGTTTCATCTCTGCCTGCATTCTGATCCTCAACCCTTCCCTGCAAAAAACCCTGCTTCTCTGTGAGCACTGAGCTAATGGGCTGCTAGTGTGTGACTTAGACCAGTGTTTATACCAGCCTCTCTCTTAAAATCACTGCATAATAAATGGTGCATTTTAGAAATCCTCCCATCTCCCATAAAACTTGGAAATTGAGTACTTGATTCTAAATTTATGTTTCAGGAGGAACTTGATGTGCTGACAGAGGACATTCAAAGTGTGCAAAATTCTCTTTACAGGCTATTTGTGGCGGCTGACATGGTTATTTTATACGGTATGTATTTATTCACACTCTGCGTCTCACCTGCTGGATCCAAGGTCCAGAAGAGAGTTTGCCTTTGACATGCCGGTGGATGGAGAGAATGCCATAGGAGAGGAGAAGCCAGAGAGAGGGAGCGCTGCAAATAGAGATGGAGGCAGTTGGTGAATAGTTAAATATAATTTTGACAAATTTAAGGTAATATGACATAACAATGTGGTGAATACTCCAGTGCATGCATGTAAATATGTACAGTGTATGCATGTGTTTTTCTCATGCAATGACTCTGACATACTATAGACGTGCAGGGTGCAACTGCCCTTGAGTGTGTGTACATCTAATCTTATCTCCTCATACTTTACAGTCGCAGCACACAGAGCTCCGGCAGCAAGGTTATTGACATCTGGCTAAAAACAAAGCGATCGCAGTTGTCTGCAACCCTGCGCTAAAGAGGGTTAGTCTCGAGAGCTGTGGCACCGATATATTTTCACCAGAAGAGAGAGGGGAGGATACAGATTGAGGGAACACAAAATAATAGAGACATTTCACACTCACTCTCGTTAAGATTGCTCATTTCACAGCCAAAAATTGTACTTGAACAGACAGAGTGAGATTAAAGAGAGCAGCCGAAGGACAGATGGAGGAGGTGGGAGATGAAGAGAACAGAGTCAGATGAAAGAAGAATCCAAAAAGAAAAAACTGACTAATTGAGTATGTATATATTATATACGTGCACACACACCTGATATTAATGTTTTTATATCTAATAGGTACAGTAACGGCAGTAAAGACTGTGGTGACTCATCTCCTTGGTGATTAAAAAAGCAACTCTTGGCTGCATACTGCAACATACATATGCACAGTATACAGATGCTTCCATACTCAATGCATGTGTGCACCTCAAGACACATGTATAAGACCTCTGGGAGTAGGTGGATAAGGTTCAGCTCTTTCATGTTGCATGTGTAATCCACACCACACTAACACTGCACCATTAACGTGCAAGACCTGAATAACTGACCCTGATACACTGAATATTACACACCAGCATTGGGTTGCACCAGCTATTCATAAATCCAATGTTAAGTTTGTGCATGAAGTCTTTCTTAAGCTCTTAGTTACTACTGTAGCTGGTTTCAATCTAGTGATTTACTAAATCAGGTAAGTCATTTCTTAAAACTTAAGATACGTCTTTGCTAGTTAAGACTTTAGTAATGTATAAATGCTAAGAAACATCTTTAGTGCCGTCCAGTCAAAAGCCATCAACTAGCGTTATGTGAACAGGAAATCACTGTCGCATCACAGGCTGTCAAACTGTGAAAATATATAAGTTTTACCGTGCTAAGCGATATGTTCAATTTTACTTCCAAATACTTAACAAATTTAGGCATGAAATTTATATATGCATACATGGAGATATCAGTGTGCTTCAGAGTTAGTAGTATTTCTGTAGTTAGTTTTGAATGAGAAGGAAATATTCAGTTATGCTAACCTCATCAATGCTATTTAGGTATGTTGTGGTATTTTTGTGAAATGTAATTTAAAACCTTCCCAGTTTACATAATTATTAAACAGTATTTTGGTTGAAGTGTCAGGTCAAATATGTCATGTCATATACCTTATTTCATACTGTCCCTTTTACTCTTCATTCAAAACGGGTCATATGTTAGCAAGATTTGTCAGTTGGTTCAGTTAGCTATGTAGCAGTTACGCCTGTCAGTTACTAGGTTTAAATATTTATCAACAAATAATCTCTACATAAGAACTAGTTTGTGTGGTGTAACCCGTTTTAGTTTCAAATCTCCACTTAGTAAACACTTAACACTATAATCAGATAAGCTTGAACTTACAAAGACCTGGTGCAACCAGGTCCAAGGGCCTTAGGACCTTGTCAAATATTTAGATTTGTACTTAAAAAGTTCAAGTATCCAAAAAGATGAGAACATGCATAAGCACACTTATTCTTCTCATTGTACAGACTACCTGTATCTGTGTTCCCAGCTATAAAGCTACTGCACTGGATTTCTTTGCATGTGCACAAGTTAATATCGAGATATGTTCTCCTCTTTTGCATTTAATCTCAAAGTGATGTGTGCCAGTGAAATATCCTGTTACGTGAAATTAAAATTAGTTGAACTGAATGGCTCTGGAGCATAATCCAACATCTTCAGCGTACGTTCACCTTCTTGATTTCGGGTCAAGTTTGAATCAATTGGTGCTAATCCGCTAATCAATATCTATCTTTGTTTGTCCGACGAGCTAAAGGAATGGTTCCACTGCAGGACCAACCTGCATTGTTGGGAACAAGAGGTGGGGTGAGGAGGTTGACATTGCCGTTGGGGAGTCCAGAGTTTCCCAGGGAGGTGATGAGGGGCAGAGTCATTGGCGTCGGCACCAGGTGTTGCACAGAGTGCATGTGGGGGTTAACCGGGATGGGTGTTAGGATGGGCATGGCTGACATAGTTGACATGGATGACAGACCAACTGACAGGTTTGGCATAGAACCCATTCCTATTAGGAGGAAACACACAGGTGATCATCAAGAACACGGTTTCAGAAGACAGACTAACTTGAAAAGTCATTTTGCAAGAGCAGCTATTTCTTTTTCAAACACAGTACATAATCATCCCATTCTAAAATAAAACTCTTCAAATGTTCTTGTTCCTAGGCCAATGATGAAATAACACTTCTAAGAGGTTAGGTAATAAGAGAAAGAGTTGTGGTGTAGTGGTTTTGAAATTGGATTAAGCTGTAATATCCTCAGAGACACTCTTACCAAAGCGAGCTGATGAAGGGATGGTTGGAGCATAATTGGAGACGGGAGATTGCTTCATGATGATTGGGAGGGAAGAAGGTAAGTTCCGCCCCTGAAGTTTGAGTTTAATGAGCTTCATAGCGATGGAAAACTCCACTCTGTCCATCTTCCCGTCGCTGTCCATGTCAGCTAGGCTCCTACAGGAGGAGGAGAATGAGGAATATGATCCGTTTATAGCAAAATGTGCATTCCTGGTATTTTTTTTTCTTCATTGAGACAATAGAAAAGGCGAGAGTCACACAAGGGACAAGTCTCTGGTGGGACTGAATTCCAGTAGCGTTATTCACACGAACACCAAAACACACACACACACACACACACAGTTTGTTCTAATTACGGTACACACACACTTTCTCCCCCCTCTTACACACACAGTTTACTAGGTGGGGCAGGCTGTGAAGGAAGTGAGTGCTCAACAGGAAGTTCAAAGCAGGCAGAGAGGACCAAACTCTGACCAAAAACAAAGATCTACTGACCTACTGGCTTAACAACACATTATTTAGGATGAAGACTCACTAGGTGGTTAGTTGGTGCTTACCAGATCTCAGCCAGGACAGAGGGAGGCAGGCCAGACTGGAGGAAGAATTTCCTGGCTTGTTCTCCTGAAGACAGACAAAAATCACTGGGGTTCAGGGGGACGGGCATTTGATACAGCTGAACTACTGATGACACTTCTTGGTGTTCTTCATGAACAAGTATTCGGTCTGTTTGTTGTGACAACAGCCTACCTGAGACATAGCCGAGGACGGGGGCGAGGCTGTCAAACTGTTTGTCGTGTTTCCCCCTCTCCTCTGGAGTGATGGCCCACACACTGGCTCCGCCTGGACAAAACCAAGAGACAATCTTGACTTTAGAAGTTCGTTACAATCACAATGAAACAGGATTTTGAGATCATCTGGCCTCCTAAAGCTGATGTTCAAACACAACACCTTTAATATGCGATAATAGGATAAAGGATCACTTAAAAGTGTGAGCCACGGGGGCGCCCTGGTAGCCTACTGGTTAAGAGGCATCGATTCTCGATTTTGGCCAGGGACCTTTGTTGCATCCCACACACCTCTCTCTCTCCCGATGTTTCCGGTCTCTCACTGCACTTTCAAATATCAAAGGCAAAAATGCCTTAGGGAGAAAAAGATTATATGAGAACAAGGCCCAGTACTGTTCAAATACTGTGTTTCATTTACGCCTGCTGATTCAAGCATGAAGGGATTTTTATAGAAAGATATACAAAAATGAAACATTTCTGTCATTTATTGCTAAATAGGTCCATATTATAACAAAGAAAACTAGTTCATGACGGGGGAAATATTTGTTCAAATTTAATCTTGACCAATAACACATCTCAAAACACACAGAGTCTATAGCCATTCTAAGTGCTCTGTGAGACTGTACTTAGGCAAACTGGGGCTTTGCGCTAAATGCTAACATGCTCACAATGACAATGCTGACATGCTGCCGTTTTGCAGGTGTAGGCCTAAGGTTTAGCATGTTAGCATGCTACCATTTGCTAGTTAGCACTAAACACAAAGAACAGTGTCATATTCGGTCATAAATGAAAAATAAAAATTTTGACTTGATGGTGGCGCTGGAGGAAAAGTAAGGGGATCACCACAGTTATAATAGTTCATCCTGAGGAGGACAAAATGACAAGTTGTACCAAATTTCATGGCAATCCAATAGTTGTTGAGGCATTTCGATCATAAACAACAACCTCATGGTGGAGCTGAGGAAAAGTCAGGGGATCACCACAGTCAGTAGGATTGATCCTCAGGAGACCATGAATACAATTGTACACTGTAATTCCACACGTCAACAGCTGTTACTGGTACAGTTATGTAAAAGGAACTTGAATACGAAAATATCCTACTTTATTATAATACCAGCTACATTTTGAAGCCAAAACTTTGATAAATATGACTACCATTTCTTAGAAATAAAAACATTCTTTATAGAAGAAGAAAGTTTTACACTTTTAAACCATAATGTGTGGGCTATGCTCCACTCGTCATCACACACAAATGCAGCAACACATTGAAAATCTCCAAAGCAGAAATGCTAATACCGAATTCAGTGTCTTTTTTAACTTCGCCATCCAAAGAGTATGCATAATTTCCATCGCAAATGAGATCTCCCTCTCAGATGAAACCACTCTTAACCAGCTCCCGACAATGATTAATGTATAAAAACGTCCAGTCAGCATTTTTTCACTCTGCTCCACTCTTGCATATCTCAAGGTAAGTTCAGGGTTGGCCATGAATTAAATATGAAGCCAAATGTGCTGTGTGAGGGGTATGAAACTCAATTCTTACTCAATTTCATAAGCCGTCTTTAATAAAGGGGGATGAAAGATCATCATCGGAGCTGATAATCAATTAATCATAAAGGAATCCATGAAATTAATCAAATCATAACACGATCAGTGCATACTTCCTTCATTTTTCCCCCATAACTTGAGAGCTCTGAGGCCATTTTTAAGAAAAAGATTGACTGTGTGGACATTGTGCACAGATGGATCTCTCCATATGGCAGTAACTGAATGACAGAGATGTAGATAAAGAGACAATGACAGAAAATAAGTCCAGACAGCAGAGATAAAGAAGGAGAGTGATGCTCAAATGATGATTTCAAACTAGAGTAGCTAAGTGACGGACAAGTTTATCAAGTGCAAACTACATTCAGACAGTAGAAACAGATGGGTCGATGTAAGAAATGGCCAATGCTACAGCTGTAAAGTGGATAGTTGCAATGTTACGCCTGGACCTCAACAGGGGGAAAAACAGAACAAATTTTGTCCATCAGCTCTTGTGTAACTCATTTCCTTAAGAGCTCACCTTCCTCTGCTTGACAGCGACAGACGGGCCCCCCTGATGCTAGTGGCTGTTGCCATAGCGATCACAGTGGTACAAACCTCAAACAAAATTTTGACACAGATTTTTCACAACAGTGAGTTTAATGTAAAATGAAGACAACATGTTGAGTTTGCTGTGAATTTGTCTTTCAAATTATTCACCTGCTATCATCATGAGCTCATCAATGTTTAAAGTATGAAAATGTCTGATTTACCAAAAGAAATGTCCCCACAAAAGCACATTAAATTGAACATTAAATGGGTCAAAAGTATATAAACACTACAGCTGAATTTAGAGATGTCACTTGGTCTTGGTACATTGGTTCTTTGTTATATGATCGATGCAAATAATTCACAATTATGTGATCGCTTTTATCTATGATGATGTCATATTCATCTTGATACCGCAGCCTAATTCTGATTCTTATCCTAAAATGTTAGCGACAGAATATCTTATACAGGAAGTTGCCTCTAAACTTTCCGCCTCAACATGAACAACAACACCATTATCAGTTGAGAGTCAGATGGAGGGACCCCTTTTCTTCCTTATCTCCGGTGGATGCAAAATATTCTGAGAGTAGAGATGAAGTCACAGAGCTAAGAGCTATAGTTGTAATATATTAGCTGTAATATTGTTATTGGGCTAAATACAACTCTTTGTGGTATCATGGATGTATGTCTTCAAAGACCTGGTATCTAGGGTGCAATTTATTCACCAGCTTCAGGAAATGCCACCCTGCCCATGATGGAACTTCCTCCCCTACGCTAACCCAAACACCCCACTGGCTCTTGTTGACCGCAGCACACACACACACACACACACACACACACACACACACACACACACAGCAGTCCCTTGCATGCAGTCAGAAGATGAAATGTGAAAGCTATAGAGTTACAGGGAGGAAGATTCAAATTTAGATATAATCAAAAACTACTAGCTGTTTGCCTCACTGTCTGTTTGTTAGCAAGCTCTGGCCGATTGCCTTGAGCTGGTTTCAATATCCAAACAAGCTCACTCTACCCTGAACCACCACGGCGACACCTGTTCAGGTATATGCTTTTTCCCTGACAAAGCCAATGCAAGCAGCTCGCAGTGCCCGACCTACTTTTCGGCATTGTCAGCAAAATGCAGCCATAAAAAGGAGAAAGTAATTAATCTCGTGCCGAGATGTGAGTATTCCTCACATTGTCTCGTTGGCTTTGACAGACCTCATTTAGAAGCTATTGTAAGTGAGAAAGGGAGGCGATATTTAGCACAGTGCCACTGGGACATGTTGCTAGCATGGCCGCATCCACAGGCCTGTCAGTTGATTCAGCGTGTGCATCAGTGAGGGCTGAATACTCTGTGAATAAGTGGGGCACCGCAAAGCTTCTTACACAGCAACGGCAGAATCCTTAGGGGTCTTCTGCGGTTGACACTTGTGTTGGAAACATATGGCCACTCAACGTGAGGCCGGATAAAGAGGCGCCAAATTTCAGAATATGTAGCATATAAAAGCTAATTATAGTGAGTCTTTTGGGCTATAGGTTTGAACAGTTTTGAACAGAGGACTGCAAATTGGCCTTGAGGCCTCAAGTTTCCAGGTTCAAGAGTCAGTCTGTCTGCCTGATACATTTTTTACATATTTTTTAAAATTGATTTTGGTGGCAACCTTGTTGACATTTGGAAAACACTTGCTTTCTTGCCAAGAGTTAGATGAGAAGGTCGATACCACTCTGTCTGTATGGTAAATATGAAGCTGGAGCCATGAGACGGTTAGACAGCTAGTCTGGCTCTGCCCCAAGGTAAAAAAGATGCCTACCACCCCCTCTAAAGCTCACTATTAACATGTTATATTTCATTTGTTTAATCCCTTTAAAAATGTGCAAGTACAGAGTATAAAAATGTCATGTTGTGGTTCCACTAGGGTTATGTGCCGGACCATTTCTTTGCCGGGTGCAGTGACATTGAGATATAGCGTGTTAATTTTCAAAGTTCTTTTTTTTAACCTCCCCTAGTTAAGGGGGAAACCCACCCTTAGTCTTTATGCTAAGCTAAGCTAACTGTCTCCTGGCTGTAGCTTCATATATAACGGACAGATACGAGAATGGTATCAATCTTCTCATCTAACTCTCGGCAAGAAAGGGAAGAATGTAGCTTCTGCTGTCTTTTGCAAACCAGCAATCTTGTCTTGTCTCTCATTTTTGTTTTTTCACCCAAGTTTCTATTAACATTTAGACTTGTCCAGGCCATCACTGTAAATCAGAATTTGTTCTTCACTTGTTTGGCTAGATAAAAAAAATTTAAATAAAAAAAGATATCGCTGCAACCTACATGTATCCATCCTGACAAACACTGAATATATAAAAAAAAACAGTTTCCTGCACAGCAACCTAGAACACAAACTCTCAGCGAATACACAAGAGCCCTTCAGCCAATATTGATACAATATAACACACAGTCAGCCCATCCACAGAAAAAAACTGCAGTATACTCTCATGGAATAGCTCCCACGGCAACGACGCCTGTGCAGAATTTAAACCAACTGTACCACAGTTCACCTCCTCAGCAGCTGCGACACAAAGAGCCTCTGCCTTGTGTGGTTTCCCTTTGTCAGCCTGTGTGCTGTTGTCTAGGTGCTGTACAGTCCTTCGGAGACGCTGGAGTCAAACCTCCAGACACCCAGCGCATGTCATCTGGGGGAAACTACATCACTGCTTTTCATAACTATTTACATATCAAACGCTTCACCTGGGGAGGACAAGTTGATGTTTCAGATGGGTACAGTGGATCAACAGTCTCTGCACGCTGCAGCAGTTCAGTCAACACACTCCTCTCCTTCTCAGTTGCATATAGTCCACCCATATTACAAATTCACAGACTAATGACTTTACAATTGCCTCATTTCACTGTGTTCATGAGAGTGCTATAAAGCAAAGAGCTCAGCCTCCCATATGGTATGTTTCCATGGAGAAACTCATCACATACTGATGTTGTGTTTCTGAATTGCTTTCTCCCAGCATCTGTCTACTGGATGGGATAAACGCAGAGAGTGTAGTTGTGGGGTTTGGCACTTTGTTAAACTGCAAAATTTGTCATGTGGACAAGATGCATCCGACACACACAAACACACACACGTACTTTCTCTGAGGCATTTCCCATAGTGGCCCTTAAGGAGCGGCAACTACTGTTCTATGATCGAAGGCTGGAAACAAGAGGATTAACACGTGCATACACACACACACACTATGGAGCAATTCTGTCCACACCAAGGACAAAAGAGATGCATCATATTCAAGACTGAGCACAACAAAAACAGAGGCAGTCCCCCACACAATAACATACACCAAAATAGCTCATGATTTGCATGAAATGTATTAAAAATAATTATCCAATATTCCTTCAAGCCGTCTTTGCTTGGAGAGGCTTATACAACATAAAATTGCCTATAATTTCTTGCAAAATGTCATGGGATCAAAGATGGGTTCAGTGAAAGTCTGATCCTTCACTCCAGCGCCAGATCAATATCCCATTCAAACAGTTCAAACATCAAAACACCATTATAGACTGAAACAAATACACCTTTCAGTCCAACAGGAAGATGACCAGAGGGAAAGATTAAAGTTTAAAGAAGGGGCACGGCACAACTGCTCCTTATTAGTCAGTTCTGTCTCTCTGTTTCTGCTTTTTTTTTTGCTTTCTTCCTCATCGATCTATTCCCTTCAAGTTAATTTTCACCTTGACCACTCTCCCCAAAGTGCAAACAACATCATGACCACACACACGCGCACATAAGCGCATACAAGACGAAAACAAAGTGTTCTTACCATTCATGGCTGCAGGTGGAGAGCACGGGCAGAGAGGGAAGTCCTCTACTCAGCTGGCTCGCTCTCAGACATCTGCAGGGAAGGAGAGAGAGAGAAAGATGTGAGGTGTGTGTGTGTGTGTGTGTGTGTGTGTGAGTGTGTGTGTGTGTGTCACGGAGCGGTGGGTATAAGTGAGGAACGCCAGCATGCGTGTGTGTGAATGAATGAGGACGAGAATGGAAAGGATGTAAATGCGTGCAAGAGCTAAAAAAAACCCCCACAAAAATCTCATCTCACCTATTCACAATGCAAGGAAGGCACACTGAACGGCTAACACAGTGAGGGATGACAGAGCGAGGGAAGGACAGAGGAGGGGAGGTAAAGAGAGAGGAGGGGGACATAATGACAGAGAGGAGGGGGGTGAGGAGAAAAGAGGGAAGAGCAGAGATACAGACAATGCCAACAGGGAGAAGTAGGCGAGAGGAGGACAGACAGTTGAGGGACACAGAGGAGGGAAAAATGATGGTGGTCTAGGAGGAAGGCAGCATTTATCATTGTCCGCTTTCTCAGATCACAGATGGTGGCTAAAGCAAGCTGTCTTTTGCAAATCTTAGTGTCTTATCTTTATTTCTCTAGTGTTTTTTGGCTTTCTGTGCAATTACCAGTAAATTACGCTTGTCTTTTATTGGGAATATAAATATTTCTCTTAATAAGAATGTAAATATTTGTCTTTTTATCAATAAAAAAAGCCTTATTAATAGGAATGTAAATATTTATCTAATTAGGAATATACATATTTTATTAGGAACATAAATATGTGTCCTCTTAGGAATATAAATATTTGTTTTATTAAGAATAAAAACATCTGTCTTACTAAGAATAAATATATTTGTCTTATTAGGAATATAAATATTTGCTTTATTACGAATATAAATATTTCTTATTGGGAATATAAATATTTGATACATTAGGAATACAATGAAAATATTAGTCTTTTTAGGGATATATTTGTCTTAATAAGACTATAAATATATGTCCTTTTAGACTATTATAGAAATGTGTTTTATGATAAGAATCTGCCATCAAGGTCATTCATGATTGAGTGAATAATAAAATATATACATGTATGCCTACACACCACACACAAAATTAAGACTTATGGATGTATTGAGTGCAGTCTGCATCCACTTCACTGCCGGTAGGCAGCGAGCCTGGCCCACCTGATGAGATTCCTCTGTGGGATCCCTGGCAGAGTCCCAGCAGGTAGAGGGGACAGATGAGCCAGTGCAGGTTATACTCTTTAATTGGAAAATGAGCCCTGTGTGTATGGGCTTTCATTTTTTAGCACCACGGAAAGCCCTGCCACATAACAGATCCTCTGCAGGTGGGGTTCCATGTCTACTATTACTGTTTCCTGTCCTCATAATTTTTCTTCCTATTCATCCTCTTCCTTTGCTTTGCTGTTGTTCCTGAATCATTTTTCACTTCTATCGCTCTGGCAATACGCTCCCCATATTCTTGATTATTCGTGCTTGCTACATCTTCAAATTGAAAATATACACTTCTTGACAGAGGTAGTTTTCCTCCTTCTTCGCCTGAAGCTGAGTTTCCTGTTCCAGCAGTTTCTCATTCCATTATTCTCGCAACTCTTTCAATCCTGTTCTTCAGATTCTATTAGTCCTTCCACTCAGACCTACCCTTTTATTTCCTCTTGTTTCATCTATCTATCTACAAGCCTATAGCTAACAAGTAAGGTTTCTCCTCGGCTGTGATTCCTGTCAGGTCTGAGCAATCTCCTCTCTGCTTTCACCAAATCATTCCTTCACACTTTTTACCCCACTTCACTCTCCACTCTATCTTTTCCATTTCAGCTCCCCTATTTCTTATTCATCTCTCACTCGAACATGCATCCCCTCTTATATGACTCCCACCCATTTCTTTCATCCCTTCCTCTCCTTCTGCTCCTGTTACACTATTGCTCCATCATCGGCTTCCCTCTTTTCTACGTGAATTCCTGGAGGGGAGACTGTAGTTGTTGTAGTATAAATCACTCTCTGCACATGCCGGCACTGCCAATTACTTAAGAGCAATGAACCGCTCACTGTGGCGATGCCTCTGCATGCACTTGAATATATGCGCTAGTGCACGTATGCAAGCTGCCACACACAACATGACCAATAAACAACACACACACACACACAAGCAAACAGTAATGGCATTCCATGTCCAAAACCATAAATCTATCTTGGAAACACTTCACTGTGTGTGCGGTCATTTCATAAACTGGGATTTTGGACACTGTATCCACCCACAGTTCTTAGTTATACAGATAGTAAAAACTAGCAAGTAATGCAGCTAACCGAGATTAAGTTATTATCACTAGGTAATTTAATTTGAGTTGTGTTATTTTGTTGTGTTATTTTTGTGAAATGTATAAATATTCCCACTGCACATCTTTATTCAACAGAAACGTATCAAGTGTGGAGTCAGATTTGTCGATTATATTCCATATTATCACGCATTACTGGCTAGTTTCAAACTAGCCAGTAATGCGGCTAACTTATCTGAGGTTATTATCGCTAGGTTGTGTAATTTGAGATATGTTGTGTTATTTTTTGAAATGTATATATCTCCCCAGTTTATCATTATTAAAAAACATTTTATCAAGTGTCAGGTCACATTTGTCGACTATATTCCATATAATCTCTTTTATTATTCAGTTTAAACGGGTCATATGTCAGCAAGCTAACGTTAGCTTTGTCAGTTAGTTTTGTTAACTATACAAGAGTTACACCTGGAAGTTACTTGGTGTAAATATTTATTTTTAACTAATCTCTAAGTAGAAATTAGTTTGTGTGGTGAAACCCCTTTTGATTTAGTGATGTATAAATCTAAATAAAATAAATAATAATTCATAATAATAATGAATATCCCCCTGAGTTATGTGGGTGTACGCGTGTGTATATATACTATATGTGTGCGCCTTACACACCCTTATGCAAACTCTTTCTATGAAGGTATTAAGCAGACTCTCATCCGCCCTCATACACAAACACTTTTGTACCCTGAGGTGTGTGTAGCAGATACAAGATCATGTTGACTATGTTTGAGAGCTTTCTCTGTTCAAACAGGACACATCCTGGATAAAAACAACACAGAATCAACACAAGGACACCCTCTACATCAATACTGACAGCACCTTCAGAGGCTCACAACAAAATGTTGAACTCAATTAGCTTGTGATTCCTAAATACCCCTGGAGTACTTGAAAGGACTGGAGATCTTGTGTGCATTTTTAATTTGATTTACCTTATAGGTCAGTCACTATTGTTGTGACTGATGTTATATTGCAGAGATATATTGGAAGCATGTTATCTCACAGTATGGACACTGCGCTCAGAGCGTAGATTTAAATGCCACTTCAAGTCATACCAGTTCCTAGCAAACTCCTGAACAAACCTTATGAACAAATATGCACAGAAAAAACTAATTTGTTCATAACTGGAAAAATAAACTCATGTTCATGTATTTAGACTAATGTAACCTGTGATCATTTTACTAACGATCACTCTACTGCAATGACACATAAACCATCAAATATCAGGCCCCAGATCAGAAAAACTGTACTGTGTAGTGAATATACTTACTTATATATACTATACAACGCCAAGAGGACTGACAGTATCTACTACCTCTAAAACTGTATTTTAAATGTTGTGCTGTCGTATTGTTTGGTGCAGGAAATCTTGCCAGTAACTCTTTACGAGGAGGGCACTGTAGCCAGCGCAAAAATAACTAAAACGTGTTGGTATGCTTCAACTAAACTGCTTGCCGAATGGTCAAACGGCCCCTCCCCCCCACACCTCTTTCTGATGTTGGAACTGGGGAGGGCTGCGTCTGACAATTTTTGTAACTTTACCAATCAACAGTCCAACTTGCTTGCCCACTTCACGCAATGATAGAATAGAAAATAAGCAGGATTTGAACTTATCTCTCAAGCTCCCTTTTTACATTTTTCACACATTTACTTTCGTCATTTTTCGTATGTTCAAACGAGTCTGACACTGTGCAGGCGCAGTCAAGGAAAGACTGTTTTTGTTTGGGGGCCATTACCTCCATTTGAAGGATTCATCACATCTTAGAGCGATTAAGGCTTGACTAATTATTGGCCAACGTAAGCAACTGCTCCAGGGCCCGGGACCCACAGGGGCCCCAAAAGTCCCAGGTTCGCTACATGACAATTGTTTTTGGTAATTGGATTACTTACAAATCTGTTAGTGAATTTGTTTGTTAGCTCATCTTGCAGAACAGCTTGTAAAGGTGCCCCGTGTCAAAATCTAGTTTTCAGATCCTTCATTGTTCAGAAAGGCTGCAGCCAGGCAGTAATAGGAGTACCAAGTGCACTAAGAACTTGAAGGTGACAGGGTACACACACAATGCTTTGAGGGTGGGTGGCCAATAGAGGTCCACACCAAATCTTTGCCCTGGGGCCCCAAAACAGGTTAATCTGGCCATGCACGTGATGACAACTGAGCTATGACAAATGAAAAAAGGTGTGTAAACACTGAGTTAAGTCTATTTTGTCAACATACTACTCCAAGGTCAACAATGAACTATCACACTCATGGTTTCGTTTGTTTACAGTGCTAACAGGGATCACAATTGAGCTGAAAATAGTGTACTTATCCTGCCATTAATATTCCACCTCTTATGTGGGTCTGTGTTGCAGTGGCATAAGCCAAAGCCAAACATCCCAGACACCCTTCTCCCTCCAGCCTTGATGATATATTGACGTTAAAAAATGCTACATGTAGCACTTTGAAAGTTTTTGATTTGGGGAGCAGTGTGAGACACTTTAAGGGCCAGCGGTTTGCTGACCCACTGCACTGAGGGAGAAAATGAATCAAAGAACCTTTGACTCTGCCCTGCATGCTGATTGACACCTGTGTGTGCCGCACTGGCCCGGTCGGATGTGCGTATCAATGCGTCGGCCTGTGTGCATGAGTGTGTCTGACACACACTCCACACACAGAGGGGGACCCTGTTCTAGCAGACACAGCCCAGGAAGCTTTGCTGAGCCTGAGGAAGAAAGAAGCCTGTGTGTGTGTGTATGTGCTTGTATTTTGTGCCTATTCACAAGAGCACAGAAACACACAGATACAAAGACATCTACACACCTTCCTCTGTTGCGCTGTAGGTGAAAATTGGGGACGCTTCCACCGGGGGAATCTTCTTATATTCATCCTTTTGATACATTTGTGGGTCAGCTCGAGCAATGATTCACCAAAGCCTCTTTTACTTCCTTTACACTCCCCGCCCCCATCACTCAGCAGCATGTCCTACCTCAGCTTCTTACTTATATACCTTTGGCACAAGATTTTCACTCTTGACTTCAAGATTAATGCCAAATCGTCCTTAATAGAGCATTCACATTCACGCTACTGTGACTGCCATATGAAAATGGACCCTGGAAGCCACACCAATAAATGTATGCTTGTGTGCATGTGTGTGTTATGCAATGCTTTGTTTCTTGGCAGGTGGATGTGCAACAGTCCCTGCTGGGATGAGGCCAGATGTCATAGGAACTGCAGTTAGGATGGACTTTGCCACTTCAGCAAAGAAAGCCTCCTCTTTCTGTTTTCACTGAGAGCAGCAGAACACACACACACACACACACACTAAGCAATCTCTATAATTAGTCTATACAGTGGTGAATGAACACGAGCATGAATAAACTGCTAAACTTGCCACTATCATCTCATAAAAGAATGGAAAGCTGCACTGTCACATGACATCGCTGTTAAAGCGAACCAACACACCTGACAAACAAGAGGTCATGCTTGTGCTGTATTGTCCATGCTATAAAGGATATGGGTCTAAATTGAAGTCACCTTTAAGACAAAAAGGAAAGAAAATAGAGCTATCATACACCACATGTGATCAAAACTACATTAAGGTCACGGCGTGCTGGGCCGAGTAAGGCTACCACAGATACTCACTGCCCTGGGAGAAAGTCCAGAAATATCACACTGATTTCTTTTTCTCAAGATAAGGATATTATTAGCTATAGGCTGAATTTTCTGGACACTGAATGTTTAAGTGGCAGTCTGTCATTTCCAGTGAACGCACCTTCTCTCTGAATAACCTCTGGAGTTGTATCTTCTGGCATAACACAATAAAGCCATTGTCTATTGCCTATTTGTGCCAGGTTAGGACATGCTCGCTCTAAAATCTGATTAAAATCACCAAGAAGCATATTTCCAGCATTCATCCCACCATACATTCAAGACACTTGATACTGTCACTGACAATGTATTATCTTGACAATTTGTAGCTCACAGCATTTATTTTGGTCATTTAAAATAGAATAATCTTTAAATGTAAGTTGGACTATTGTTAAAATGCATTTAGGCATATTTACAAATAAATAAAACGTCTGTCGAACCTATTTTCCAGCCATATGGGGTGTTTTTTTTTGTCTAAAACGCAGACAAAAGGCTATCACTCAAGGTTTAGTGACAGGTGTCAGAAATTCACTCATTCTTATGGCAGAAAAAAACCTACTACAGATGTCCTGCAGCATTGTAAAGACACCACATTGTTAATACGCTGCACTGCCTCGCCTTTTAAATGTAGGATTTAATAAAGCAGGACATCTCCAAATACCTTCCAAGAAAAGGTAAAAAAAACCAAACAAGGTCAGCAGCGACAGTGTCCAGTAGGTGTTACCTTTTGTTCAGTCCTGTTAAGCACTAAAATGATTTCTGGTCCTTTACCTGTTGCGGTAGAATTGCGGTGGTGATCCGACATCCAGGCTGGCAAATTCAGCTGCTGAAGAGGGAGGAACCGATCCAGCAGCCGGGGCGGGTGTGGACTGGAAATGGGCGTCTCCAGAGAGTCAAGTCACACGGAATTACACGCAGGACTTCCGGGCATGTCTTTCACAATAAATCTCCTTGACGCTCACACTATGGCAACTTTTAAAACCATATGAGATGCAACCCGTTGTAACTGAACTAAGGTTAATTTTTAATAACACACGCACACACACAAACACAAACCATAACTTAATAAAACACACTTGTGATTCAGTTATTCCCTCATACTTTACCACAGTCTAAGCTTCTTCTTTCTCCTCTATTTTCCACAATGTAGTCAAAGTCACTGTTCACTTCTGAGAGGGCATTTTAAACAAACATTAGTAATTTCATTTAGTACATTTAGTAACTTTGCCGTGCTTATTTTTGGATAGCTTGAATTGTCATTATCAATTATAATCAATGTAATCATGTTTATCTTGACTAGAGCATTTTAGGAAATGTTTTTGTACAGTATAAGATCTCAACTTCCTACCACCCCTGCAGAGGCTTAAAAAAACAAATGTGCACATTAGAGTAAGGTTGTTTGAATGCATTTGAATGTCTCAGTGTATATATTATACCTTTACTTCGCTGCACTTTTAATGTGGGAACAAATAAAATAAAAAAAAGTAAAAGTGATGCTGGATCCTCAGTAGTTAGTTGCATATATTACATGACCATACACCAGATTCATTCAGTGTCAGCACAGCAGGACACTAGGTGAAATGCGCTGTAATGACCGACTATATAGCACAGTCCACTTCACTAATCCACTTGTACTTTTCAGCACCAGTTGAAAACTTAAAGACACCTTATTTTGAAGGTGCAACCACTTGACCTTAGGTCTCTGGTTATTTGTTGATGTTTTGACAGGTCAAAGCCAAATTACTGTTGGACCTGATATGTGCTTCATTCACACCAATTACTGAGATGCACATGTGTACTTAAAGGGCTCAAAGTAGTACATTATTTTGTAATCAAAGCCTATTTGAGGTTTAACCATATAATTCTGTTGAGCCAACTTTGCATCATTTCCTTTTTTCCTATCTGGCCTGTGATGAGTGAATTCCTCTGAGATGCAGTTATCTGTAGTTAATTGCGTCTCCCTGGTTTGTGAGCTTTGTAGAGTCTGAAAGGTCTTTGCTGCCCCCAAAGGAAACAAGAAAGCTGCTAGTGTGGAGCACCCCCAACAGCCCACTTTCAGTATTACATCTACAAGTTAACTCATAATCTTACTGACCCTGATACTTTCACAGGACAGATAGTATGAAATACTCTTAAAGCAGTGATGAGCCAATATGAAAGATCAGTGAGGTTTATTTGCACCACACAAGGCAAATAATCATAAGCCACAAGCCTATCCCATATGGTACAAGTTCATAGTACTTGAGCAAAACACACAGAAGTAGACAGGATGCTTTCAGAACTTTTATATAAACACTCATCTTTACCTACTTACATCATAGGTTGAATAAATGACACTTTCTGTAATTTACAAAATATTTTCATTTTCATTGTAAGTGTTCTTTTCCCCTTTGAAAACTAAACAAAACATACAAATCGAAGTCACTAACCATGAATGAGGTCAGAAAAGGCACTAATAAAAAATAAAGTGAAAAAACAAGTTTAAAAAAATACAAGAACGAACACTTCTATAAACAGACAAGCATGTCTTAAATGACGATAATACAATAATCTGCTATTTAAAGAGTAAAGTGTCAAAAATTCTTACAAACATGACAAATGAAATGTCCAGAAACTGACCACAGAAGAAAAAGAAACAATTTAAAAGAAGCTTAAATTATGGCAATTTCCAACTTTTTAGAACGAAGCTTCGAAGCATAACACTGACAGCCCTTTGCAACATTTCAGTCAGATCTATCCATCTTTTTGGGTTTGGAAACGACACCTCCATTTCTTGAGTAAGATAGTAACAGTGCTTTTAAACCATACATTCCTGCAGCATTGAAATATGTCATCAACAACATTCTCCCCTAACACAAAATAAGTTTTCATAGCAATGAATGCTGCTAATAGTATCTGTTTAGTGTAAAATACACCTGCCTCTTGTGTCAACCATAACTTTGATCATTCAGGACCTCATTCCTGTTTGATGCCTCCTTCACTTTCTGTGTCTCACACAGCTCCATAATGGTATGAGTCAGCTGGCACATTTTCTTGCTCTTCTTTGATCAATGCACTCTCATTGCCTTGACCTACGGTTATCAAGGAGTATCCCTGGGATGCTCCTGCTTCAACTGGGACAAAATAATTTGGACATATGGCTGGCATAGCATGTCCTTCAGATCCTTGTGATTCAGTCAGGATGTAATACTGGAAGCCCTCATTCTCTGATTCGGTTTTTATATTGCTTTCAGAGTTCGGACACATGGTTATTAAAGTATATCCAAGGGATCCTGCAGATTCAGCTGGGGCTAAATGCTCGACATCCTCAGTGTTTGACTCCGTTTTGACATCATCATTATGTGGATGATATTTTTCCTCAGTGTCCGGTTCTGGTTTCATATCGCCATAACGTGGATCATACTCCTCCTCTTTAAGCTGTATGTTTCCCTGGAGAGGACTGTCACAACCTACACTCACTAGACACCCATTCATCTGCCCTATCGTCCAAGGATCTGTTGGGGACGTTGTGTCCTCATCATGGAACCAAGGGTCCTCGTTAGTTTTGACACCATCAAGAAAATGAACACGATTGACATCTGAATGGTATCTCACTTGCCGTACACAACCCTTATTCGTTTTCTTGTCTGGTTCTTCCCTAGAATACTTTTTACGTTTCGGATTTTGTCTCTTCTCTGCCGATTTTGTCTCTTGTGAAGCCTTGTGAGCAAACACAAAAGGCAATTTGAAGACCTCGTCTGCTCTGTCTCGTGTTTTACGAAATTGCTTGACCATGGTATTGACTTTGGAAGCAGTAGCTATGGAAAATTCCCAGCGCCTGTCATGTTGTGAGCTAAGATCAAAGTTGTAGTCAAGGATGTCAAACACAGTGCCTGGGAAATAGTGTCCTACTTTCTTAGTTGCAAATTTATGTATCTCAAACACTACAGCTCTGGTCAATAGCTTCAAGTCCAGTTTTTCTTTGTCTCCTGATTTTGATGTCACGTCTAGGTCCAAACCTATCTTTGTGCAAATGGGATAAGAGTTTCCTTTGCTCCGATCATTTCTCTTTGATTTGACCACATTTATATTATGACTTGGAAGTGTGGCTCTTTCCTCCTTTGCTTGCAGTGCCAGCTGTCTTTTTTTGATAGTTTCCATCCTTTCACTTCTCTGCATGGCAAGTGCCTCTTTCAGTTTACTTGCTGGACCAGGTTGTCTGCGAGAAAATGACTGAATAACAAACACTTCATTGAACCAGGCGAGCCAGCCATCATTATGTGCCGTCACTCTGCGGAACAGCTCTGCAGGATTTACGCCTCGGCTCTGCACGCCAATGTTAAAGTTGTGGTCAAGGAGATCATTAATGATCTTACTTTTTGTTCCACGCAATTTTTTGGCAAAACTTGCCACTTCATTCACAATTGCGCAAGTCAATACATGTGTGTCAAGCTTATCTTTTGGTTGGTCTTTGTCCACACACAGGTTCAAACCTATTTTCTTGCAGCGAGGGTAACTGTCCATTATTGTCTCCTCTGTTGAGAAGGCAGAGGATGGATCCTTCACAGGCTTTTGTGCTGTGCAGTTTGCGTCAGCAGAGACTATGTCAGTCATGGTATGTGGACGAGGATGATTCATGTGACCAGGGTCAGATTCATCCTGATGATGCTTATGATTTCTCTCTTGATAGCATTTGGGGCAATATGTAGTTTTGTCATAAGTAGCTTCTTGTATGCACCTCATGTCAGGGAGTTCAAAAGGCATTTTCATTCGAGTAATGCTATATCTTTTATGTACTCTAATTCTATTCAAAATTTCCTGTGCAAAGGCACTGCGATCAAGCTCATTTTTCAAATTAAGATTAAAATTATACTCCAGTATCTCTGTGATGAAGTACTTTGTGGATGATAGCAGTGCTGTGGCAAAAGTGTTCAACTCAACCATGATGCCATTGGTCAGTAATTTGGGATCAAGATTTTGTTTTACTCCAGATCCTACATTGAAATCAATGCCTGATTTCTTGCATCTGGTGTAGGAATAAAGTAGACAATGTTCTTCATGAGGTATTGAGAGGATCTGCTGAATATGATTGGCCCGCAATTTCCACAGCTTTAAGTTGAGCTCATTTTGGTGTTCAGTGTCAGGGGAACTACCTTCATTTTGGTCTCTGATTGCAGCCTGAGAAGAATCAGCACTGCATGCATCTAAATTTGGGTCGTCCTGGCAATCCAGTTTCGCCGTTGAGGAATCTTTTCTCGTGCCCTTTATTTTCTTGCAGGATTTTACACAAGTTGATAGATTTCTTTTCTCCATTGCAGCAGAAATGCGTGCAAGAATATTTCTGGCAAGTTCAGAATCTCCACTTTGCAAATCAAGATCAAAGTTGTGTCCGAGGATGTCAAGACAAATCTGTTCAAATGTTCCACACAACTTGTCTGCAAAGTTTGTCACTTCAGTCATTGCTCCATTGGTCAATTTGTTGATATCCAGTTTTTTGTTTGGTTGACTACTGTTTACATGTAGCTTCAGACCTATTTCCTTGCAGAAGGGATAAAGATCCACACTCGTCTGTGAAATATGTTCTTTAGTTTCAGCATGTGAATGAGGATGACATACGGAGGCAACATCACACTCCTCCATTCTCGATACGCTGCTGAGTTCAGGATTGACACGGCCCACGCTCTGATTTGACATATTTATTGATGGCATGAGACCAGGGAGTTCAAAAACCTCATTTGAGAACTTGACTGCATCTTCACAACTTCTCAGCTGACTTACTCTATTCATAATTTCACATGTGAAAAGATTCCTGTGGTGTTGACTCTGTAGGCCAAAGTCAAAGTTGTACTCAAGGATCTCCATGATGAAATCCTGCTGGGATGAATTAATTGCCAAGGCAAATTTAGCAAGTTCCAGCAGAAAAGAATTAGTCAAAGAGTCAACACTGATGTTTTGCTTTGGGCCAAATCCAACATTGAATTCAAGGCCGAATTTCTTGAACCTGTTGAATGAACAGAACTCTTTGTCTAGTGTGGAGAGGATTTGTTTTACACGGTTAGCACGCAACTTCCAAATGTTGTTCTCTGTTTCCATTTCCTCTTGTTCCATGTCACATTCGTTTGGTAAATTTCTTGTTGTCTGTGTTTGCTCTTCACCTCCACAAAGCCCTCTTTTATCAGGTTTACTTGCAAATGGTGGGTTTACATTTGAGTTTACAGTTGGTAAACTGGATGAGATGTTAGTGGAGTTGAGGAAATATGCACAAATACCCAGATGACTTGATTCTGATTCTCTAGGGATGTCAGAGATGAGAGAACAACTTTTTGGGTTTTGTAAAAGATTCTGATTGCCTGAGTTTCTGGTATCTGTGACTTCATCCGACTCTAGATCCGATTCTCCCAGAGGACAAGTGTAGTTGTTCTCCGTTTCCATTTCTCCTTGTTCCATGTCACATTCGTTTGGTGCATTTCTTGGAGTCTGTCTTTGCTCTTCACCTCCACAAAGCCCTCTTTTATCAGGTTTACTTGCAAATGGTGGATTCACATTTGAGTTTACAGTTGGTAAACTGGATGAGACATTAGCGGAGGTGAGGAAAGACACACAAATATCCAGATGACTTGATTCTGATTCCCTAGGGATGTCAGAGATGAGAGAACAACTTCCTGGGTTTTGTAAATGATTCTGATTGCCAGCGCTTCCAGTACCTGTGACTTCGTCTGAGTCTAGATCAGATTCTCCCAGAGGACAAGTGTAGCTGTGCTCTGTTCTCATTCCCTCTTGTTCCATGTAATATTCGTATGGTACATTTCTTGGAGTCTGTGTTTGCTCTTCACCTTCACAAAGCCCTGTTTTACCAGGTCGACATGCAAATGGTGGGTTCACATTTGGTAAACTGGATGAGATGCTAGTGGAAGTGAGGAAAGGCGCACGAATACCCAGGTAACTTGATTCTGATTTGCTAGCCATGTCCAGGGAAGAGTTTGCACTTTCATTTTGTCTCTTTTCCACAAACCTTTGTGAAGCCTTGGAAGCAGACACAAATGGTAATTTGAAGACCTCATCTGCTCCGACTGGATTTTTACAATATCGGTTGAACGTGGTATTGAATTTGGATGCAGTAGCTATGGAAAATTTCCAGTGCCTGTCATGTTGTGAGCTAATATCAAAGTTATAGTCAAGGATGTCAAACAGAGTGTCTGGGAAACTGTGTCCTACTTTCTTAATTGCAAATGTATGTATCTCCAAAACTACAGCTCTGGTCAATAGCTTCAAGTCCAGTTTTTCTTTGTCTCCTGATTTTGATGTCACGTCTAGATCCAAACCTATCTTTGTGCACAAGGGATAAGAGTTTCCTCTCCTCCGATGATTTGTCTTTGATTTTGTATTGCTTGTATTGTGACTTGGCAGTGTGGCTCTTTCCTCCTTTGCTTGCAGTGCCAGCTTTCTTTTTTTGATAGTTTCCTTCCTGTCACTTCTGCCCATGGCAGATGCCTGTTTTTGTTTACTTGTATATCCAGGTTCTCTGTGAGAAATTGGCTTAACAACAAAAACTTCACTGAACCAGTCGAGCCCACGATGCTTCAGTGCCGCCGATCTGTAGAACTGCTCAGCAGGATTTAAGTCTTGGCTTAGCCTGCCAATGTGGAAGTTGTGTTCAAGGACATCATTAATGATCTTATTTTTTGTTCCACGCAATTTTTTGGCAAAACTAGTCACTTCAGCTATAATCCCACGTGTCAATACATGCGTGTCAAGCTTATCTTTTGGTCGGTCTTTGTCCACACACAGGTTCAAACCTATTTTCATGCAGCGAGGATAACTGTCCATTATTGTCTCCTCTGTTGTTGAGAAGGTAGAGGATGGATCCTTCGCAGGCTTTTGTGCTTTGCAGTTTGCATCAGCAGAGACTGTGTCAGCCATGGTATGCGGACGAGGATGAGTCATGTGACCAGGGTCAGATTCATCCTGACGAAGCTTATGATTTCTGTCTTGATAGCATTTGGGGCAATATGTAGTAGGTTCTTGTATGCACCTCATGTCAGGGAGTTCAAAGGGCCGTTTCATTCGACAACTACTGTTCCTTTTATATGCTCCTGCTGCCCTGATTTTATCCAAAGTTTGCTGTGCAAAGGCACTGCGATCCTGCTCATTTTTCAAATTAAGATTAAAATTATACTCCAGTATCTCTGTGATGAAGTACTTTGTGGCTGATTGCAGTGCTGTGGCAAAAGTGTTCAATTCACCCATGATGCCATTGGTCAGTAATTTGGGATCAAGATTTTGTTTTACACCAGATCCTACATTGAAATCAATGCCCGATTTCTTGCACCTGGAGTACGAATAAAATGGGCAATGTTCTTCATGAGGTATTGAGAGGATTTGCTGAATATGATTGGCCCGCAATTTCCACAGCTTTAAGTTGAGCTCATTTTGGTGTTCAGTGTCAGGGGAACTGCCTTCATTTTGGTCTATGATTGCAGCCTGGGAAGAACCAGCACTGCATGCATCTAAATTTGGGTTGTTCTGGCAATCCAGTCGTGCCGTTGTTGAGAAATCTTTTTCCATGCCGTTTACTTTCTTGTAGGCTTTTACACAGGTTGACATGTTCCTTTGCTCCATTACAGCAGGAATTCGTGCAAGAATATTTTTGGCAAGTTCAGAACCTCCACTTTGCAAATCAAGATCAAAGTTGTGTCCGAGGATGTCAAGACAAATCTGTTCAAATGTTCCACACAACTTGTCTGCAAAGTTTGTCACTTCAGTCATTGCTCCATTGGTCAATTTGTTGATATCCAGTTTTTTGTTTGGTTGACTATTGTTTACATGTAGCTTCAGACCTATTTCCTTGCAGAAGGGATAAAGATCCACACTCGTCTGTGAAATATGATCTTTAGTTCTAGCATGTGAATGAGGATGACACATTAGGGCAACATCACCCTCCTCCATTCTCGATACGCTCCTGAGTTCAGGATTGACACGGCCCACGCTCTGATTTGACATATTTATTGATGGCATGGGACCAGGAAGTTCAAAAACTTCATTTGAGAATTTGACTGCATCTTCACAACTTCTCAGCTGACTTACTCTATTCATAATTTCACACGTGAAAAGATTCCTGTTGTGTTGACTCTGCAGGCCGAAGTCAAAGTTGTACTCAAGAATCTCCACGATGAAATCCTGCTGGGATGAATTAACTGCTAAGGCAAATTTAGCAAGTTCCAGCAGAACAGAATTAGTCAAAGAGTCAACACTGATGTTTTGCTTTGGGCCAAATCCAACATTGAATTCAAGGCCGAATTTCTTGGAAAAGTTGAATGAACCGAACTCTTTGTTTGGTGTGGAGAGGATTTGTTTTACACGGTTAGCACGCAACTTCCACATGTTGTTCTCTGTTTCCATTACCTCTTGCTCCATGTCACATTTGTTTGGTGCATTTCTTGTTGTCTGTGTTTGCTCTTCACCCCCACAAAGCCCTCTTTTATCAGGTTGATTTCCAAATGGTGGGTTTACATTTGGGTTTACAGTTGGTAAACTGGATGAGACGTCAGTGATGGTGAGGAGAGGCACACAAATACCCAGACAACTTGATTCTGATTCCCTAGGGAAGTCAGAGATGAGAGAACAACTTTCTGGGTTTTGTAAATTATTCTGATTGCCAGCATTTCCTGAATCATTGACTTCGTCTGAGTCTAGATCCGATTCTCCCAGAGGACAAGTGTAATTGTTCTCTGCTCCCATTTCCTCTTGTTCCATGTCACATTCGTTTGGTGCATTTCTTGGAGTCTGTGTTTGCACTTCACCTCCACAAAGCCCTCTTTTATCAGGCTGACTTGCGAACAGAGTGTTCACATTTGAGTTTACAGTTGGTAGAGTGGATGAGACGTTAGTGGAGGTGAGGAGAGGCGCACGTATACCCATACAACTTGATTCTGATTTGTTAGCCATGTCCAGGGAAGAGTTGGCATTTTTATCATTTTGTCTCTTTTTAACAAACCTTTGTGAAGCCTTGGGATCGACCACAAATGGTAATTGGAAGACCTCATCTGCTCTGTCTAGTTTTTTACCACATTGGTTGACCATGGTATTAAATTTGGATGCAGTAGCTATGGAAAATTCCCAGCGCCTGTAACGTTGTGAGCTAATATCAAAGTTGTAGTTAAGGATGTCAAACACAGTGCGTGGGAAACAGTGTCCAACTTTCTTAGTTGCAAATTTATGTATCTCCAAAACTACAGCTCTGGTCAATAGCTTCAAGTCCAGTTTTTCTTTGTCTCCTGATTTTGATGTCAAGTCTAGGTCCAAACCTATCTCTGTGCAAATGGGATAACAGTTTACTCTACTCCAATCATTTCTCTTTGCTTTTATCACATTTATATTATGACTTGGAAGTGTGGCTCTTTCCTCCTTTGCTTGCAGTGCCAGCTGTCTTTTTTTGATAGTTTCCATCCTTTCACTCCTCTGCACTGCAAGTGCCTCTTTGGATTTACTTGCTGGTCCAGGTTGTCTGTGAGGATATGGCTGAATAACAAAAACTTCACTGAACCAGGCGAGCCGGCCATCATTTAGTGTTGTCGCTCTGCGGAACAGCTCTATAGGATTTATGTTTCGACTCTGCACGGCAATGTGGAAGTTGTGTTCAAGGAGATCATTAATGATCTTACTTTTTGTTCCACGCAATTTTTTGGCAAAACTAGTCACTTCAGCTATAATCCCACGTGTCAATACATGCGTGTCAAGCTTATCTTTGGGTTGGTCTTTGTCCACACACAGGTTCAACCCTATTTTCTTGCAGCGAGGGTAACTATCCATTATTGTCTCCTCTGTTGTTGAGAAGGTAGAGGATGGATCCTTCGCAGGCTTTTGTGCTTTGCAGTTTGCATCAGCAAAGACTGTGGCAGTCATGGTATATGAACGAGGATGATCCATGTGACCAGGGTCAGATTCATCCTGACGAAGCTTGTGATTTCTCTCTTGATAGCATTTGGGGCAATACGTAGTAGGTTCTTGCGTGCACCTCATGTCAGGGAGTTCAAAAGGCATTTTCATTCGACTACCACTGGAACTTTTATATGCTTTCGCTGTTTTAATTTTTCTCAACGTTTCCCCTGCAAAGGCACTGCGATCCTGCTCATTTTTCAAATTAAGATTAAAATTATACTCCAGTATCTCTGTGATGAAGTACTTTGTGGCTGATATCAGTCCCGTGGCGAAAGCGTTCAATTCAACCATGATGCCATTGGTCAGTAATTTGGGATCAAGATTTTGTTTTACACTAGATCCTACATTAAAATCAATGCCTGATTTCTTGCATCTGGAGTATGAATAAAGTGGACAATGTTCTTCATGAGGTATTGAGAGGATCTGCTGAATATGATTGGCCCGCAATTTCCACAGCTTTAAATTGAGCTCATTTTGGTGTTCAGTGTCAGGGGAACTGCCTTCATTTTGGTCTATGATTGCAGCCTGGGAAGAATCAGGACTACATGGGTTGTTCTGGCAATCCAGTTTCGCCATTGTTGAGGAATCTTTTCTCGTGCCCTTTGTTTTCTTGTAGGCTTTTACAAAGGTTGATAGATTCCTTTTCTCCATTGCAGCAGGAATTCGCGCAAGAATATTTCTGGCAAGTTCAGAATCTCCACTTTGCAAATCAGTATCAAAGTTGTGTCCGAGGATGTCAAGACAAATCTGTTCAAATGTTCCACACAACTTTTCTGCAAAGTTTGTTATTTCAGTCATTGCTCCATTGGTCAATTTGTTGATATCCAGTTTTTTGTTTGGTTGACTACTGTTTACACGTAGCTTCAGACCTATTTCCTTGCAGAAGGGATAAAGATCCACACTCGTCTGTGAAATATGTTCTTTAGTTTCAGCATGTGAATGAGGATGACATACGGGGGCAAAATCACACTCCTCCATNCAGGAAGTTCAAAAACCTCATTTGAGAATTTGACTGCATCTTCACAACTTCTCAGCTGACTTACTCTATTCATAATTTCACACGTGAAAAGATTCCTGTGGTGTTGACTCTGTAGGCCGAAGTNAAAGTTGTACTCAAGGATCTCCATGATGAAATCCTGCTGGGATGAATTAATTGCTAAGGCAAATTTAGCAAGTTCCAGCAGAACAGAATTAGTCAAAGAGTCAACACTGATGTTTTGCTTTGGGCCAAATCCAACATTGAATTCAAGGCCGATTTTCTTGGAAAAATTGAATGAACAAAACTCTTTGTTTGGTGTGGAGAGGATTTGCTTTACACGGTTAGCACGCAACTTCCACATGTTGTTCTCTGTTTCCATTTCCTCTTGTTCCATGTCACATTTGATTGGTGCATTTCTGGGAGTCTGTGTTTCCTCTTCACCCCCATAAAGCCCTCTTTTATCAGGTTGACTTGCAAATGGTGGATTCACATTTGCGTTTACAGTTGGTAAACTGGATGAGACGTCAGTGATGGTGAGGAGAGGTGAACAAATACCCAGACAACTTGCTTCTAATTCTCTAGGGATGCCAGAGATGAGAGAACAACTTTTAGGGTTTTGTAAATTATTCTGATTGCCAGCGTTTTCTGAATCTGTGACTTCATCTGAGTCTAGATCAGATTCTCCCAGAGGACAAGTGTAGTTGTTCTCTGTTCCCATTTCCTCATGTTCCATGTCACCTTTGTTTGGTACGTTTCTTGGAGTCTGTGTTTGCTCTTCACCTCCAGAAAGCCCTCTTTTATCAGGTCGACTTGCAAATAGTGGGTTCACATTTGAGTTTACAGTTTGTAAACTGGATGAGATGTCAGTGGAGGTGAGAAGAGGCGCATGGATACTCAGACAACTTGATTCTGATTTGTTAGCCATGTCCAGGGAAGAGTTTGCACTTTTATTATTTTGTCTCTTTTTTGCAAACCTTTTTGAAGCCTTGGGATCAACCACAAATGGTAATTGGAAGACCTCATCTGCTCCGCCTAGCTTTTTACGATATCGGTTGACCATGGCATTGACTTCGAATGCGGTAGCAATGGAAAATTCCCAGCGCCTGTAATTTTGTGAGCTAAGATCAAAGTTATAGTCAAGGATGTCAAACAAAGTGTGTGGGAAATAGTGTCCTACTTTCTGAGTTGCAAATTTATGTATCTCCAACACTACAGCTCTGGTCAATAGATTCAAGTCCAGTTTTTCTTTCCCCCCTGATTTTGATGTCACGTCTAGATCCAAACCTATCTCTGTGCAAATGGGGTAACAGCTTCCTTTGCTTGGATAATATGTCTTTGATTTAATTTTGCTTATATTATGACTTGGCAGTGTAGCTTTTTCCTCCTTTGCTTGTAGTGCTAGCTTTCTTTTTTTGACAGTTTCCTTCATTTCACTTCTCTGCATGGCAGATGCCTGTTTCCGTTTACTTACATGTCCAGGTTGAATGTGTGGAAATGACTGAATAGCAAAAACTTCGCTAAACCAGGCGAGCCTGCCATCATCATGTGCCATCGCTCTGCGGAACAGGTCTTTAGGATTTACGACTCGGCTCTGCAGGTCAATGTTGAAGTTGTGTTCAAGGAGATCCTTAATGATCTTATTTTTTGTTCCACACAATTTTTTGGCAAAACTACTCACTTCAGACATAATCCCACGTGTCAATACATGTGTGTCAAGCTTATCTTTGGGTTGGTCTTTGTCCACACACAGGTTCAAACCTATTTTTTTGCAGCGAGGGTAACTGTCCATTATTGTCTCCTCTGTTGTTGAGAAGGTAGAGGATGGATTCTTCGCAGGCTTTTGTGCTGTGCAGTTTGCATCAGCAGAGACTGTGTCAGTCATGGCATGTGGATGAGAATGATTCATGTGACCAGGGTCAGATTCATCCTGACGAAGCTTATGATTTCTGTCTTGATAACATTTGGGGCAATATGTAGTTTTGTCATGAGTAGGTTCCTGTATGCACCTCATGTCAGGGAGTTCAAAAGGCAATTTCATTCGACAGCTAGTGTTTCTTGTATATGCATTCACTGCTCTAATTCTATTCAAAGTTTCCTGTGCAAAAGCACTGCGATCCAGCTCATTTTTCAAATTAAGATTAAAATTATACTCCAGTATCTCTGTGATGAAAGGCTTTGCGGTTGATAGCAGTGCTGTGGCAAAAGTGCTCAACTCAACCATGATGCCATTGGTCAGTAATTTAGGATCAAGATTTTGTTTTACTCCAGATCCTACATTGAAATTAATGCCCGATTTCTTGCATCTGGAGTATGAATAAAGTGGACAATGTTCTTCATGAGGTATTGAGAGGATTTGCTGAATACGATTGGTCCGCAATTTCCACAGCTTTAAATTGAGCTCATTTTGGTGTTCAGTGTCAGGGGAACTGCCTTCATTTTGATCTATGATTGTAGACTGGGGAGAACCAGCACTGCATGCGTCTAAATTTGGGTTGTTCTGGCAACTCGGATTCGCCATTGAGAAATCGTTTCTCATGCATTTTGCATTTATACAGGTTGATAGATTCTTTTGCTCAATTGCAGCAGGGATTCGCGCAAGAATATTTCTGGCAAGTTCAGAATCTCCACTTTGCAAATCAAGATCAAAGTTGTGTCCGAGGATGTCAAGACAAATCTGTTCAAATGTTCCACACAACTTGTCTGCAAAGTTTGTCACTTCAGTCATTGCTCCATTGGTCAATTTGTTGATATCCAGTTTTTTGTTTGGTTGACTATTGTTTACATGTAGCTTCAGACCTATTTCCTTGCAGAAGGGATAAAGATCCACACTGTTCCGTGAAATATGTTCTTTAGTTCCAGCATGTGAATAAGGATGACATACAGGGGCAACATCACCCTCCTCCATTCTCGATATGCTCCTGAGTTCAGCATTGACATGGCCCACGCTCTGATTTGACATATTTATTGATGGCATGGGACCAGGAATTTCAAAAACCTCATTTGAGAATTTGACTGCATCTTCACAACTTCTCAGCTGACTTACTCTATTCATAATTTCACATGTGAAAAGATTCCTATGGTGTTGACTCTGCAGGCCGAAGTCAAAGTTGTACTCAAGGATCTCCATGATGAAATCCTGTTGGGATGAATTAATTGCCAAGGCAAATTTAGCAAGTTCCAGCAGAACAGAATTAGTCAAAGAGTCAACACTGATGTTTTGCTTTGGGCCAAATCCAACATTGAATTCAAGGCCGAATTTCTTGGAAAAGTTGAATGAACAGAACTCTTTGTTTAGTGTGGAGAGGATTTGCTTTACGCGGTTAGCACGCAACTTCCACATGTTGTTCTTTGTTTCTATTTCATCTTGTTCCATGTCACATTTGATTGGTGCATTTCTGGGAGTCTGCGTTTCCTCTTCGCCTCCACAAAGCCCTCCTTTATCAGGTTGACTTGCAAATGGTGGGTTCACATTTGGGTTTGCAGTGGGTAAACTGGATGAGACGTCAGTGATGGCGAGGAGAGGTGCACATATACCCAGACAACTTGATTCTGATTCTCTAGGGATGTCAGAGCACATAGAACAACTTTTTGGGGTTTGTACATGATTCTGATTACCAGTGCTTCCTGAATCTGTGACTTCATCTGAGTGTATATCAGATTCTCCCAGAGGGCAAGTGTAGTTATTCTCTGTTCCCATTTCCTCTTGTTCCAAGTGACATTCGTTTGGTGCATTTCTTGGAGTCTGTGTTTGCACTTCACCTCCACAAAGCCCTCTTTTATCAGGTTGACTTCCAAATAGTGGGTTCACATTTGGGTCTACAGTTGGTAAACTGGATGGGACTTTAGTTGGGGTTGGGAAAGGTGCATAACTTGATTCTGATTCACTAGGGATATCAGAGCTTGTTGGGTTTTGCAAGTAATCCTGATTGCCAGCGTTTCCTGAACTTGTGACTTTGTCTGAGTCTAGATCAGACTCGCCTAGAGGGCAAGTGTAGCGATGGTTAACCTCTGCTGTTCCACTGGTACACAAATCAGTGTGATGTGAGAATGTGTTTGTATCCATGTCTTTAGACTCTCCTCTTCTGTGTCTTTTGGTGACCCGTTCATTTGTTGTTAAAAGAGCCCTCTTTTCCTGTTTATTTTTTAAATCACACTGCCTTCTTTTTGTCACGTCCTTAAATTGATATTGCGGGGCTCCCAAATTGGACAGTGTTGACTGCCTAGGTCTGTTGAAGGGCTTTGTCTTGAAGGAAAATGGCTCATTTTTAAACTCTGGGGTTATTTTGCTCCCAGTGGTAATAAGTCGCTTTCTCCTTTTCAGCAGGTTTGATATCTTGAACCAAACTCGATTTCTTACCCGTTGACTTTTGAGATCAAGTTCAAAATTATGCTCCAACACACCCAGAACAATAGGGCTGTAGGATGCAGTCAGTACTCTAGTGAAGTGTACTAGTTCTAACATCACACCCTTTGTCAGCAAACCTGGATCTAGACTTTGTTTTGACCCAACGTCAAGGTTCAGACCAATTTCTTCACAATAAGGGAATGAAGGGGGAGGAACATCCTCTTTCAGTTCTGCTGTTGACTGTGCTCTTGAACACTTGAATTNATGTTGCTTGTGAACACTTGAATTCGTCTTCATCTTCACTGTCATCAGCATGTGCTTCATCCATTTCGTCTGACAGACTTTCTGTCTTTATGTATTCGTTGGATGTTGCTTGTGAACACTTGAATTTGCCTTCATCTTCACTATCATCAGTATGTGCTCCATCCATCTCCACCAGGAAACTTTTAGTCTTACACTCTATGGATGTCATGTTCAGTCCATTGTTGCTGTTACATTCTTGCTTAGACGACATGTCAAAGAGAGTAAAAACTTCATGTTTATCTTTAGGAGGTTTTCTGATCAGGTCTTTGACTTTGTGCAGAATTCGAGCAGTAAAATCAATTTGCTGTTGCTGATTTTCCAATCCAAGATTGAAATTGTTCTCCAGAATGTTTGTGATAAAATGCCTTTTACTCTTGTTTACTGTTTTAGCAAAGTCACAGACCTCCAGTATGACACCATTTGTCACCAATTGTAAATCCAATTTTTTCTGTGTGTTGGATGCTACATTAAAATCCAGTCCTATTTTATTGCTGCAATGGAACGGTTCTGGACGTCTCGAATATTTCTTTACACGCATAATGCGCCACTGCCATATTGTGTTGGCATCCATCTTTTTTTTGTTCTTCAGACTGCAGGTGCCCCTGTTGTCCATCTTCAGCGATTTTCTTCTTCTCTACGTCTTCTTTTCCTGTATTTAGTTCAGGAGAAAACATGATAAATAATACACACTATATCTCAGCCTTGAGTTATTCACAATTTAAATGTATTAATTATGTAATATTTATAAGACTAAAATACCAGACATTTTACACTTATATTTTTATACATTTTACATTCTCAAATGTGAGGATTTGCTGGTTTGTCTCTTTCTTGTTGTTAAGGTAATACCTTTGGGTTTTTGGACTCCTGATCAAAAAACATAGCTCATCTCTATCAGTCTCTGGTTACTTGTCATGGGCATCTAGCAATATGTTTGACATTTTCTTGACTAAATGATTGGTCACTATCTAAAAGGCTAAAATACAGTGGATGAGCTTAGTTACAATAAAGTGATGAACATTTCTGTAGAGATGAGATGCAGTGATTCCCCAAGTAGCAATGTGGAGCAGCTGATGTGTTTTGATTTGTCTGAGTACACTGTAGTACTGGATACTTATTAAAGTGCAGTCAATTTAATAACAATAATAATAATAATGTGATCAACCAAAATAAAGTTAACCTTGTTCCTCACAGGTTTGCCTTACACATATGCCCCCTTTATAGCAACTGATCTGTGGTACAGACACTGGTCTGAGCGTCAAAGAGCCTGGTGGAAAAGCTGACACAATGCTTGATGGTGGGGTATGCAGCCCATGTGTGAACTTGTACTTGCCTAGCAGGTGTTCTAGCCACTTTATAATGCCACAAAGCTACAGTATAAATTGTGGCTTATTCTCTCAAGTCTAGGAAATATATTATATCACCTGCAGTTCTGACTATTATTATTATCCCGACCATCCTCTGCCTCTGGATGTTAAGCCGTCCCATCCCGCTCATCTCAGTCAAGGCTCTTTTCTGTTCTGGCTCCACAGTGGTGGAATGAGCTCCCCACTGAAGTCTGGACAGCAGAGTCACAGCCCATCTTCTGCTGCAGGCTAAAAACCCACCTTCCCAACAACCTTTGCTAGTAGGGGTAACAGTACACAAAATTTATGGTTTGGTATGTCCCTCGGATTCGGGGTCGGTATGGTTTCGACAAACAACATTTTTGTAATTTATTTTGAAAATTCAACAGTGGCTCATTGGCCATAATTCTTATTGTAACAGTTAAGGCACTCAAATACTGGCATATTGTCAGTAAGAAAAAATAAACACAAATGTCAGTAATACTACATCGTAAGACTCTGGTACATAAGACTACACGTACTGTTACACCCCTACTTGCTAGCACTTATTTATGTTTAATTTCTTAAAAAACAAAAAAACATCTCTAAGCACTTGTACTGCTGCACTGAACATGCTTTGAGTGATTTGTTTAAAAGAAATACACTCCCAATTTTGGATAATATCTAGCTCTTGCGCCTATGCGGTTTGAATGCATTTACTGTAAGTCGCTTCGGACAAAAGCCTCTGCCAAATGAATGTAATGTAAAGTTAAGTTTTCCGTGCAAACAATTTCTGTTCATATTGAGCAATTCTCATCAAAAGGCATTATGCACAACGGACACTAACTGACTAAACCGAATTTGCTTAAAACCATTGGCAGGAATGTGTATCATGTCACAAGCACGGTCATGCGTGGGCATACGCATCTTCGTGCATATGCAAAAGATACATAGAAAAAGGGAAACCCTGTCATTGAAATAAAGATCCATAGCACTACTTGTGGTCAAAACAGGTACCTTTAAAGATCAGATTCATTGTGTACATGGCAGCCCCCTCTCTCCACACAGACGTATCAGAACATTGCCACAAAATCCATCAAGTCAGAGAGGACAGACTATGGAGACCCTGAGAGGCAAGTGAGAAAAAAAAAGTTTTTCAGGCTCTTTTTTCCTAAGTGTTTCTTGTTGTAATACTAATTTTGGCCACAAGAGGCTGAAGTGCAACACTACCCCATGTTTTAGCATTCACGTTTTCTTCAAGGTGAGTTTTAAATAAAATTCACGTGACTTTACGTAAACTAAGGAATAAGTCTTTTTTTTATTTAAGTTTATGTTTTTGGCCATTTTGCCTGTATTCAATTGTGAAGAGAGATGACATGGGGATGACATGCAGCAAAGGGCCCAGGGTTGGAATCGAACCCCAGCTGTTGCGAAAAGGACTAAGCCTCAGTGGTACACACTCTACCACATAAGGAACTAGTCTTGACATGTAAGTAGAAGACTTGTTCCTTAGTTCACGTAAAGTCACGTGAATTTTATTTAAAACTCACCTTGAAGAAAACATGAATGCTAAAACATGGGGTAGTGTTGCACTTCAGCCTCTTGTGGTCGAAATTAGTATTACAACAAGAAACACTTGACAACAAGAAAAATGAGCCTGAAAAACTTTTTTTTCCTCACTTGCCTCTCAGGGCTTCATTAACAGACTGACACGGAGACTGGATGAATGTTTTCATGCAGACCAGCAAATGTGTGAGTGTGAGTTCAGCTTGCTACATACCTTGTAGAGGAACATGATTTAGCTTAGCTAAGAATTCCTCCAACATGTCTGGCCCACACTGTATGTCTGTATCCTAGTTGGACATCCTCCAGTCGGCAATGGGACAGTGCTGGTACAGTGCAGCCCTGAATGAAACAAGTTTGAATGTTCGTCAACTCATGCATGCACAGCTTCAACGGTAATCCGAAAACAGGAACAACAACAGAGTTTAATATTGAATTATATGTATATATATAAAATCATAATATGATTATGTAATTATACTTAAGAGTTGTCTGTATTAATAATATCGAAATACGATGTGGTACATTATGCAATAAACGGTATATATGCAGTAGTTGAACATGAACCATGAAGTGGCGCGCACACACACACACACACACAGATGGGTGACAAATTAAAGGAAAAACCAACAGGAAGTATCTTAGCATGGAGTCAGGCCATCATGAGCCTCCAGAACAGCTTCAGCGCCAAGTCTGTGGAACTCTGTTGGAGGGATGGACATGATTGGTGCACGGAAGCATCTGCATTTGATATGTTTCTCCACTCTTTTATTTAGGTTTAATTTGTCCCCCATCTATGTGTATATGTATGTATGTATGTATGTATATACATACACACACACACTGATCAACCACAACATTAAGTAGGCTACACCTTTACAATCTAATGTGATCCAATACAACAGCTCTGCCATGAATTCTACTTTTACGAAGTTCATAATTTTTCAGTTTTTGTTGACACTGTCAGAATAGTAATAATTCTACTTTATGTTTATTATTGAGGTCGTAGTGGGTGGTGGTGTTGTACTGGGGTGCATTATATTGAACGGTGGGTTTAATATTTTGTTCACACCATTTACATACATGGGAGGGGCAGAATATTAAACCCACCTTTCACATTAGATTGTACAGGTGGACTTAATGTTGTGGCCGGTGTGTGTGTGTGAGTGTATATAAATACATTTTCCAATTCAAATCGATCTCCATTTGAATGATCTGATATCGATTAATAGAATCCCGAGATGGACCTTTTAATGCCTTTTCCCCTGGATGCGTGAAGCTTTAACCCTGTTAGGCTACGTTCACACTGCAAGCAGTGCTCAATTCGGATTTATTGCTCAGATACGATTTTTTTGTTTGGCTGTTCACATTATTTTTTAAAGGTGGCCAATATCAGATTCCAGTGTGACCTGGTTGTGGACCTGAACTGACCCACACGCGCAAAAGAACAATAACAAAGACGTCACACACAGCACCCTGTCATAAGGAAGTAAACATGGAGGCCACTGAAGTCAGCGTTTACAGTTTCATTTATAAGCTGATGCGCAGCGGAAGCCAGCAAATTCATGGGCTGGGGCCAGTTGTTCAGAATTAATCTGATTGGATTGGATCAAATCTTAAAAATGGGCTGTTCAAAAGAAAAAAAGGATTGGAGAAAAAAAAGGAGTGTGGGTTTTAATCTGAATCACACCTTCAGTGTGTGTTGTTTAAAACTTTGGGTTTGGGATACCTTTGATCAAAAAAAAAATCGGGACTATCCTGATCCCAGCAGAAGGGTCAGGGTGGATTTCAGGAACAAAATGTAATAAAAGTTTTAAATTGGTCAAATAATACAACATTTTTATCATGTAGTACATTTATTTATATTTTGCACTTGATTTGTTGTGGTAGGCAATTTATTTTAGAAGCATTTTTTGTTATGTTTGTTGAAATTCTCTTTAGATCCCAACAGCAATCAATAAATTAAATGCTCTGACAAAAAAGAGAAAAAAATCCGGTATCTGTGGCTGTCGCAGGACTGTAATAAGCCCGTCAAATCATCTCATTTGGTCCGAATGAAATGATTGGATCGCATACCTGCCTGTCTACCTACCTACCTGCATTGTGATATGTAGTCCCATTTAGAGCACTGCTAATCCGGATTTGGTAACCTTGAAAAGCTTGTATCTGGATCAGGGTGATCTAATCCAATGTTGCTTTGAAAAATATGCACAAAAGTAAGATGGATTAGTTGATCCTGGATAGCGAAACAAATATGAGATTTCCAAATTCGGATAATTTTGATCCAGATTAAATTTTTTGAACAACTGGGCCCAGATGATAATGAGGATGAGGAGAAAGAGAGCCAAATTTTGTATTATGGCTTTTTGTGGAGCAATGGCTGGTGTTTCTGTATGGAGGTGTATGTTGATGCAGAGTCTGAGCCAGGAGTGGTGGGATCTTGACATGAATGGCTTCACAGAAACAGATTTCACCCAAAATTTCAGGATGTCAAGGGTTACTTTTAACTACACCCATCAGCGCCTCTCCACAAAACACTGATTTCAGGCAACCCATCTCCCTGAGAAAGCGCGTAGGAGTTGGGTTGTATTGGCTTGCAACAGGGGTGGGTTAGAGTGACGTAAAAGTCTCATGAATTCCGATATGACTGTTCAGACTGAGGTCGCACTGCAAAAAATCAGACCAGTGTCTGATTTAGGACCACGTATGAAAGTGGCACAAATCAGAATCGAAAAGATCACATTCCATGTGATATGTGCTGTTCACACTGTTATGAAAAAAAATCAGATCTGAATCACATATGAGCAAAAAAATCTGATTTGGGCCACTTTTGCCTGCAGTCTGAACGTAGCCTTAGTCTCTCGTGGCCAGCCTTTTGTTCTTCGCGCAACGAGATCGGGCCACTAAGTCTACAGAACAACAATATAAATATGATTATATTGTCACTGTAATAAAATAATTTGAGCTGACTCTGATCAGAAAGTTATTTCAAATCAGACCACAGAGTCACTGATGTATGAGCCCAGCAGATCAATACTACTGTTTTATATATAACCTTTATTTAGTTTAGAAAGAGGACAGAGAAGGTAAGGCTCCCCCTGCTGGCTCAGGAGAGAATAGTACTATTTTTATCTAGTCACTCAATACTGACTGTAGAGTCTATGGAGTTGCACCATATTGTGTTGACTGCTGTAGTGTGCTGGTCACGTTAAATAAAAAGTACTTTAATGTAACTGCTTTGGGGTCAATTCTTAATGTAAACATCAGAGAATCTCTTTCATATTCAAGCAAAAATGGTACTGTAACTGAAATATCCCTAACCGAATCGATATTGAATCAAACCGGAAATCGAATTGGGACCTTGTGAATCGGAGTCGAATTGATTCGGGAAATCAGTGGCGATATGCAACTCTAATTAGCTATAACATGATATAGGCCTAATATAATATAGTGTATTATAGTATAGTATGGGATATAAGTATGATGTAAGGAGTGACCAAGTGTACATATATAGCTTAGAACGTAATCTATGAACTATATTAGATTTAAAAATTGTAATATTATTCATTGAACTATGAAGCTTTTTATAAAAAAACTTTAAAAAATAAAAAAATCATGAGAATTTAAAAGTACTCTACGGAGTTTTTAACTGATTATGAAACAGTCTCAATTTAATACCGATGCCTCTATATGACCTACATAAGCAAATGAGACCAACAGCGAAAAGACTGGCTATTTCTATTAGTTTCCAATAGTCAATCTTAATGCCTGCCACCGGGTCGAATTCTTCTACGAAATCAGATAAAGTGGCGCTGGGGTTTGCTCTGGCTGAATTTGAGTTGCTTCAGCTGCTAGCTGAAAGCCTGTCTCTGGAGCTGCCGCCTGCTCTCCTCCCGGCAAAGTAGTCTCTTCGCGGTGGGAGTGAAGTGAAGGGAACACGCAACCCAACGTTTGGTGAAACACTACTACCTTTGTCCACAGGAACCGCCAACATCAACACAAACTGATAAGTTCCATTGAGCTGCTTTAAATGAATGAATCTGAAAACTTTTCACGGACCCCCTGGCAGAGTGCCACAGACCCAGGGTCCAAAATTAACCCATTAATGACTAACAGCTATATTTACCATGTTAAAGTTGTAATCTCTAGGGCTGACACCTTCTGGTCGGCTGGTCGATTGTTTGGTCGATATGCTCTTATCCGACCAAAATCTCATTAGTTGGACAATCACTGGTGTTACTTTCATAAGGAGAGAAGTGCTTCTTAATCCATTATTTTCGGGGACGGGAGGGACATATGCAGACCTGATGTATTGTATTTTTGAGTGACAGGCTATATTGTGTTAGAAATAACATTGATTATGAATAAAAATAATATTCAAATATATTTTACTCAACGAATATGTTTGTTTTAATAATTTAACGGTTTAATAGACTATAAGACTTATAGGGCAGGAAGTCAAAATACCCCTGTCTTCACCACTTTGAACTCTTTTTTTT
>NTHP01000353.1:267646-308554 GCA_003416845.1 Oplegnathus fasciatus | reverse complement strand
CACACACACACACACACACACACACACACCTGTCTGAGAAGATTTGACTGTGTGACCCTCTGGCGCCTGGTCCAGGGCAACAAACCCACTCTTAGGGGCATTTTTAAAGTCTTCTCCTCCAAAGTTGAACTTCAGCTCTGCATTCTGTCAGACAGATGAGGAAAAGAGAAATTTGTATGGTGTCCATCTGGCATCTGTTGATTTGTTTTCTAACTTTATTTTGATGTGATACCTTGAGCACACAGGAGGCGAAGAAGGGCTGGTTCTTCACATGTTGAGGGATCTCAAACGCCAAACCCAGGTCATTACCTGGGAGAAGAAAACAGCAAGAAGGGGCAAAGAAACATGAGTAACTTTGCCATTTCACAACAAGCCCAGATGTCTTACATAATCATAATAATGAGAATCATAACTACTGAGACGGCACCATTTTTAGAGAAGGAAATATGGCCCTTGTCTAGATCCAGGTAGCATCCAATAGTGTCATGCATGGTAAACTCCTGCAAAGAGGCAAGATAACAAAGAGAAAACACGTTTGAAAATTATCCTTACAATTGTTTACTTATCTAAATAACAGGTCATTCATTAATAGTTACCTCTCCATAGCTGTCAAACTGCTTGTTGTTGGATTTCTTTCCAGTCCCACCAAAACCAAAACCATACTTATCAGTTCCTGAAAAGAAAAAGAGTTCGGGATTGAATTATTCTTCAGTTAAGACGGTTCATTTTAGCTGTAACGTTCTGCAGCATGGAGATTGTGAAGAGTAGAGGAGCATACCCAAGTCCAGGGCTGCCTGACTGGTGGACCAGCCAATGCGACACAGACCCTGGTCATGGCAGGTCACCTCATAGTAGTACTTCCCTGGATACACATGGACAAGAAACAAATTAGTTACAAAGAAATAAATGATCCGTTTATTTTTATCAACTAAATATGTGGTTCTCTGTGGAGTGCACGTATGTTGATGTATCTTATTTTAAATATAAATCAATTTGAAAGTACTTGTGTGCATTACACACCTTTGGTGACACCTTTTGTAGAGCGGCAGCCATGCCACTCTTTAAACTCCCTGCTCTGACAGCACACTCCATCCGGACCAATTGCTGTACAGATAAAAACAAAAAGTGACAGTGAGGAGAGGCATATGTACAGTCGTAGTTATAACAGGTTAGACTGTCCCCCAGTGCTGAAATATGACATTACATGCTTATTTTTCTCCTCTTACCAAAGGCTGTGCTGCGGTCGTAAGGATTCATCTGCCAATTGTTGAAAACTGAGGCAAAGCAAGAAAACAAAGCAGGTTAAACATCTGCAGAGCACAGACCTAAATCAAAATCTTATGAAAAACGTTTTAGCCAGCATATCAAAACACACAGACTGCAACCAAATAAGTCACTAATATTAAAATGGTCTCACTGGCTCCTCCAGTCTTGATGGAGGCTCTGCCCTTCTTGCCCTCCTGCTGATCCTTCAGGGTCTCATACACAATCTGGATCACTGGGATACTGAAGGCCTGAGGAGGACAAGTAAAACACTTTAGCTTTACCAATAAAGTTGTATTTAAAAAAAAACTGTGTGGCTGTCAAGTACTTACACCTGTTTTACCGCTTCCAGTTTCTGCCGCCTAAAAAATAAGAAAATAAACTGTAAAACTTGCAGTGTGCAAATGTTGTGACTGAGACAAACAGAGACAGAAACTTACCATAAGTACATCTCCTCCACCAAGAATAAGGGGAATAGACTCTGCCTGGATGTCAGTGGGTAGCCTGAAATCCAATGATTGTCATAAATCAGTGCAGTGTCAACTGTTAAGCTTACAGCAACAGGTAACCACAGCATGGACAGATATCACAATATAAGCATGATTTAGCAATATTTATGTGCACGTCAAACAAACACTTACAGCCAGTCCAACTCTTCCACAGCCTGCGCGATTTCAGGCATAACCCCCATTTCTGTTGAACAAAAGACATATTTAATGGTTCAGTACGCGTATGTAGCTTTTAAAAGTCGCTCGGTGTTGAAGTAAAATGCGAATATAATACGTCGATAAGAAATACTTACCAGAAAACGCTGCCATTATTGCTTCTACGAGTGCAACCGGATGTAACGTGTTCAGAATTGTCGGCTCGGTGCAACTCGTTCAGCGGACTAGCCTAGCAGCCTTATGCCATTGGTTCCGGGTAGTGAATTAGTTCGTAAAATACGTCGCTTGTGAGGGAGCTACATGAGCACATATGTCTATTTTTATCACCATATCATAGTATGCAAAGTCAAGCCGTGAAACGGCTATTCCTGAGCGGTTAGCTACCATTTTCCAAACGCGGTTCCCTGATATATTTTGTCCCGTGCTAGTCGCCGTAGACTTTTGACAGCTGGTTCTGGTAAACATGGCTGAAGAAAGCCTGATTGAAGGCGAAGATGAAAACATTTTGTACGATTTACTTGTCATTACTGAATGGCCGCCAGAGACGGACACTCAGGTTAGTCAGACTTCTATTTGTGCTCGTTTTCAGTTCAGTGTGTGGGCCTCTTGTTGGACATTTATTTGCAAAAATGGCCCTCGAAAGTCAACTCTAATCAGTTGCATGGGGTTAGCCGCTCAAAGCCACGTAGCCAAACACTGTTATACTGCTAGTTAAATCCTCATATTCCCGTATCACATTGGTACATAGTGTAGTTTTCATTTTTCATCATAGTCACTCGTGTAATGCGCAGTTAAGTTCAATTTATAAGACGACATTCATATTTTGCTCCACTTAGCTAGCCCAAAAGTATGTGGCTGCTAGACTAACTTTTACGCGGCCATACCTGAATTAAGTTACCCTAGCAACCGGAAGAAAGCTTATCCATGGCACTTTTATTTGAAGTTCAATGTTGACAAATAATAAAAGATGACCCCGACACAACTTTGTTCGTTGGAGGTTGATGTGAATGATAAGCTCACCTGTCGATTTCTGACATTTGCAGTTGCGAGGCAACAAGGAGCACAACACCTCACTTGTTGCAAAAGCAGTGACAGGTACGTTATTTGCACCCTAGTTGTGATACTATGCATACCTCATCACAAAATATATATTCAGCACCTGACCGTGACTTTGACCTATTCCAAATTGTTTGTGTTCACTCTTAAATTCAGCAATCAACTTACCTACCATGCAACACCTTTATATACAGACGGGTCACAAATTAAAGGAAAAACCAACATAAAGTGTCTTAGTAAGGTTTTGGGCCACCGCGTGCTGCCAGAACAGCTTCAGTGCTCCTTGGCATTGAGTCTACAAGTCTCTGAACTCTGCTGGAGGGATGAAAACCATTCTTCCAAAAGATATTCCCTCATTTGGTGTTTTGATGACGGTGGTGGAGAGCGCTGTCTAACACGTCGGTCCAAAATCTCCCATAGGTGTTACTGCAAAGGCCACAGCATATGATTCACATCATTTTCAAACTCATCAAACCCTTCAGTGACCCCTCGTGCCCTATGGATGGGGGCATTGTCATCTTGGAAGAGAACTTTCCTATCAGGATTGAAATGTTTCATTTAACTATATAGGTGATTGCTCAGAATAACTTTCAATTGATTTGCATCGACCCTTCCCCCTAAGAGGACAAATGGACCCAAACCATGCAAGCAAAATGCTTGTCACTTATATGGAAGCATCTGCATTTGTTATATTTTCCCCCTCATCTATTTAGGTTTTTCCTTTAATTTGTCCCCCGTCTGTATGTCTTGGTGGAGTTGGCTTCCACCAGAACACATTGCAGGTGCAGGATTGGTGCCAAGCAGTGTCGCCAGTTGCTGGAAATAGGCCAGCAATTCTTGTAAAGGTGTTAAGAAGGAGATTTTGCTTTATACACCAAAAGTAAAAGACTTGTTCCAAGATGAAAACACAAGACAACAACACCCATTCTGAGAACTCCTTGAAGAAGATTTCTGTGCAGGAATCACAGAGGCAGAGTCATGGTTGTAATTACTGTAGATTATATGGTGTGTGTTGGAGGATAGACAACATCTACATATCTATCTCAATAAATATAAATATAAATAAAGGAAATAAAGAAAGGATGCACACTAATAGGCATCCTATCACAGACAGCTCAGGATACAAGATATGAAAATATATAATACATGATACATCCAATATGCCAGTTTGCTTAGTCAAGATTACTTTGTAGTGTCTGTCTGTATGTCCAAGAAAACAAATTTTTTCCAAATCTTACAGTAGGAGGTGCCAGAATAATTGATGAACAACCATTGGTCCTCAAAGGTGCTATAGTTTTGCATAGTTAGACAACCTTTGCCTGGATCAGGGTGAAGAGAGCAAGACACTAAATCCCCACCAGCTTCAGTAATAATGCTCCTATGTTAACTGCAGTCTCTGATCTTGATTTAGAATATGACAGGAGACGTTCTATACAATGATCAATAAAATCTGACAGTATCACACAGTTACAATTATTATGTGTATTAACTGATACATTTCTTACAGGGCCATTCCGCCTAATCTTGCACTACTTGTGGTACAGGTAAGTTCTTCATTATTATGCTGACAGGGAGGGCTGTCTGCCCTAACTTACACATGACTTGCCATTATTTCGCCAGTGTAATGGACTGACATGCCACATGAAGCTGTGATTCAAAGTGCTTATTATTAGTATGATTTTTAGAGCAGAGGTGTCACTTAGGCTAATACATGTTTGACACACACATCACATTATATTCAAATCAGCTACCCTATGAATGCAGAAGTGGGAATGCATTACTCAGGTTATGACTAAGAAATCCTATTTAAGGACCACTACTAATGTTCTACAAAACAACTTTAAACTGAAATACCAGCACTAACACTGAACTACTTAAAAACAGAAACAGATCCAGCACTTTTGCTTTGTCACATTCTAAACGATCAGATGTAACCATGTTCAATTCAAGTAGAGCCACATTTGCTAGCTCAGGCATTTCAGTTAAAATGAGCCTATGCTTTTAGATTTAACCTGGAATTAGGATATGTAACTTGTTCCCTTTATGCAAGTCCTGTAAATAGGCATATTTTGAGAGAACGTGACAAACGAAGGCTAAAACAAACAGATTTTTGTCCTGAAAATTACTGTGCAAGGGTTTAGTTAAGTCATCTAATACTGTATGAAATATTACATTATATAAGGGCATTAAAAAGTAAGTTTATATGTATCTATTTGCAGCAGATGTGAGCAGGATTACACTTTGACAGAGACCCTGCTGTACTAGGCATAGTTCATTTGTACTTCCTGAAATCTACTGCACAAAAGTCTCATAAACACGATCCTGTATTCAAGATGTATATTTCTGAAGGTTTTTTTTTAAAGCGGTATGAATTTTAAAATACTGACCTCGTTCACCCTGCTCTTACTGCACGGTGTCTGTTGGAACGTGTTAACAGATGGCTAGCTTTGGCCTGCAGTGGATTCTGTAATGCTCTAGCACCAAGGCCTGCTTATCCTCTCAGCAGGTGGTTAGCTAGCACCATCAATAACCTCGTTAAATATTTAAGAACTCCTCTAGCCATGTTTGTCTCTCAGCTCTCCTTCACTTTCTGTGGATGATAAAGGACCAGCACTTTTATTTAATATAACCAAACAGAGTAGGTAGACTGCCCTCCACATGCTGTGACATTTTTATTTGTTGAAGTGGGAAAACAGAAGCTTCTGGCAATTTTGTTGTAGCCCAAAAACAGAATAGTACATAATACATAGTACAATACAAAAATACAATGATAATGAGCTTTTAAATGCATATTTTGATGGCAGGTAAGATAGTAGGAATCAAGCTGAAGAAAGAAACAAACCGAAACAATCCAACAACCCTGGAGAAGTGGACATTAAATAATCACTAAATTGAATAAATATATAAAGTTGATTTAATTTTTAATTCAATGTTTTATTTAATTTAATTAATATGTAATTTAGTATAATTTTGTTTAATTTAATATTTTTTTAATTGAATTTAATCTTTTATTTAACTTAATTGAACTTTTTAAGAATTTAACTTAAATATAATTTGGTTTATTTAAATTTTTGATTTAACTTCATTTCTTTTATTAATTAATTTAATATAATTTAGTTGCTGAAATTGAATTTTTAGTTTAACTTAATGGAATTTTTAATTTAACTTAAATGTATTTTTAATTTTTTTTACATGAATTGAATTGAATTAGATTTTTTTTATATAACTGGATTTAATTAAATTACATTTTTAATTTTAATTTTAATTTTAAATTTAAATTTAAAGGCATAACGAGTAGGATTTGTTGGTTGCGGTTTGTTAACACCACATTAAAAGTTGGCCCCTCCTCCCCGGCTCAAAGCGCTTCTGGTGGTGTCACGTGCTTACGATCTGGCAAATGGTCGCTACGTTTTTAGGATTGCCGCACCTCACACCCTAATCTAATCTAATCTAATCTAGGTCCTGTTCACACTCCTATGTATTAAGTAATATTTTATTTCACATTCACTGACATAGACCGGCCACCTGTCACTGCAGACATAGTGAATAAGCATGATGTCATCCATAGCAACAGCTGCTTATCTCTGGAGTTCTCTCAGTCCTTCAGTAAAAGTTGCTCCCAGCAGTTTTGTGAACAGCTCTTAGGAGGAAATTCTTTTCTTGGAACCTTTAGCCCCTTTTAAAGGACTCCTTGTAGTAAGATAAGACACTTTGTGAATGCGGCCCCCATTTAGCAGTTATCAACCGTTTTAATGTGCTTCTTTTCTGACTGTTTTGTTTGTTCGACTCTGTAACCCTCAGCCCCTCCAGCTCGTCTCTGCCTCTTGGTCTTGTCCGCCTGGCAAACAAGCAGATCAACTGGCAGCTGGTTCTTGCAAGGTGCAACACAAACACACACTCCCGCACACACACTCTCTCTCTTTGTGATCAATACCTGCATGTGAGCTACTTCGTTGCTGACATGCACTAAGCCTTCCCCTCTTCTGGTTTTCTCTCCCTTTTGCGTATCCCCTCTACCAATCATTTAATTGTACTCATTACAACAGACAAACCAAGTAGAAAGGTAGTTTTTAATTGGCTATCGATTCAACCATGTAAGACAGTGTTAAGCGTGGTCAAATGATGCTGCGGATGTCCATTAGTTTGATGTGCTCGATCCTTCCACTTCGTTTCTGTCTGCCCTTAAATCTCTTTCCCTCATTTCATTCCCTCTGAAACTATCTTTGCTCTTTTTAATGCTCCCAATTATTATTGTTTCTCCTCTCCTTAAGCCATCCAATGTGGGCTCTCATTCCCGTCTTTATCTCTTTTCAATCCAAACTGCCCTGCTAGACACACTCTCACAATTTCTTCATTACCACCAGTAAATGTGTCTTATCTTCCTTAATCATCCTACACGGTCTTCATTTCATCTCCCACTTTTTAAAATATCGGTCATAATGACATTTGTTCACTTCTCTTCTCCCGTTTACTCCTCTCGCCTTCTGCTCTCTTTGTGATAGCTCTATTTTTTTTTTTCTCTGGTTCATTCCTGACCATTCTCTTGTTTTCTCCACAGCAATGGCAAACTGCTGGCAGTGGTCCAGGACCAGTGTGTGGAGATTAGGTAATTACTGAACTCTATCCTGCTGTTTGAGGCACTCTGTCTGTGTGTGCGAGTGATAGAGAGCCTTTTAATTAATGGGGTGATTTATCGCATCTCCCTTAGAAAGAGCTGCAGTCTTGGCTTGTATCTAAAGAATTAAATCAGTAAATACAATACAATCAGTAACAATACAGTCAGTCATAGTAAAAATATTTGAGCCAATTTAGCATACCTTTTGTGGCATCCATTTGGTACTTCAGGAAACATAAAATTAAGGCTAACAGTTTGAAAACAGCAGTGCTCCCTAAACGTTTTCATTTGTTTGTGTGTGTGTGTGTGTGTGAGAGGGATAGAGAAAGAGACCAAAGCATCCATACACGAGTGTGTTTGTGCTCATTTTGAGTGGTTGTAATTATTTTCAGACACGATCCAATTTCACCGTTACAAAGAGAAAAATGCACTCACTCAGCAATGTGCTCCATTGACACAATGTAATGCTTTAAATGGAGCAAATTGAAATGAAAATCAATAGCAGTGAACCAGGTATACAGATATGTCTAACTCTCCAGAGGCTAATTCAACTATGTGAAGCTTTGGCTCAAAAGACCGTTTTCCCTCCCGACTCCTCATCTAATTGGAAGTCATCTTCATGTCACATATCAATATGTACAGCCCGATTATGTTTCTGTTGTTCACCACACTCAGATTTTTGTCGTGGTTGACCTGTTGTAATCAAGAACAATCGAATCTCTCCACTTACGCCTCAGCTTGATATTGTGGGTTTCTCCTGTGTCCTTTGTTCGCACCACTGTTGTTTAATCACAGAGTGTTTTATAGCTGTGCTTCATGGCATTAGTTGGTGTGAGTGGGTGTTAAGTCAGCTCAAGGCCTTATCCATTGAGCTCTGTTAAGAGTCTGTCCAAACACTGCCTACTCTCAAGGCCCTGTCTGCTTGATCCATTGAGCTACTTTAGTTGGCAGGCTATCAGCGGCTGTTATAACCTACCTTATACCAGGTCATGTAAGGCTTGGGTGTGTGTATCCTTGTCGTGCAGTGTAATGCCCCTGCTTTTTAAACTTTTCCTGCCCCCTCATTCTTCATGTCTGTCTGTGTGTGTTTGCTCCTCAGGTCTGTGAGAGATGACTTTGGCTCAGTCATTGGGAAGTGCCAGGGTAAGACCCTCTTTTATCAATCACATGCCGTAGTTCACGTTAAATGACATAACATCACCATAGCTCACCTCACTAAACACCCCATTAGCTTTATAAATGTACTGGTTACTGTTGTGTAGTGTAGTCAGTGTAATGTGAGAGTGCTTGTAGTGTGTGTGTGTGTGAATAGAATACAATACAATACAATACAGGACAATAGAAATAGAATTAGGGCTGATCGATATGGCTGAAATTATTTTCACAATACAAATTGAAATATTCTTCCAGGATCAGTGTTTAGTACACATTTTGGCAAAATCACATATAAAATGATCAAACTGATGTTCAGTGCAGTGAACTGTGTTTCACTGTCAAACATAAAATGTTTTGCAAATGAAGTGGTCATATTGTCATGGTATGAATCCACTGAAAGCCGATGGAAGATAATATTGAATTGTTGCACAGCCCTAAATAGAACAGAAATAGAATAGAATAGAACACTCTTCTCTTCCAGAAGTGGAGGTTTGTCTTTGGTCTCACCTCATACACCATAGAAGAGAGACAAAGGCTGCGTCTGAAATCATTCCCTGTTTACTATATAGTGCACCATATTCGCTGGCCACCATTTGTGTCTTAATTTAATGTCTAAATTCTGAATGTGAAATTTATGCACTGTATACCTCAAAAAGTCTCACGATGGAACTAAAAAAGTAGTGAAGAAGTGAAAACTCCAGCAACACTTGTAGTGTATAGAACAACTTTAATGTTAGACCAACCCGTTTCAGCTTGTGGCCTTCATCAGGGTCCTACTCTGCTACTAAAAAAGTAGTGTCCATGGGGTTTACACTACTGTCTGCTAACAATCCCACAATGCAATGTGTCACATTTTATGGATGCGTTAGAGTCATGCAACACTACACCTGTCAGTGATTGATGCAAAGTGGCGACGATTCATGTGTCTGAAATCTCAATTCACTGCTCACTATAGAATAAACTAGGAAGAGTCTTTTATTTAGAGAGCAGTGAGTGAGTGAACAATGGGATGATTTTCGGACACAGCCGAGGTTTGTCTTTGGTCTCAAAGACAAAGACAGCGGCAGCTGCTGCGGTCAAAAGTCCTGCCCACATTTGACTGTTTCATACTTAATGAATTCATAGGCTGTTTTTGTCATTTGTGGTGATGTTGATTAACCTGTTGTCTTGATTTACAGTATCGATAGTTGTTTGTGTAAGTGTGAGTGTACGTGCCTGTGTTTATACACATCTACTTTGAGTTTGTTTCAAAGAGAAATATTGACAACGATGGCTAATTGGAATATGTGAGAGAACCTATGAACAGCAACACAGATAATCACCCTCATCTCCTACACTGCCACTCATTAAATGGAGCCTCGTCGTGGCTGATAAAAATAAATAGCCTTGATTGTTTTGTTAGCTATTAAAATGGTCTGCTGTGTTGGTTTTAATTGATCTGAACATGGTGAGGCCCAAACTTTTTGCAGTTTGAGAAGTTTTAAACATATGACCAGGACAAAGATAAATACACTTTGAAAATAACATCTGTTGACATCTTTCTTATTGATGTAGTTTTATTTACTTAAAGCTGCACTAATCAAAATTGTTGTATTAGCAATGGATCATATCACCATGTGTAATGTAAAAGTGGTCCTTTGTAGTGATGAACCCGCAGAGACTTATCACCCAACTCTGTAGTCCCCTTAGCTCAGTGCAGCATTTAGGTGTTTTTCAGCTCATTGTTTTGGCTTTAAGGTGCACAACCAAAACCAATTGTTTGGTTAACCCTCAGTGCTCTCGTCAACCCCGTTTCCAGCAGCTGTAGGCAGCTGTTTTCAACGAAAACCCACTGATACACTACCTGCCCAGCACCAAACAGTAGACAACCAAGGTTAGCAACTAGCTGGTGAACATAGTGGAGTATTTTGCTGTAGAAGAGTCAGATATTTCCTTCAGGAGTTAGTGGAGAACAAAACAGAGATAAAAGGCAAGTGAATATTGGACATACATTCATCAGGTGGACAGAAACATGACTCTAAATGAATAATAATGTTGCTCTGTGTCTGCCGGATGTGTAAATCAATCAACTGCAACAGCCATACCACTTTAGAACCACTCTTTTTAGTGGTTGCATCATAAAAGACACCAATTTCCCGCAGTCTTGGATGAATTGGGTGACAGCAACGACTAGACTGCACAAACTTTCTCCAGGATTATTTCATATTTCTACAATCAAAAACAAAAACCATCAGAACAATTTGAAAGAAGCTATTTTTACAAGTCTACATGTGGTGGATCACTTTAAAGAAAAAAATACAAGGGTGTTTTCTTTCTGAATTTCTGTTTTTCACTCACATTTTCTGCACATACACACTCGCTCACACACACACACACACACACACACACACACACGCTGCTCCAAACACATCACAAAACAAAGCAAGAGCTCAGTAAAAAGGCCAGAAAGAAAGTTGTGTGGGTTTTGTCAGTATTTTTTATCTTCACCTTTTTCCTTTCTTTCGTTCTGTCATTTTTTTTTCTCATTTTCGTCATCTTTCCCACCCCTTCTCTGTCTCTCTCTCTCACAGTATATTTGTTCTGCTCTGGCTAGCCGTCATTGTGGGCCGTTGTTCTAATGGTTCATAGTGTGGATAACAGTAGCCCCTGGGCCCGTGTAAACCCCAGCCTCCCTCCCCTTTTTCATTCCATTTCATCTCTCCTTTTCATTTTACTTTTACTTCATTTCATTTCACGGAGATTTGTCCTAATGGATTTTGCTGTGATCCTGCCTTCAATGGCATTTGCTTTTAATGGAGGAGCGTGCATGTGTGTGCGTAACCGCCTTTTTTGCTTCTGCGTGCGCCTGTGTGTATGCGTCACCGTGCGTGAACGCATTCGGTGCATCCACACCTGTGTATCACTCTCTGTCTCTCTCTTCTCCCTTCCCCCCTCCCGCCCTTTCTGCTCCTGTTACAGTGGAGTCGTCTCCCACCCCCGTACATAATTCATAAGTGTTGAGCTCTGATAAATGCATCTGCAAGGCTTTAGATAGAAGGCTTCTATTGGGTCGTCGGGTGTAATTCTCCCCAACTTCCGCCCCCGCCATCGCTAGGAGAAAAAAAAAAAAATCAGGACAGTAGCATCCAATTTTCCAGCTCCCCAAAAAAGCCATCTATGTGGAAATGGAGCCCTCTCAGCCGCAGAACAACATACTGTATACAATTCATAATGGGAGCGAGATAGGAGGGGAGGCAGGGTGAGGGTGAAATAGAAAAAAGATTGAAATAGGAAGCAAAAGAGCCAAACGAACAAGAAGAGAACAGAGGAGACGCTTGGTACCTATGGCTCTCATAATGGCTCCATGTTCTTGTCTGCTCCTCCTCAGCCGAGAGTCTCAAAGGTGTGTTAAATCGCCTACTTCCTGAGGTGCTCTCTGATACTTAGGCCTTAAAATTTGGGGAGCTATTATTTCTCTCAGTGGGTGCTGGATTCATTGTTTCTCGCTCTCATTCTCTCTCTCTCTCTCTCTCTTTGTCTGTCTCGCCTCCCACTTCCTCCCTTTCGTTCTTCATTTAAAATTCTAGTCATACAATATCCGGCGCCTCCATTCGTTTGCAGTATTGCCCACCAGGGGTTGCAGCAGCATTCCTCAGCCAAGAAATTCAATACAATAAACGCCAATAGCGCTGTTATGTGATATCAACAAAAACATAACTTCCTTTTCATAACTTTATTGCTTAGCAGACACAGCACCCGTGGTGGCATATTATGTTTCACACTGTTCTCTAATGCAGAAATCCAAGTCTGTGCTAAAGGTTGTACATAATTGTACGTAATACTTAAATTTTCTACTCAGCTTTCTTGTACCCAAAACATAGAGCTTGTGCACATGTTTGTACAAGACTAGTCTTACCCTGTTTCCCCCATGCTGTTAAATGTGACGTAAGATAATTAGGTGTTTGAAACAGATTCGGGATCAGAGGCCTGCCAGACTGCCCCAGCTCTTCCATCAGGGGCAAGTATGACAGCGAAGCCTTGAGAAAGTGCCAGCAGGCAGGGATGTGCTTTATAACAGCGATATGGTTACACTCATAGTACTGCTGAGCCAGCAGATTGGTAAAACAGTAGCCTATACTTCAATAAAAGCTGGATTTATGATCTGCGTTCTCCTCCCCCTTTCTCTCTGCCTCTCTTTTTACTCACTCCACACACCCCCCACCCCTTTCTCGCTCATCGTGAGCGTGTGCGTGGAAGGTGCACGCGCCTTTGAGAGACAATTATTGAGACGTATTACTCCAGCTATCCTTCATAGATGAATTGGATAGGTCCTTAGACACACTGTGTTGATGTATGGCATTAGCTTTATCCTTCTTCTCCCATCTGTATTCATCATCGGCACACCACAGAACACCAGGGATTATTCGCCGAGACTTTTCTCATCTGGCTTAATAAGAAATCCTTAGCTCCCTGAATCTCTTGTCTTTCTTCCTCTGTTTGTCTGAGCTTTCAAGTCTTCTGTTTTTGTCATCTCCTACAGTGCCAAAGGACCCAAACCCCCAGTGGCGAAGAGTGGCATGGAGCCACGACTGCACCCTGCTAGCGTACGCCGACAGCACTGGCACTGTGCGCCTTTTCGACCTCATGGGCAGCGAACTCTTTGTCATCCCGCCGGTAACCATGGCAGCCCCTCCTCTTTGATGTCATCAAACAACCCCTTCTCTGCCTCCAAGCTATCTTCGTGTCTTAGCATTGCTTTATTTCTTATGCATGCATTGATACTAATTGTAAGTGATTAGGCGCAGCATATGGAAACCCAGCATTCACTTGGCTTCTTTTCAGTACTATCTCCATATTTTTCATCAGATGATTGGTTCAGTTAGCAGATTTGACTGTATTTGTAACTATCCAGTGACATAGTTACAAGGATTTGGACGTCCGTAATCTTGGCTCCGGAGACTGGTTGGGCCATGTTCTGCTGTTTCAGTGTAGTGCACATTTACTGGGCACTTTGAGCTGCCTGTCACCTTTTGAGGAAAACGTCTCCATGTCAGACACCCTCTGTGCTCTCTTTGTCTGTCATGCCTGCTTTCCTCATTCATGTCTGACGCTTATTCTTCTGCTCATCTCTCTTTCTTCTCCCCTATTTGCTCATAGTGTCCCATTCTTTTCTTCTCCATCCTCACCACCTCCTCTCTTTAATTTTTCACACGCGTGCTGCTCCCTCAATCCTCCTTCCCATCTCTCCTTGAGCATTTCTCTCATCCTCGCATGTCTGTCTCTCAGCAGCTCTCCTTGCGCTGCCATTTCAAGTCCATCTGCTGTCCCCCCCCTCCCCTCACTTTAATGCCTTCTCTGTGCTACATATTATCATTCCTCCATTTCTATCCATCATTCCTCCCATTCCTCTATCCGCCCTGTCAGAGACGATGAGCACAGACACTCCCCAGCTGCAGTCATCTCTCAAAGTCTGTGATCTTCATTCCTTTAGTGCAACTCTACTTTGTTATGTATCTACAGTATGTGTGTCTGCACACTTACACCAGCACCCCCCGCTCTGCTGTACTGTTTCTCTTGTTTGTCACTGTTAAGTGCACACACTGGTGACTTGCTGCTATTTCTGGAGGAGAGGATAAAGAAAGTCAATTTGACAGAAAGTATGCATGGATGAAAAAAATTAAAATTTGCTCATCTTCCCTACCTCCCCCATCCCTCTCACTTTATGTCTCTCTTTCACTTTCTCTGTCTCTTATCTTTTGTTCCCTGCCTTCCCCTTCCCATCATTTTCTTTCTTAATCTTTTTTCTGTCTAGTTTATGTTCTTTAACAAACGCTGCTGGTGTGATGTATCTTTGTTGTTTGTCCTTGTAAAAACTTGGTGGGGGCACAAATTGATAGATAATTATACATATTTCTCTACTTTTTTTGATTTCCTCCACCATTTACATCAGTCACTTTCACACCGCCGCTGACTCCTCTTTCTCATCTCTCTCTCTTGATCCAGGTGGTGAGTTTTCCTGGGGATTTCAGTTGTGCAGTGGCGGGCCTGATCTTCCTGGAGTGCACAGCCAGCGCCCAGTGGTCAGCCGAGCTGCTTGTTATCACATACGGTGGCGGGCTCAAGAGTTACCTGGTCAGGTGAGAGACACAGCTGCTTCACTGATGCACCTAAAAGCACCTTCTTATTAGCTTAACTAGAATAATAACCTGCAGTGGTTCTACCATCCAGCATTATTTCAGATAAAAAGACCACAATTAATTGTTTATTACTGTCTAATTTCTAGGGATTTCTTGGGTAGGTAGCTCACATACCTTTATTATCTTCTGATTTAAATGCATCTACTGTATATTCTAACCTTTATAGAACAATTAACCCTCTCTTTCATATCTTACTCTTCAACTGAAATTTCAACTGCTTTTACCACCTACATGTCAACTGACATTTCAACTGTATTCATCTTTCACTCTTTAAATGACAATTCAACTGTATTCGCCACTTACATGTGTATTTCAAATGACATTTCAACTTCCCTCATTGCTTATAGTTCGACTAACACTTCAAACTCTTTCAGGTCTCAGATCTTCACCTTTAAACTGTTCATATGCAGTTTTGTCCAACTGCTTACAGTGCTTCCACTCCTGGCACTGGCACTAATTCCTTTCAGGATTCACCCACACTTCGACTGACATTGTAGCTCCGATCAATGGTTGAATTTTTTACTTCCTCTTCACTCAGTGCTCACACTTAAAACGGCAGTTCGGTTTCGTTCAGTGCTACACTGCAGACACTACACACTACAACTTTAAGTGTTTCAATGTTTCAGTGTTCTCTATTTTAAATGTTTCAACCCCAAGTTTTAGCAGCAATCACTCATAAATTGATCCTTTTTTATTTCTGGAGATTTTCTGAGCTGCTTTGTACTGTATATTCTAGCCGCAATAGGGCATTGCACCCTATTTGTGGTATGATTTGATGCTGCATGCTTGTCTGTATGTAAACGTTAGGGGGTGATGATACCTCTCTTTGCATACCAATTCCCCAGCTTGCCAGTCCTTATTCAAATACACATTTTGAATATTTGATTAATGACATCTGATTTTGTGTGCGCCTACTTGCAACAGTCTGTGTGTGTGCGTTCCTCATGGCTGCCTACACCTTCCCCTTTAATCTAGCGTTATTTAATATGCCATTATTTCAGAGATTTACCATTTAATTTTGTATGACTGCCGCAGTCACACCAAGCCTCGGTGCGCTGACACTCCAAGACACGGGATGAGATTGTGCCTGTGTGTTGAATCTCGATCAGACGACGTCCTGCACTTCATGACTTCTCTTCAGTCCTGTGCGCACAGAGATGTTTGCCGAGAGCAGGCAGAAATGCTGATTTATTTTTCTATTACAACCGGTGTTAGCTGCCTTTGAAGCCATCGGGGTGGGAGTGTATGTGTGTTGGGAGGTAATTAAGATGTGGGAGACATTTGCACCAGATTTACTCTGGAAGTGCTGGCTTGTTTTTAAAGGTTCATTTTCAGTATAGAGCTTACACTCACTCTTCCTCTTCATATGACTGCATTCCAATATTGTCGTTCAAACACTTTGAATTAGAATTTCAGAATTATTACCGAGCCTTGACAGTAAGTCATCTCTCTTACTCTCTCTCCCTCTTGCTCTGTGTGACAGCACTTTTGTATAAGTGTGTGTGTGTTCACATACACACGACTGCTTTACTGTGGCATCAACACCAAAACGTCCGGAGGAAGTTGAACTGTGGGAATCTTGCAAATCATTCAGCCATTTCCTTTGTGCTTTCTTTCTTCCCCCCTTTTCTTTACCTTCCCTTTCTCCTTGTCTCTTTACAGTTTACATTGCAAGGAAACATTTCCCCAGTGAGATATCCTGGCACAAAGTACACGGCATCTCCTCTAGTACCAATCTAATTTAGATTGCCCACTTAGATTAGATTATATATTTTGCCATGTCTCATTTTAATTGAGGTTGGGATTTAAATTGCTCTGTCATCTTCCCCAAAACAGCTTTGTCGCACCATTAACATTTTGCACGTGAGTGTTCATGTTTTGATTGTTTTTGTGCCAGAGCACAATTATAGGTGACTTGTCATGTGACTATCCTCTCTCTCTCTCAGCGTGGGAACCAATCAGAACTTCCAAGAGAACCACAGCTTCAGTTTTTCTGCTCACTACTCCCACGGCATTACCTCGGCTATTTACCACCCCGGCCACCGGTAAGTTAGCTGTTGCCTACAATCCGATGCCCTATCAACCCTGAGTGCTTGTAGAATATAGTTAAAAGAGTGAATGTTTTGAAAAATGAACATGTTTGCCAACATTTAAGTTTTAATCCATCAATGGCATCATAATGAATGCCTGTAGCATTCGCTAGACACCCTCAGACATTTTATCTTCTCTTGTGGCCTCCACAGTTCAAGCCTGCTTCTATTAGAGGAGTGTTTCATCAAGAATGTTGTTCATACATTTATATTCAAAAATCTACAGACATCATTATAAATCCTTTGAATCAATTTTCATCCTCAAACCCATTGCAGATGATGCTACATGATGCCATGTACAGCTTAAATATCTGAATTTGAAAGTAGCTAAGTGATTTCAAAAGCTTTCATCATTTGACGTCGAGGGGCAACATGAGTATACTCCAACGTGTCATCAATATGCTCATAAATATGTAATATATTGATCACCGTGCAAGTGTGGATTTACTGCATTACTGTTAACTTTAACTGACACTTTATTTTACCATGAAAACAGTTGCTTTGCATACAGGTCCTACAGTTATAACATGTTAATAACAAGAACATATAATGAAACATATTTCATAGATATCAGGTGATAAGACCAGAAAAAAGGTAAAGAAATAGCAGTAGCAAATACAAGGTTCTTATGCTGACATTATTGCACAGGCATAAGATGTTACATTATGGAATGGGGCCAGGGGGCTTACTCAGGAATAAATGAGCCAATCACTTTAATGCAATACCTGCAGGAATTGAGGATAGCAGTCTAAAATGTCCTTGGCCTTCCTCACCATGTAGCATTCAAAGGTTTTGGTTAATTATGTCTGGCTCACACCCGTGACCTTACTGTTTTCACCACGCTCCCCCAGTCTGCACAAACCAGATTTAGTTTGGCCGGTGAAGCTCAGTTTGGCAGCTTAATGGATTTTGGCAGCTACTGTCAAGTGTTTGCCAACTGATAGATGAGATGAAACTTTAATGATCCCTGTGTGAAAACTGGGTCATCAACAGAGAGAATAGGGTAGCGGTAAGAAAAAGGCAAGGTGAGGAGCTGGATATAAAAAAAAGATGATTTCAACAGCTGAGCATACATACATGAAAATACTGTTAAGTAACGAAGGTATAACATGTTCAGGTTCAAGCAGACACTGTGGAAGTGTTTACCAGTAACAGTTGTAAATTATGTCACAGATGGGATTGCATTTACTCAGAAATGTTTCCAGCTGTGCGGTTAGACATTGTAATCTTTTCATTATCAGAACATATGAGCAGAATGTGTATCAAGGAGGCTAAAAGTAGTATAGCGTCTGTTTTCATGAAACCTTATATCACAGTATACAGAAGAAGTAGCTTGTATAAGATAAGCTTCTATGTTGATACAAAAATGTGCTTTCCATCAGTTTACAAACTCACTCTCAGCTCTTGGCTCTTACTAAATGTCCAGTTTGTCTGCACTAGGGGGCAGTGTTGAGCTGGACAGCACTGCTTCACCCACAGCTCCCCCTGAGTTCCTGACTATTGTTGCATCTGTTCTGTTTCACTGCAAAGAGAGACCCACAGATCACTGTGGTCATTGTGGTATTGTTTGTGTCTTATCTGTGCTTGGCCATTGATTCCAACCAGACCTCTGATAAATAACTTTTTAATCGGCTACTTTGCTAAATGACACTTCAGTACTGTGAATCTTCATTGATACCCTTCCTTGAATCCAAAGGGGGGAGATGACCTCACTGTGACCACCTTAATTCGCTGACCTATGCAATGCAAATTGATCACAATCATGGAGGTTTTATCCATGAGTGTGTGTGTGTGTGTGTGTGTGTGTGTGCTTGTTTTTTTAGATTGCTGCTGGTGGGAGGCTGTGAGTCGGGGGATGACAGTACGTCCAAGGCCTCTTGCTGTGGGATTACAGCCTGGAGGACTCTGTCTGGCTCGCCACACTACAAGCAGGTCACCAGCTATGAGGACGATGTCAATCCGGTGAGGAGACTACATGCGCACACACATGTTCATGCTCATGCAGGTTATTCGTGTCAATATCTAACACACTCACACACATTATTATCATCTATTCTCTGTGCCTGTTAGAATCAGAAGAGAGGTTTCTTCAGGATCCCTAGCTTCAGATTCTTTTCCAGACAAGGAGATGAAAAGGTAACACAGCTCTCCTCTTTCCATTTCCCTCAATTCAAATTAAAAGCTTAATGGGAAGATCTGCCAAGCGCTCTGTTGATTTAAAAAAAAAAAACTGTGTTTGTGATGTCCAGGATGGTGTATTCCGCATGAGTCTGAGCCCCGATGGCACCCTGCTGGCTGTAATCCACTTTTCTGGTCGTCTGTCTCTCTGGGATGTCCCCTCCCTCAAACAGAGGGCCACATGGAGCCAAGACCAACAGGTAAACCTCTAAGCTGCTTTGTGTTTCTATGTGTGTGTGTGTGTGTGTATGCATGATTTTACTTGCTGAATAAACCTGTGTGCATTGCAGTCGTGTGTGCTGGTAATATTTTGTACATTAGATGCTTGACTGACTGTATTAATGTAATCTCTCTCTGGCCCAAGAATAAGTGTGTGTGGAGAGAGAGATTGTGTGTGTGTGTGTGTGTGTGTGTGTGTGTGTGTGTGTGTGTTTGTGTGTGTTCCCATTAGACAGTAAGAGAGGTGGCTTAGGGATAACTTATATTTGCAGAATGTTTTGCCGATTTATGCGGCATGTGTGTATGTTCTGCTTCATCGCTGGTCTGAGCTGGCAGAGCTACAGTGCGTGCGTGCTGTAAGTGTAAACAGGGTTAGCAGATTAATTTCGTACCCCCTCCCTCCCTCTCTTCTTCTTCTCCTCCCTTCCTCTTTGGTCCTTCCATCCTTCGGCCCTCCCCGCAGCCAGGATTTGAGGAGATCAACCCAGAGTGGAAGACATCGCTGGAGAGGAGGAAGAAAATAAAAGGTAGTTTGGCCTGAAGGGCTAAAGAGAGCCGACTTTGTTGCTGACACAGCAGTGCACACTGGATACAATTTAATGATCTTTGACATGTCTTATTCACTGAATTATACAGTTATTTAGACATACAACCATACAGTGTATGCCAAGGCTAGCAAATATTTTTCTCCTTCACAGTGTCCATGCTTGTGAGTGTTTGTATGTCTGTTTGTGCAGCTGTACAGTCTGTTTTTTGACAGTTTTGGGCCAGTAGTGATGACAGCTGTGACAGCTTGTGTAAGCAATAATCTGTGTGAGTCTTCATCTCATGCATGACATGTGATAGATATGCCCACATGTGTAAATATGTCTTAGAGAAGGAAACCAATTCAGAAAAGTTGGTGGGGATAAGAGAATATGATCCCAAAAGTTGGGACTAATAAGCGCCCAAAGCATGTTGAAGGAAAATTTGAATACAAATCTCTATTGGCTTTAGTGTAAAACTGTCCTCGTGTCTATCCATTACCTCTCCCAGATAAGGAGCAGTACTACCCGCTGGTGGATGTGAGCTGGTGGAGTGACAACGTGTTGATTCTGGCTCGCTGCTCCGGCTCCCTCACCGTCTCATCCGTCAGGACACTGCGCAACCTGCTGGGGAAATCCTGCGAATGGTTCGAGCCCTCACCTCGAGTCACCGCGGCACACGATGGGGGCTTCCTCAGCCTGGAGGTAAATGTCAAGATAGTGGTATGCATGTGTGGTTAAGTAAACATATAGAGGGAGTTTGTAATTTATAGAATGTGGCATGTGAGACTCGTGTAAGCATCTTTAGTGGTATTCGTACATTATAGATCTCGGCCTTCATGGCTTTAAAAGGCATATTATAGAATGGAGGATGATTGTTTTTCATCCTTTCATCCATTTTCTAAACGGCTTATCCAGTTCAGTGTCTCTGGAGCCTGGCCCAGCATGCACTGGGAGAGAAAAAGGGAACAAACTGGGCAGGTCACAAGTCTGTTATGGGGATGTCAGTTCCTTTGTTTAAATTATTGAAGATTTAAAACAAAAAGTACTTTTGAGTACAAAGTGAGTCTCTTCTCCAGCAAAATCAATCATTTTTTTGCAGCACACATGTATGCATTGATTTTTGATAGATCCTTTGTGCTGCCAGCTGATGCGATTCCCCAAAGGACAAAAAAAAATGTAAACCCAAAGTCCTATATGATTATATTTTCAGTTTGTTGCCGTCATTGTGTAAAAGCATGTGTATGTGTGTGCATAATGGTGCAAGCGTGTGATGATGAAATATGTATCCCTGCTGCTTTATCCCCCAACAAAGACCTTGATATCGCATCACCCTCCTCTTGTATTTCAGTCCTTCGCGTTTCTTTATTTCTTTTTTATCTGATTGCATAGAGCGAGAGAGAGAGAGAATGGGAGGGATTTCTTTACCAGCCAGCTGCCAACTTTTTGGAAAGGTTTCATCAGCCTGCTTCAGCATGGGGTGGAGGATGGGGGTCTGTGTAGCTGCATCTACAGCTCAGGGTTTGTGTGCGTTGAAATGTGTGTTGAAATTACCTTGAACATGGTTCTGCGTGTGAGGATGGGGCTTGTACTGCGTGTACGCCTCCACACATGTGGAATAATGTGACCTTGTGCGGTTGTGATGATTAGTACATCTGCATCTTCCTGTGTGTGATGAGTTCGGGTAGTGTATTAATGCAGCACTATGGGAGCTGCCTCGGCTCCTCATTGATTAAGGCGCTTAATGTTTTACAGGTGCTACATGTTTCATAAACCCTCACTGGGAGCCCCTCTGCTAGCATTTTTCTCTAGTGAGCTATAACCCAGAGGGGCATCAGTATAGAATATGAGGACTTTCTGCAGTACGTGGATGAAAAATGGGCAAATATTATTCCCCCAACTGAGGCAAGCACAAAACTGAGAACAAGGCGAGACAAGTTGAAGAAAGTACTTTGGACAGCTTGGATTTAGATTTTCTATCGAGCAGCTTGACCTTGCTGTTGTTTTGTGTTTAGACAGCCTGCTGATCTGGCATGAGGGCGTTAAATTGAGTGTGTTTACCAGCTTAAGCACAGCTAGATCTAAGCTATGCTGCATTGCATTCCATGCTTCATTTTTCATTCATCACTTCCTGCTGGCAAAGAAGTGTCGACACTCAGCATCGGAAAGTCATTCTGGGCAAAGGCTGTAAATCTGACAGCCTCAATCATCTGGAATGGGGGTTCTTCTGTTGTGCAGCCCTCACTTTACGATTTGAGCCAACAAGACAGATCTATTTTTATGTAAAAAGACAACTGTGGCTTTATGATCACTTTCAAGCCATATGTTGGCACTATCATTCAAAGTTATGTTTAAATCACTTGTGTATTTTTTGTTTCTCCTGTTCATCAGTTCTCTTGTGCACCTTCATTTTTTAATTATTCTGCTTCCATCCCTCTTAATTTTTACCATCTCTTAGTTTACCTCCATCCCAATCGGTAACGATAGATTTTTATTATCCGCAGTGTGAGGTGAAGCTGGCTCAGAAGCGTGGGCGCCTGGAGAGCAACCTGAGCGGCGGGGCCAGTGAGGATGAGGAGGGTGATGATGGCGGAGACTCTGACTCAGACGAAGAGTCCTCAGCCAAAGCCCGCTACTTTGGCTACATCAAGCAGGGCCTGTATTATGTGACGGAGATGGAGCGGTTCGCCCCGCCACGCAAGCGCCCCCGCACCGTGATGAAGAACTACCGGCTTGTCAGCCTGAGGTCAACAACGCCAGAGGAACTGTACCAGAGGAAGGTAGGAGCCTGACACGGCATGTGAATGACTGGAAGATTAGTGTTCACAAGCACCTGTTGATACTTAACCTTACTCTCTTGAAGCACTAAACTTGTGCATATTGTTTATAAGGGCAATAGCTTTGAATTTTGGCTCCAGAATGTGTTACACAGGTAAAAGCTTACTGAGCTCCTCTCAACATAGCTTTTTTGATGGCAGGTTCAGAGCTCTGTTCAGCAAGAGGGGTGCAGATCACTTCACTGATGTCCTCCTTTTGAATTTTAGAAGACTTTCTCCCAAGCCTGAATCCATCCATCTTTTCACATGTTTTTTTGTTGAAAGAGCGAATTTTGAAAGTGCTGGATCAGATAAAGGAAGAATGAGAATAATGAGACCCCTGTACAGCTGCAGTTTAACATTGGCTATTCTATTGCACAGATTTCTGTAAAAAATAGTTTAATTGTTACAAAAATTAAGAATGTCTTTTAGTTTTTTTACTTTCAAGTTGTTTTTAGCCGTACTAGAGGCACAGCTCTAGGGACAGCGTTCAGTCGGTGGGTCCACCACTTTGGCCCAGACTGAAATATCCTAACAACTATTCAATGAATTGCCTTGAAAGTTTGTATGTTTACGGTCCCCAGAGGATGACTCCTAATGACTTTGGTGATCCCCTGTCTTGTCCTCTAGCGCCACCATGAGGTTGACATTTCTGATTTTGAGTGAAATGTCTCAACAACTGCTGTCATGAAATTTGGTACCTGCTTTCATGTTCCCCACAGGATGAATTCTAATCATTTTGGTGATCCCTTACCTTTTCATCTAGCCCCTTCATCAGGTCAAAATTTCATTTAGTCCAATACTTTTGTGTGTGACAAAATTGTTGCTAAACTAATGACATTCCCATCAGCCTCAGCTGTACTTTGTGTTTAGCACTAATTAGCAAATGTTAGCATCCTAATGTGCACACTGTGCCTAAGTGCAGCCTCACAGGGCCGCTAGCATTAGTCTTTGAGGTTTGAATGAATAGGCAGTTGGCTGGTTGGTCACTGAGGTGACTCTGTGGAGAAGTCACATCACAGTATTCACATTTCATAACATTTACATAATTGGTGTGACCTGTCTGGACAGGCACTTTTTCATTTGACCGTTCAGGTCGCAGTTGCAGTGTGTTAAAACCAGTAGGAGTCCTCAGAATGAGGTAGCATATCCACAATAGGGGAAAAACGAAGAGTCACATTTCTGTTACTGTTTACTTATTCATCGCGGCACACACAACAAAATTCTTATGTGCTTAGGCGAGAAAAGCTTCCGTCAGTGTTCATGCTGGAATGCCTTCATGTTTGGATTTGAATGTTCTTTTAGCTCAGCAGCAATCCAAACAACAACTCCAGAGCTGACGTGCAGTTCTCTGCCTCACGCAGTGTTATAAATTCATTTTGGCAAAGAAATTGATATTACCTATTTAATATTTCAAAGATACTCCATTCCTAATTATACCAGCCCTTTTGTAAGGCCTTTATCATATTTAAACTGATTCATAAGTCATATGCGCCTCACTGTAATGCCAGTAATCATTTTGTAAGAGCAGTTGTCAATTGTCTTCAATGGTGGATATCACATTTACCATGGAACTCTTCATTTCTTTTTGCCACTTAATTTAGCAGCGACTGAAGGACGTCATATGAATCCGTTTGGCCATTGAATGAATTATAACAGGCTGATCTGCAAAATTGGTTTCTGACTAAATAAATCCTGTGCCAGCTCAGTGAAGTGCTATTGTTTTGTTGGATCAGCTCCAGAGTGCTGTTGAGGAGAAATGAAAACCAAGCAAGATGTTCAGACTGCTTTAAGGCTATTTCTCAGTCCCAGGGGTTTCTCTGAAATGCTAATTGCTGTATTAGAAATATGGCTGTTGTTGCTGCTCGCTACAAATTGCAGCAAAGACAACAGCATGTTCTATCATAAAGCACAGTATCGGCTCTCAACGGTCCCAAGTTTGAGCATGGTTCATCAGTCATTTTTATGACCCATCATCTACTTCCTTCTTCATCATTGTCATCATCATTAGATGCCATTAGTCATCACCATCAATCCTAACAGTGGAGAGTTACAAAGTAATATATCATTATTATCTCTTTGTAACACTTGGTACCCGCGGCACTTCCCCAGCTGCTGCTGCTGCTCTCCTGTTGGAATTGTTTTTTTTCTATTCACATGTACCACATGTAGGCGTGTGAGTGAAGGGGAGGAGAGGTGTCTGTATTGTCTGCATGTGTATGTATGTCAGTGTACGTGTATGCATGCATATTTGGTTTATTGTGTGTGTCAATGCCTGCATATGGCTTGTGTTATATTTGTACAGTTTGACATTTACACACACACACACACACACACACACACACACATTCACTCACACACAGAAATCAGAATGACCTGATCTCTCCTCAGAGGTTCACCTCAGTTGAGGTTTGTAGCCCAACTGACAGTGAATAGACCAGAACAAGTGATTCCAGGTTATTTCCTCAAGTCAGCCTCTTCATGTGTTTAGGAGTTTGATGATGCGTTTGGTGGCGTAACCCTGCCTGTGTGAGTAGTGCACTGGCAGGGCTGCTAACAGTTTTATTAGCTGAATCCAGAGAGAGAAGGAAACAGTTTTTGATGTCCTCCTACGTGAGGTTTAACTGTGTGGGGTGCTTATTGCCCTCGAGGAACCACAGTCTGGCTAATGTGTTGCTTTGTACTCCTACACACAGAAAGAGATGGATACGCAGTGTGTGTGTCAGTCAGTGCACTTGCACACACGTACTTTCACACACATTGAGTGGGCCAGCATAAACTGAGGTGTCATGCTGTTGTTGGATCAAATAATTTTGAGACATTGATGTGACAGAAAGCCTCTTTTAGCATCATTATGTGTTGACATCTAAGCCAGGCTAATTTAATAATAACAATAATAATATTAATAATGACAACAACAACTACTGCTACCAAAGAGAAAAGACTAAAATATGAGTCTAAAGCCATGCTAGCGGCTCTGTGAGGCTGTGTGTAGCTACATGCTCACAATGACAATGCTAACATGTAGGGATTAAAGGTATAACGAGTAGGATCTGTCGGTTGCTGTTTGTAAACACAACATTCAAAGTTGGCTCCTCCTCCCCCGGCTCAAAGTGCACGCGCTTCTGGTGGTCCCATGTGCTTACGATCTGGCAACTGGTCGCTACGTTTTTATACAGTCCCGCACCTCACACCCTGCGCGCTGTTATTGGCTGGGGGCTACACACCACTGCCCAAAGGTTGATGCCCAGAAACGTCTCAAACACAGCAAAATAAGAAAATCCAGGCAGAGGGCAGGGTCTCTGCAGATACAGACACCGCCACACACTTCTAGTGAGTCATGAGTAGAGGGGTTATTTTTGTACAAGTCTATACATTGTTTTTTAGGAAAATCTTACTCGCTATGCCTTTAAATAACAGAAAACATCAAGTTGGGTCAGGTTTGCTGATGTAAATTCTACTGAAAGCCACCTCACCTGTAACTGTCAATAATGCACATGTCAGTTATGTGAACACAAATGTCTGCAGGACGTCTGTTGCTTTTGCTTTTTGTTGGACAGAATGCAAGGTTGTTTCCAGTCTCTGTGTGCCATTTCCTGAGAAACACTGAGCAGTGTATATAAACGTTAAACTGAAACTGAAACTGAACCCTGGTCTCTGCAATGGTGAGCTAGCTTAATACCTCGATGATTCCCAGACGCCCTGAAATCATTTTAAGCATAAAATGTGAAAAAAAACTGAGGATGCTGCCAGTGTTTTTTTCAAGTTCTTTCAAAAAAGCTATCCAACAAAAGTATTGTGATAATGAGTGGTCATTAAGCAGTGTGGTACTTCATTGATATGTAAATGAAATAGGGGAGAAATACTAACAGCATTATCTATGAATTTCAGCACACTGTGTGAAAGCCATTTACAGAACAGAGAAGGGNGAAACTCTGCCATCCATGAAATAAAATGTTTGAAAGCAGCTAACTCCACTGGCTAGCTGAACAATCTTCCACCCACCCAACAGTGAAGAAGTCAGTGACATCTGTGAGCCCAGAAAGGATTTAAAAAATTAATTTTTTTTGAATGAGGACTGTCCACCTGAGCTACCACCTTAAAGAGATAATCTCGATTTCATTTTTCTGTTAAGTCACTATCTATCGCTGAATGATGCAACACAATGGTTAATTGAGCCTATGGCCCACTGATGAAAGCCTGCAGCATTTGCAGTATTACGACCTGGGTGTCGGCAGCGATTTTCCCGGGAAAATCACAAGCGGCACACAGTTTTTAACAAGACTTTTAACACAACAGACTCGCTCTTCAACTCACCTGTGTGTGAAGCGGCGTACTGTTGTTTCCGGTCTTTGCTAGCGTTGTGAGTAAACGGTTATTATGGCCGAAAAAACAAAGAAAAGGTCGATGAAACAGACGATGAAACTGAAACTTAAGTGATGTCCAAAAACACACCTGCAATTACCGATTATTGTCATAGGTGCCGTGAAAGACAACGAAATAAAAATCTTCGAGATTACAACTTTAAAATCAAAGTATTATTAGAGTGTTTTTTAGTGAGCCTTAAGTTCACAGTGCTGCTATTTTACACATGATTTTCTCATCTAATGAATATTTGGCTCTGAAGTTCTCAAAAAGTAAGAAATTATTGTACTCAGTGTGGGGAAATTACCTTTTCTCAAATAATGTATTGAAGTACAATTTTGAGGTACGTGTACTTTACTTGAGTACTTGAGACTGAAGCGAGATACGCTCATCAGATAGAAATCTCAAAGCGGAGGAGTCTAGTGTGGCCGTTCGGAACAACTATTAATACTTTCACTAAGTGATGATTGAGAGGGGTTATTTTTGTATGAGTCTATACATTGTTTTTTAGGAAAATCTTACTCGTTATGCCTTCAAGTAACAGAAAACTTCAAGTTGGGACAGGTTTGCTGAAGGAAATTCTACTGAAAGCCACCTCACCTGTAACTGGCAATAATGCATATCTCGGTTATGTGAACACAAATGTCTGCAGGACATCTGTTGCTTTTGCTTTCATTTTTGTGTTCATGTTTATTTTATTTAAGAAGGGACAATGCACATTAATTAACATGAGCGTTTAGGTCTATCATGCAAATGTGCCAGATTTAGCCATACAGACTAATTTTCATCTGCAGTCCCTGGCAGGTTGATGGCATATAACAGTAAAAGAAAACATACAAAAGCACATAAGCACAGACAAATAGTAAAACAATCGTAAAAAAATTGTAAAAAGTAATGTGTGTCCAGCTGGTAAGACACATTACATTGATTACATTGTACATTGATGTACAACTTTGAGGCTTCGGTAGTAAAATTTTTAACTAATGTGTCTAAAATTTGCCAAATTAAATTTGATTCTGTTCACAACTTTTTTAACTTGTGTTTTGAATGTGAGTTGTGAATCTACTGTATTATTATGTCTAAATGTTTAAAAATACTCTATGGAGTTTTTAAATGGTTATGAAACAGTCTCAGCTTAATACAGATGCCTCTAAATGACCTACACAAGAAACAAAACCAACAGCGAGAATATCGGCTATTTCTAATAGTTTCTAATAGTTATTCTTAATGCCTGCCACCGGGTCAGATTTTTCCGGCGCTGGGATTTTCACTGGCTAAATTTGAGTTGCTTCAGCCGCTAACTGAAGGTCCGTCTCCAGAGCTGCCACCCGCTCTCCTCCTGAGGAAGTAGTCTCTTTGCGGTGGGGAGTGAAACGGAGGGAACATGTAACCTAACGTTACGTGAAACACTACCGCCTTTGCCCACAGGGACTGCCAAAATCAACAAAAAATGCAAAGTTCAATTGAGCTGCTTTAAACTCATGCACTGCTGATAGTCTTCTGGGTCTGGATCTCCATGTGCAGACTTTGAAATAAACATACATACAGTTTTGCTGACATTGGGGTGTAAACATGAGTTTGTTAACCAATTAGAGAAGCTACTTGTTAGCTTTAAAATCTGCTCTGACATGGACAGGGAGCCTGTGAAGGAAAGCCAAAATTGGTGTAATACAGCCAAATTTTCAAGTTTTAGTTAAGATCCTAGCTGCAGCATTCATGCACTGCGAGTACTGGTAGCATAGGAGGAGACTCTCTTGTTTCCCTAATTGACTCTTTGATTGGACATGCTCACATCGTACAGCAACATCTAGTGGCTGCGGTCGTCAAAGCAGCTTCATTAACAATTGAATACCTGTAAGATAATTACTGCATGACTTGGTGAGAGAGTAAAGTGACCAACACTGGATGTCTTTCCAAAACGTAGTCTGTCAACTTTTGGGGAATCAGTTCTATCTGTGACACCCAGATTCCCTCATCAGTCCTTCAGTTTTTCATGTTTGACTCACTATATGAAAATCAGTAATAAGGAAACAACGCAAAATTCTATTTTGAGGACAAAATTGAATGGAAAACGTTTTTAAAACGTTGTTACAAACACTGATAATTAAAAAAAGCCCTGTTTTTCATTTTCCGATTTTTGTTTCAGAATAGAAAATCGATTGAGATGAAGTCACACAGATTGGTGTACACTGATAATGTATTGTGTTGCGTCATGAAAGATCAGTGGTTCCCAAACTGGGGAAAAAAACCTTTTTTTGCTGCACAAAATCCTGCTTTTATTTCTTGTGAATTAGTTGATATTTTAATATCTTCAGGCCTCTGAAACGTATTCAAATAAGACAAAGAAAAAAATCGCTTACGAGGTGAACTTCTCACAACTTTTTGACATTTGCAAACAGGGCGGCAAGTAGACATGACTTCATTTTAAATGGGCCACAAGCCAAAAACATTGGAAACCACCGGTCTAGATCTGGATTTGTACATTTTTCTGTGATTATCTTTTGTCATCACATCAATTTCAACACCTGCTTGCTCAACAAACTGCACTGTGACTACCACATTTATAAATCTCAGATGTCTAATACGTGTGGCAGCCCTTGGCAGTGGGATTATTGTGGAAATTCAAATCTCAGCAATGATAAAAATATGATACGATACATTGTACAGCCCCACTGACTGACGTCTGCTCATCTTCACCCACACAGGTTGGATCATGTTAACGTTGTTGCAGCCAGAGAGGTTCCTGAGGGAATGCAGAAGCTGGTGGCCACCAATGACCTGCCACTGCTGGCAATGGAGTACTGTCAGGGAGGGGACCTAAGAAAGGTAAAAGTCTGTGGTATGTTTGCGAGACTGTGTGCACATATGTGGTTTAGGACACTGGATTAGAGTCCATAGACATTTGAGTCAAAGTGTTGAATCACAGTAAATTAACAAGGAGCTGTAATCATGTGTGGCGGTGGTCCTGTGTGAACCACTTTTCATGAATCACTGAGTTTGAGATACTCACACATGAATGCGATTTGTTTGGACCAACAACCAGGCGATTGTTTGCACTTCTTCTGGGAGAGAAATCTGGAGCAGTTTTTAATCTGAAACCAACTGAGTGTGCAGCCTGAGGCGATAGACGGTGTTGGCACCAGGCAGCCAGTAGAGGAGGGAAATGCCAACCATCACAAACCGCAGTGTCATAAAAATTTCAAAGCATCCCAGATGGTGGAGTTGGGGGCAGATGGAGTGGTTAGCAGGGACAGAGAGCGGAAAACTGCACCATCCTCTTTTGTCAGGCCTGCCGCAAGTTTCCAGTGGTAGAGCGCTTTAAATACATTGTTTAAAGTAGAACAAATCAAAGGCTTTACAACAGAAGTGTTGATTCGCCAATTTGCAAAACTTCTTTAGTTTAACATCGCTACCAGAAATGCTCTTAAAAATTAGACCAACAGTGCAGAAATGCCTCGTGAAAGAAGTTCTATTAATTTGTTAAAGAGAATTAAGGGTTTGTTTTCTGCTTGAATCTGAGCCTGTTCATGACCTCCAATGTATGTCTCATCCCTTATAAATACAATGTAGTTAATGGACGGAAAGTCGCTGTTTTACAGAAGAAGACAGATTAATGAACCCTTTGCTAAGACTGTGTCCACTTGTATTGTTTTCTTCCCATGGTTCATGTTATTTTAGTATCAAGTCTCTGTGTTTGTGCTCTCTGCAGTATCTGAACCTCCTGGAGAACTGCTGTGGAATGAGGGAGGGCTCTGTTTTGATTCTGTTATGTGACATTTGTGAGTATCCTGCTCGATCCTCAGCTTCAGTGTGACCATTACAACATTTTAAATCATGTGTGTGTGAGAGTGACATATTGATTGCGTGATTGAGTGAGCTGGCAGTGATTAGTTTCCTGCAGTATGGAGGAAATTATCACGCTGACCAGTATCATGATGTCATCAGTGACCCTAAACCACCAACCTCTTAGTCACCACAGCAACAGCTCGCACTCAGACGGAGGCTTACGTCAACAATCGGATACTTACGCTCCGTCCCAAACATAATGTACGAGCGCTCACATCAACAACGCGTTGCATATTACATGCTGTATAAACAGGTTTGAGAGAGGACACATATGGTATGTATCACACACATCTAGAGTAGAGTAGTGTAACAGACACACACACACACACACACACACACACACACACTCACACACACAGAAACTCCTTTTCCTGTTACCCATTGGTGGACATTTCCTGATAATGAGTGATCCCCTTTAAACTGCTTCACAAGTGAGGGTAAAGACACAGGCATGCAGACCCACACCCAAACACACACGCACACACATCCACACGCATGTACACCCACACGTCAGGTGGGTGAGTTCCGCTTCGTTGAACACCCTTTGCCAGCACACACACTAGTCACCCTTTGACACACAAGTAAAGTGACGTTATAGTTTCACTCGTAAATTAAGACAAAACATTTCACTTCAGTTCCTACAGATTAAAGGCCATAGAACCATTTCTGTAAGTCTTATCCTCTTATGGGTCTTATTACAGAGTGACTTAACACCAGGCTGAAAAGCAGTGTGCTACTGACCTTGACATTTTCAAGCCTGTTTCACTTCTGACAATACTCGACCTGCTTTGTTGCACCTGTGACCACACCCAACAGTGATGTCACAGGGTCCTGGAGTACACCTGTACATCACTGCAGCCCGGTGAGAAGATAAAACCCTGGAGGTCAGTTAAAACAAGACACTGACACTGGCTGAAAGTCTTGTTCTTGCTGACCTCTTGTGGTCTAACTTCTCACCTTGCTGCAGTGACGTAGAGCACACTGTGACATCACTGTTGGCTGTGGTGCAACAGAGCACTCTTCTGATCACACCCATCAATGACGCTGGGTGTGGTCAGGTGTAAAACACACCTGAAACTTTCAATCAGAGACAATGGGCCTCATGCAAGAACATTTTCTCATTCTTATCTTAACTTTCTCTTACTTTTTTTCATACGGGCGGCTCATACGAGTGTGCCGCATCAGATTCAGCAAACACTTCTAAGTTCAGGTAACTGTGTAAATGACCCGCGTAAAAATGATGAGTGCCACCTGTGCGTAGTTTAGCGCACGCTAATGAGAATTGTAAATTAGCATAATTAATGCCCCAGTAATACCATATAAGGTTACACAACCTGCCCCATATGTCAGGAAGTGTTCATTCAAAGACACGCTCTCTTCCATGGACCTGACACGCTGAGGCATCCAGAAGAAGTAACTCAGCCATGACGCGCCTGGTTACACTTCCCGTTTACCTTATTATATACAGAGACAAATCTAACCTCCAATTAGTGCAAAATTGAAGTTGTTTTGCAGTTTGAGATGTTCATATCGATATTGTAGTGTTATACAATAGCATCAGTAGCCAATTTAAATTAATGATGATATCGTTAGGCTATATGAATAAATTTAGGATAATATTATAATTCGAATTGCTGAGTCAGACTGGATAATGTCAACGTAATTATGAAGTGTAATTTATATAGGATTTTAAAACTCAAAATTGCTTCAAAGTAATGAAATATTCAATCCATTAGTGAAAAACTTAGGGTTGATAACAGCAGACTAATTGCACATGACTCCTACGACAGGTCTGGACCACTCATAAATTGTGTTCATACCTAAGAGAAAATTAAAAATACAAGAAAATTGGTGAATGCGGCAAGTTCTCCTAAATCACTCATACAAGCCACTTAAGAACAAATCTGTTCGTACGAGTGGTTCTCGCATGAGGCCCATTGTCTGGTGTTAAAGTCTGTTTACAGGTCTTGGGGAGTATAAGTGAATATGTAAAAAGTTGTGTAAAGTCTGATAGATTACAACATCGGTTTGGGCTGAAGACCACAAGTTTGAAAATGAAAACAAATCTGGGGGTGTGGAGTTAAAAAGAACTGAGCTTACTAGACCTCTGTAGCCCGTCCCTCATCTCTGCTTGAGGCTACATTAGCCACCAAGTTGCGGTCAAGTTGCATTGTGGGTAATGTAGGCCAGGTTTGTTTGTACTAGACAGAAAGAATACATGGAATAAAAAAGGCAATATCTCTGATTCTGCTGCCTCAATTTTGATTATTTTATTTTTAAACTGTCCATCATCACTGACAATGTTAAAGGAATGCTAAATGCTAAATCTTGAGTGCTCTTTTAAGTTGACCTGTGTATATGCACCATTGGTGTGTTATGATTTAGTCTTGATTGTGCTTTGAATAAATCAGTTAACTAAAATGCTCCTGTATAACTATCCTGTCCCTATAGAGGAGCCTGCAGAATCAAAAAAATGTGGCTCTCTGTATTTGATTGGATTTGATTTCTTGTTTGTTGTCTCCCTAAATATACGTCAATACCATTATATCTACCATAAGGTCTAATGTCAGCTGATACATTGGCACGGCCGATTTCTTGGTTTGGCTCTGCATTCTTCTCTTCTTCTGACTCTTCTTCCTTCTTCTTTCTCCCTTCAGCTTCGGCTCTAACCTACCTCCATAAGAAGAGGATCATCCACAGAGATTTGAAACCAGAAAACATTGTGCTGCAGCAGGGAGAGAAGAGAGTGAGTTAAATACCCTGTGAACCATCTTGTTATGACAAATACAGCTAAACCACAACAAAGAGTTCATATGCAGGCTGTTTTGTATGTGGGTTATGTGGAATAAGTGCAGGAGACTCGTCTCTCTCTCTCTCTCACATCCACATGTTTATCCTCACCAGTTCAGCACAACTTTGCTGCACTGAATATTTAATGTGGAAAACTCAGTCCTTTTACTTATCCTTGCAGTTACAGGGAACATTTGGGATTGCCTTGCTCTTACCTTCCTCCCTGGGCCTCCCTTTATTTTGTCCGTTATGTAACAAATCACACCGTGTCGTCCTCCAGCCTGCAGTAGGACACAGGAAAATGAAGAATGTTACATAGATGAGGCCAGACATATTAAAGAGGTTATATATTCATGTTTATGCACACTGCTGTGTTTATAGAAATTGAACCACATAGACTTTATCTGCACTAAGTTTATAGTTTTGCACACAACTCTTGTTTTTGTCTGCGATACTAAAGGAACAGTAAATCCAACATAAAACATAAAATAGTTTTTGGTTTGGGAGGTTATTAAGACAAAATGGGTTGTACACAAATGGACAGATAAACATTAAAAGTTGATTTCTGCTCATTTAGTCCCGAGTCCCTCAGGATTTAAAGGAATAGTTGAGAAGATACAACTCTCATATCTGTGCATTAGGGCCAGCAGGCGGTTAGCTTAGCTTAGCAGGAGAGACTGGAAACAGCCTTGCTCTGTCGGACAGTAACAAAATCTGCCTACAAGCACACTCACTAATTAACACATTATATCTTGTTTAATTCCTACAAAATCCAAAGTATAAAAGTGACAATTTGTCGTTTTATGTGGGTTATGTGCCAAACTATTTCTGAGCCGTTGCCAGGCAACCAGATACGAGAGTGGTATTGATCTTCTCATGTAGTGAATAAGCATATTTAACTATTCCTTTAAGTTTTCCATTTGTAATTATAGGATAACATTTTGCTAATAACACTTTGTCTTTCCTCTTCTCCTAATCTTAGTTGATCCACAAGATTATCGATCTGGGCTACGCTAAAGAGCTGGACCAGAGCAGCCTTTGCACCTCATTTGTGGGAACACTTCAGTATTTAGTAAGTGATGAAAACACGAGCGGACACATTTTCCACACGATCTTCTCGCCGTGTTCTGGACAGTAGCAGCTGAATTTGTTTTTCCTTCCATCTTTCAGGCTCCAGAGCTCATTGAGAGACAGAAGTACACGGTCACCGTGGACTACTGGAGCTTCGGGACTTTGGTGTTTGAGTGTATCACAGGATTTCGCCCTTTCTTACCAACCTGGCAACCTGTTCCTTGGTAGTACCACCTTTCAAAAATTCCAACTAAGTTGGTGATTTGACAAAAGTCATCATGCAGGAAGTGATGTCATGTTTTCCAAAACTAGTTTGAGGGTGACGCATGTCAAAATTTCCACCATTTCTCCCTTCTCAGATCTAATTATTCTTCTTTTGCACCTCTGTGACTAAAGTCTAGCTTTTGCAAAATAAGCTGAACACTGACGTTTTTGAATGTTATGCATAGTTACGTTTATTCCAAATAAATATTTTTCTTACGTAACTGGATTGTAACACACAAGGAATATATAAATAAACAGGAGTTGCCATAGCAAAGAATTGCAGGATATGTGGGTTGTGCCTACGTCAATACCCCTTGTGCCTCGCTAATATGATGAATGAAAGATATGAAACTCCAGGGGAATCTGGGTTAAATGGAGGAAAAAACTCCCATTATTGCAGGAACTCAGGTTCAGTTCCTGGCATGTAACTGACTGTGTTCACAGGTTGGATTTTACCATGACCAAACTGAGGATAAAATGGGGGGAAAAAATGTACACTCACAAAAATATGCATCCTCAAACCTAACTTTTTAGGGCTTTTCTCTCATGTAACCCACCTGTATCCTCTTCAGGCACAATAAACTGAGGCTGAAGCAGGACAATGATATTGTCGTCTATGAGGACCTCTCAGGGGAAGTCCGCTTCTCTAAACATCTGCCCCAGCCCAACAACCTCAACAGGTGAATTTATCTGTGACAGACATACACATAAAAATGCTAATTTAAGATTCTTATTATCTCAGTCTAATGTGTTAACTGGTGTTTGACAGTCTGTTATTAGTGAAACTGGAGAGGTGGCTGCAGCTGATGTTAAAGTGGTCTCCTCAGGAGAGAGGCAAAGACCCTGAGTCTACGCCCAGCGACTGCTTCTCTCAGCTGGAGGGCATACTGCAGCTCAAGGTTAATTAAATTATTCATTCATTCATTCTTTCACTTTGTTTCATTTTCCTCCATGTTGACATGTTTTTTTCTGTTGTTGCACATTACTCAGACATCACTGGTCTGATGTTGACAAAAGAGTTACATCTTTGAATCTGTGGTCAAGTCGTAATTGAGGTTAAAATTTCAAACTTTCTAAGGCCCAAAGTGCTGCACCAGTGTTTCACTTCTTCTTTCTGCGGTGTGCTTCATCCTTCTCTTTTCCCTCAGCTGGTTCATGTCCTGAACATGATGTCTGCTAAGATCCTGACATACGCCGTCTCTGACAATGAGACTGTGGCGGACCTGCAGCTGAGACTAGAAAAAGACACCAACATCCCTGCAGCCGATCAGGAGCTGCTGCTGGAGGCAGGGTTAGCCTTGGAGCCTCATGGACTGGCCACACAGTGCGCCATAGATTACACAGTAATGTCTAAACATGAACACTGTACACACACAATACCTTCACAGAATAGTCAACAACACAATGTAAAAATGGAGTGAATCATAGTTTTATTATCTCCCTCTGTAGGAGATTGACGGGCGACGGACAGACCTGCCTCTGGTCTTCCTGTTTTATCGTTCCTCTTGCAGTTATGAACCTCAGTTTGCTCCTCGCACTCTTCCAGAAAACATCCGCTTCGTCCGTGAGTACACAACAATAAGCAAACAACATTTAAAAACCTTATTTTCTGCCTAAATTGAAAACCCTGAGGGAGTAAAAAAAGCTCTTTTTATGACTCCAAACTGTAATAAATAAAATGACAATAAAAACATCATTTGGTTTTGTCTGACTGTGTGCGTCTGTCTCTCTCTCGTTCTTTGTCTTTGTCATAGAAACTGACCCTAAGCACCTTCTGGCTTACAGCCCTCTGAGGAGGACTTGCGGCCAGGCGTGGCACACCATCCGCTCCCTGAAGGAGGACTGGCAGAGACTGCAGCAGGGGCAGAAAGCTGCCATGTAGGACATACACAAAGTACACACTCAACATTACACATGCATTAACTGTTTGATCGAACAAACACATTTCTTTCCCTCTTTTCTTTCAGCATGAGCCTACTGAGACACAACTCTTCACTGTCCAAACAGAAGAACGAGATGGTGTCCATGCACCAGAGACTCACAGCCAAGCTGGACTTCTTCACCACCAGCCTTCACATAGACATGGACAAATACCAAGAGCAGACAGCCACCGGAATTGGTACTGTGTTACAAAAACATGTTGGTGGATAGCAGGAAGTTTACACTACACCTGCCAAAACCGCATTTAATCGGTCCTTAAATCATAATTATTTATAACTTAATTTGGTTGTCCTGTTTACCGCAGCCGGAAAATACACTTGAATGTCTCGAACAGTTTAGCTTACCACTGACTAATGCTAGTGTTTTTTATATTTTCTAGCGTCAGAGAAACTCCTGGGCGTGTGGAGGGAGATGGAGCAAACTGCTGTCAGCTGTGGTCAGGTGGGGTTGAGTGTGTTTCTGTGCATGTGTGTGTAAGGAGCATTCACATGTGCTTTAAAAAGACTAAAAACCATGTGTGGGTGTCCAGGCCAAGGTGAGTGAACTGGAGGAGGAGATGATGCAGCTGCAGCCAGACATAGTGGATGTGCAGAGACAGCCGTGGAGGAGTGGAGAGGCCCTGGACACACTGTAAGTTTGAACCAGAATTAACTGTAAAAACAACAAAAACAACACACTGCAAGTCTGAACCAAACTTAACTGTAAAAAGCAACTAAAACAACTGCTTCGTGATCTTGGACCCTGCTCTCTTCCCCTCTTTGTTCCTCAGTGAAGGAAAGGCCATGGAGCTGTTCCGCAAACTCAGAGAGAAACCCAGAGGTTTGGATGGCATGCTTCCGTTCACTTCTCACGTTAACACTTGTTACAGTGTTTTCATGTGACAATAAACATCCTTCCTTTTCCTTCCCCTGCTCAGACCAGCGGTGTTCAGGGGACAGTCAGGAGGTGGTGCGCCTGGTGTTTCAGGCTGTGCAGTTCTACGAGAGGAAGCTCAGAGACTTCTACACACACCTCAGGTACTCGCACACAAAACACTATATATATTTTTTTATTAAACTCTGAAAACAGCTCCCAGATCACATAGAATAGGGCTCATTTCACAGTCCCCCAAAGACCATGCACACCTTTATAACCAATACGGCATTTAATTGTGTTTGGGAAAATGTGGGTTGGGGAACTGAATGAGTCCTGAGCAGCTCTGTGGTTGCACTGTATAACTCCGATTTGGGAATATGTGTATCGGTATAAAAATGAAGTATTGCCAGAAATACTTCTGGTCCTTTATGTGGTTTTGTAGAGCAAAATTGGGGCCAATTTACAGGCACACCAACTGTTCCAGAGCTTTACGAGTTTGGTACTAGTGACTTTGTTAATGGTCAACACATGATTTGTTGTCTTCATACAAATACATTTTAGACCACTAAATGCACAATAGAGAACTTTGCCAAGTTGTGTGTCCATATTTAAGTGATGGATACCTTTGGTTGGGGTCTACTCTGTGCCAAAATAGTTTGCTTAGCTTCAATTAATCCCAAAACTCAACCGTATCTGGCTAATTAATGGCTCTGATCACCCACAGAAGTGTTTTGAGTTAGTGCCTGGTAGCTCGGATTGAGGGTAAGTGGAGTTTGGAAACAAGTAAGGTCACAAAAAAGAAATCCTAATGGTGACACAGGCCTTTTTTGCAACACACATTTTGACATGTTATAGCAGGATAAGCACAGGTGTAAATAATAACAGTAATGATCGATGATGGATAATGACCTGGCCACACCAGGGCCCTGCTATTGTGCATGTTTGTGCACTGTTATGGCTTACTGGGACACTCAAATGAAAAGGAACAACCGTAATGTTATTAGCTACACGTTTGTCTGTAGGAACGAAGAAACAAACAGGAGAGTGAAGTATTTGTCAATCTGTCTGGTATATAAACACACAAAGTCCCGAGAAGAGGTCCAATCAGGCAGAATAAGTGAATAAGTGCTGGTGACGTATTAACATTTATAACTGTAACGTGATGTAAGTGTAAGGTGACAAATTTGTAACATTTAATTAAGGGCATACCGATATTTATAGCAAAGTGTAAAAAGTCACAACCTTTTATTAATGAAAGATTTCTGTTCAGAATAAGCCATCCAGTTTGCAGTTACTAATGTTTCTAAGCCATTAATAAAGAGCTCAGGGCCTGGATGCTCTACTTCGAAAACATAGAGACGATGAAATAATCAATGGGAGGAGACATTCCTGTTCACCACTTGCTTTTCTTTTTGTGCGTCTGTATTGAACTACTATTTTTGCATGTGTTATGCAGTAAGACCGCAGTGTGCCGTCAGCGCGTGATGGAGCTGCTGCCGAAGGTGGAGGGCGTGGTACAGAGGATGGCTGAGAGCGAACAAGTCCTGATGAGTCTTCAGGAGAAACGACAGAGGGAGCTGTGGAACCTGCTCAAAGTCGCCTGTGTGAGGATACACGAACTGCTCACAGACACAGCTCTACTCTCCCTTTAGCGATGCCTCTTAAATGCACATAATTGTATATCATTATATGTGCTGCAAATAATAATCATAGAATAGCAGCAGGTGGTTTGGTTGTATTTCCCCTAATTCTCACTTACAGTATGTTTATATCTGCTCCAGCACTCATGTATGATTCCTTTTTGAATATCAGTTCAACTTTAAAACAGTCAAAATGTCAAAAATGCAAACACCAAAAGCCCAATCAATAACATAACCATAACAATTAGTTTCATATATTCCACAATAAGCAGGTGCTGTATACTGTATTAACTAACACAGAATAACGTGCGTCATCTTGTCTTGTGTAGAGTAAAGTCCGCAGCCCAGTGAGTGGGAGTCCCGATGGATTACGAACCCCCTCTTCAGTGCCGCCTCTGCTGACCCCCAGACACAGCTTACAGCAGTTGTGAGTGCACTTACACACACACATACTACACACTGGGGTTTAAAAGGAAGTTTTACACAAGACTCAGTTGTACACAAAGACAAAACTTTGAGAATATTTTTTAATTCGTTACATTTTTCTGGTTTTTCACACATCTGCCGACTACTTAAGTCAAAGTTGTGGGAGTTTTCTTTGTATACTGATGATCTCCTACAAACTTTAATTTTGCTTTCACACACTCCATTCGTTTAAAGACAGACATCATCACCAGAACCTTGCATACACAGATAAACTATGATCAAAATTCTGAGTAACATCTGCATGAATCACTTTGGGTGTGTCTGCAGCGACGAGTCTCTTGTGGAGGAGAGCAGGACGTTTGAGAGTCGGCTCCAGAGTCTGCTGCATGACACCATCCAGGAATCAGAGAGCAGTATGGATGTACGTACACGCTCACACTCGTATTCTTCTGGTGCCGAGCAGCTGTCTGGCCTGTGAATATTCTCATTCATCCAGGTCATAATTATCTCAAGGAAATTGAATCGAACGCAACTGGATTTTTGGTTTTGTCTGTGAAGACGTTTCACCTCTCATCCAAGAGGCTTCATCAGTTCGTGCTTGTTTGACCAGGCTAGACTGGTCAAACAAGCTGCCTCTTCAATTTCAATTTCCTTGAGATAGCAGCTGTCTGGTGTGGTTCGTTGATCATTTCTTTGTTTTTTATTATGTGTGATGACTATTAAAAAAACACCACCCTTNNGTTCTTGTCCTAGATGTTGAGCGAGTGGACGTGGCTGCGTGGAGGCCAGAATTTCTCCAGCGACCTCTCTTAAATTGGGATTCATTCTTTGCTTACGTGTGGTACTCTACTGCCTCCGTGTGGATGGGATGTCAAACTACAGGAGGAGGGTGTAGTAGCTGGTTAGTTTAACAATGTGAATGGAGTAATAGCTGCTGGCACATATTTGTTTAA
>NTHP01000353.1:241699-267626 GCA_003416845.1 Oplegnathus fasciatus | reverse complement strand
GAGATTAAGGAGTAGGTAAACCTAGCCACACTCCTGTCTGACATTGTAAAACAGGAAAATTAATTCCAACCTGTAGCGCAGTGATGGAAATTTATCTGTGATTAGGATGAAGATCAGAGCAATTTATTAAAGCAGGATGCTATTTATTTACCCATTTGTAATTTTAACAAAACATTAAATACGTTTTGGGGTAAAATTGCTTGTTACAATATGTGGAGACGCTTGAATCTCTTTTAAAACAATGACTTTAAAACAGCCGACACATAAAGAGCAAAGTTTATCCTCAAAATTAGAAGTGAGAATTCATGAATGTGAAGAATGAAACATTTCTCTTGTGTTTTGAAACTATATATTTTAGTTACATTTGATGTTTGGTGGACTTTTATCAGGAAACTACATCTTATATTATATATATATAAGACTTATGTACATTCATCCCAAGTAAAAAAAAAAAAGGGTTTAGCTATCTTCTAAAGATATCTCTACCTTGAACTGCGTTATGAATCTAAATGAACAACATGGATGACATTTATAACTGTAAAATTACCATTTTAACTGTATGTTGAATGAATGTATGAATGTCATTTTAATTATATGGAGGGTGGATACAATAACAGAAACACCTGTACAATATGGCGCTGTCCAGTACCCCTGCAATAATTACAAGTGTTGTGAAGCTTATAATGTTGAATTCAGGTTGAGACCGTGTCAGAGAGGTTGCGTACATGGTAATGTTTGTGACCATAGCCAAAAACAACACAACCATATCCTGTGACTCTCTTAGCTTGGTCCAATACGGTGATAAAAACAGATGATTTATGGTCCAAATTTTGAAACATTTCCTTGTTTTACTGAAACAGTGCAAAAGCAAGAATGGAGTCAAATTTATGGACTGTATCAAAACTGTGAAAACGGCCACAAAACGAACTAAATTAACAATTTAATACCAGTAATTCACTTTACCTCCATTATAATTGAATATATATTTGAACTGCTACAACAATTTGATATCGTACAGCTGCATCATGATTTTCTTCACATGTTGTTTCAAAGCTGCACCTCCTGTGTCCATTTTAATCCCAACTATTGGAGGTAGCCTTCACTGTATATAGATCATACAAAGTAATGAGAGATGTTACATATTTTTGTGTCTGTGATATCTTGCTGTCTATTTGTGTACATACTCTATGCTGTTCAGATTGTGATAATGTCAGAGGAACAGAATGTTCATTTCTTTCCTAATTTTCAAAACAAAACTGAATTTTGTATCTTGAATACAGTATTTTACTGTAAGTGATGTTTCATTTCCCTTTTTCTGTGAGTGAGGGCACAAGTTCTCCTCTTCCATCACCTGTTTTATATCAACCAAAATAAAAAAAAACAACACACGCCCATCCAGATCCTAGTGTTTAACATTCTTTATTCCATTTATTCAATAAAATCAGTTTGAGGTCCTAACTGTTGACTAACTCTCCTATACAAAGCACAGCACAGATAAAGTGAAATGTAGTGGTGAAGGTTGAACAGGTACAGGACACAAAACGAGACAAGACAAAGAGGTGACACAGTTCCAAATTGCCATCGGCCCTTTTACCAAACAGGACCTGAAAAATAGACATTTAGGCAACTGAAGGTTCGCAGTTTATAACTGCGTTACTGAGGTCAAATGGTGGAATCAAAGTCAGTCTGAGAAGGATCGGCCGCTCTTTGTCTTTTCTGCTTAATTCTCTCCGGCTTTTATTGCATCTGTTTACAGTCACTGTACTTGTCAATAAAAAAACTTCCCTCTAGCCTTGAAAGCATGCAACAAAACCACAATATACCAAAACAAGCATCCTCTAATAATCTTATTCATGTCTAAAACCCAGAGTACATCTGAGCAAAAATGAGCTGACCACACAGTCAAAATAAGGAGGTGCTTCAAAGAATACAGATATGTCTGAGACACAAATGCTCTATTAAAAGTGCACTTCGTCTGGTCAAACATTTAATAAGTAGCACATTATTTGGAGAAACATGAGTTTTGCATGAATTGCCTGCTGACAAGTCTGTTCTTTTATTGTATTCTGATAATATACGCTCAAAAGTTGGTTGTGGGACCTGTCAATAATGTAAAATTTAAAAATAAGCAACACAAAATAATGCTTGATTTCTTTATAATTACAGTACTGGAGGTCTTGGAGGCTGCATGGGGTTTCAGGGTTAAGGCCAAAGAATGTGTGCATATGTGTGTAGGACTGAGAGGGAGGATGTGTTTACGTGTCGCTGAGTGGACCTTTGCAGTGTTTTCACATCTGGGCTCTTTATTCTTCTCGTCTGTCCTCCCGCCGAATCTTTTTACGCCTCCAGCTCGAAACCCATGCCGACTTTGTGTCCACCGCCGTTCACGTTCTTCCCGTCAATCAGACCTGAGAGGGTCAGCTTCACTCCTGCAGGGACGAGTCAGATTACGTATCAGGTATCAGATAACCTCTTTGGATTGTTGTTAAGACAGTTAAGAAAATAGGCAATCGGCTAACCTGGCCTGAGGGTTTGTGTGTATCCAACTCCAACGAGGCAGGCGTTGTCCACTTTGGTCTGTGAGGAGAAACACAACATCATGGACAGGTGAGATCATCATGAACACAACGTTAGGAGAGTAGATAGATGGGATGCAGTTACATAATTTATATCATATATACTGTATGGATGCTTCAGCCATAGGTCAACAACTGCAGAGGAGTTAGATGATGGCTTGAAATGTATATCAGGTAGCTATGCAGAGTGAGTGTGGGTTTAGGGAGTTTTTTATTACCCAAGCTAGTGGTGTGAATCTATTTTTACGATTTTTCCCTGTTTTCTCCCAACTTGGAATGTATAATTCCTTATGCAGTGCAGTCATAGTGATGGAGGGGGGGGTTGTATGTTTTAAAGTCAGTTCTTACAGACAGGGAGGCATCCTTATCCAGCTGGTATTTGGCTCCAATTCCAAAGCGTGTGTTATTGCTGCCAGCTGTCCAGGCCAGGTGGACTGCTGTCTCCAAGTTGCTGTTCACCTTTTGGTAGATGGAGCCACCGAACTCTGTGCCGTCATTACTGAAATACACAAGAGCAAAACACAGATACAAAAGGTGGAGATTAGCAGCAGTGGATATTAGTCCAAACTTCATGTTTCATCCCGGGGAAGTGCTTCCTCTGTCATTGCTGCCCTCCAGTGAATCACTTCCATTTCCTGCCTCTCTTTACTGTGCTGCAGTGACTCACACGTTGGTGTGAAGCTGGAAGTCACCGGCCTTGTATCCAAGGGCGAAGTTGTTCTGGGTCAGTTTGGATTTGGCAGTGTCAAACGCCAACTGGTAACCGGCCAGCCAGCCTTCGTAGCCCAGCACAGCAGCTGCGTGGACGGTGGGACCGGCCATGTCGAAGTCTAGGTCGCAGCCCACGTTGACAAAGTCACGCTTGTAGCCAGTCTTCAGTTTGGCACTCTTCTTGCTACAGAAGGAATAACAAGAAATATAAGACAATCATTTAGAGCAGTACTGCATTATTAATATGTTTATAATATACATTTGTATTGATGATTTATTAAAGACATTGAAAACTATTCAGCATGAACAGGATTGCTCTTACCCGGTGTTGGGCACAAACGACGTGTCCAGACTGAGCTTCAGGCCCTTAGCCAGCTACAGACAGACAAACAGGACAGGAGACAACAGATGATGAGCTAATATTCTATCTGAAAGTTGATGTTTTGAACATCTTTAAATAGAATATTACTTAAAATGACTGATATCTTGTTTGTTTGACCCTACCTGGTCCTCCATGGTGATTTCTGTGGTGAGAGTATTGTCTGTGTTCCATTTCTGGTTGAAGTTGAGGCCCAGCTCGCTCACTTTGTACTTGGTCTCCAGGTGGCCTCCTGACTTCCCTGTGTCGGTGTTGTTGGAGCCGGAGGTGGCAAACTCCTGCCGGACAAAGAGGGATGGAGTGATGAGGGGGGGAGGTGGAGATGGAAAATGAGGTGGGAGGGGAGGAAGAAAGGCACATTGCCACATTAGAGCACAACTACAGAAGCTAGAGGCAGAAGGGGCGAGAAAGCACACAGGGAGGAAAAATTAGAAAAAACAAAGACGAGGGATACAAGCATTGCTTCTCTGCTTTTCCTCTGCCACACAATCCCTCTCAGGTTTGTATGGCTGGTTATTTAAAAGGAGAACTACACCTTTAAGATGGAGAAATGAGTTGGGGAGGAAAACTGAAAATATGGGCAGGACTGTGAGGGAGAGGTTGGTTGTGAGTGTATTTGAGGATCAGCAACTGGGGTAATGGTGACACTTAGACGAGCTACCGCTGCAAAGAAACACTTGGCAGAAAGCCTGCACACATCGTCCGCACACAAACACACAACTGGTATCACTGGCTTACCCTGCAGTGCACCTGTGTTTAATCATTACATATACACACACACGCTCTCTCTTACCATCTGACAGGAACGTCCAAAGAAGAAAGCAGAAAAAAGAAGAGAAAAGAGAGGAAGTTAGGGAGAACCACACAGAGTTTACATGCGGCAATTTATGCGCTCACCGGGAAAATGAAAAGCAGCGCGACAGAAAGCGTAAACCTGTGAGTTTAGACACAGAGGAAATACATTTACAATGTTTTTTTTCAATGAGGTTTGAGTTTTGTGGCATGTGAAACTCTCAAATATGCAAGTGCTCATTATGGCTTTGCCATGGCAACAGGTTTGCAGCAACACAGACACACAGCATGTCTGGAGCAAACTGAACACTGTGAAATGGAGCACTTTTTCCCCCATCATGATACAACATGCTTGAGGGAAAAGAGTAAGGTGTAAACGTGTCGGGCAGACAGCGTTAGTCTGCTGACTCTGTAGGTTAGACTGAGTACATGTCAGACAGCAAACACACTCTGACATGAAGTGCTGCAAGGCCATGAGTCAGCCATTTGATCTACGCCACAGAGCGCTGAGAGGGAGAGGCCTGAACATGAAACACCAGGCTTACAGAGACAACAGTGGTACTTACAACACCACTCTGGGACTTGGTCTTAACGTCCAGCTTGAGAATTCCATAGCCTGGAGAGAAGGGAAATTAGGGAAATTCAAAAGAATAGAAAGGGTAGAAAAACAATGTCCTTGTACTGCACAGCATGACTCTAAAACAGCTGCAGCGAAAATAAACAGCCTGCATTTAAAGTGACAGAGCAAACAAAATCTCTAATATCAGCCCTGCTTCAGCACATTTATAAACAGCTAAACAACAAATAACAATAGTACATGTATATGTTGAGGGAATTTGTTGAATTACCATAGCCCTTGCTGAAGATGTCTTTGGCAGATTTCCCCAAGTCTGAGTATGAAGGAGGGACGGCCATTGTGCCTGAGGAGACAGACATACACATTAAGTTTGTACAATTTCTTCACAACAATAAAACGCACATACTAATACACACTTTGTTGCATCAATCTGTCTAAATGCATAATTAAAGGGATACTCCCGCACTTCCGTGAGGTTGGAGGACTCACAAGGGACAGATTTTTAAAAAAACAATGGTCAAAATTGATGCAGCAGAGGCCGAAAGATCCAGATTTGTAGTCCCTAGCACGGGTCACGCTTCAAAAATGCTGGATCCTACATTTCTCATAATGCAACTCTATAGTCTCTGTAATGCCAAATGCTAGAACAAAAGCTACAAACAAATAGAAGCTGAATGCTTCTTGCGAACACACCTTTGTGGAAGCTGAGCAATGCAACTCGGAGAGCACCTCTGAGGACATAAACACACGAGAAGAGCTGTAGTCCCTCATGCATAAAGCACTGCGAATAGCGTTTTCTATCAAATATTTACTCGCAAGCAAACAATATCAATCAGTGTACATGTTTGTCTCAGTTGGGAGACCCTCGCCATCTGGAGGGGGCCTGTCTGGATGCAGGTGATATGCAGCCTCTCTCCTCCCCCTCCATCATCCATGTGACCCCTATTGATTGCCTGGCAGCAGTCCATTAGCGAGCAGCAGAGGTTGTTAAACTAATAGGACTGATTCTCTCGGAGGAAGGGACTAGAAATGTACAGGAGCAAATATTTTAAAAGATCGCACAGCCATCAAACTGAGAAATTCTGCTGCAAGACTCACTACTGTATTTCAACATTAATAACATCCCCATTATGCTATGCTTGTGAAGGAAAAGAGATATAATATGTATGACGTGTAAAGAAATACTATGCAAGCCAATGCAGTAGAGCTAACCTAAGCAGAAGCAGGTTTGGTTAGTCAGCAACTACCACTCCTGCACACCACTGCACTGCACCGGGCTTCAGACAGTCATCGGGGTCCCCTGGGTCAGTGTGTGTGCACGCTCTCTGAGTGTGTGAAGAAGATATTTTTGACAAGGTGACTTTGCAGGAGCACTCAGAATATCCTGCATTCACTTAAATGCAGCTGGTTAAAGCTGGTTTAATGTTTTACTACTGGCTCGCCTTCCTTTCTGTGCTTTTGTCCTGCTGCTCCCTCCACTATTAATCTCACCATTCACATCTTTTCTGCAGAGGAATGAGGAGACTTTGCTCATAGAGGGTAAGGCAACCTCTACAAGCTAATGAATCAATAATCAATACTTGAGCCAGTGCAGAAAATCTAAATGTCGTCACTGCAATCAAACACAGTGGAATTGACGAAGGGTGGCCTCACGGGATTAATGTCATTGCAGCCAAAGCTCAATCCAGGGACCCTGATGATGCGTCATCTGTCTCTCTCTACACACACCCCCCACTCACCATGTCCCTTGGGTGCGTGGTGCTGACACACACAGTGGTCTTTGTTCTCTGCCTGCTTGCCTTTTCCTGTCTTGTCCTGCTGCACCACACTCCCCACTCCTTTCTCTGCCATGTCTCTTCAGAGGAGGGAAGCGCAAGGAGGGACAACAGAAAACTTTGGCAAGTAGTCCTGCACTGTTTTCACAGCAACAGCGCACTATACAGTATGTGGGCCTGTCTGCAGCTGCTGTGAATATTAGCATGTTTCTTTAGCATTCAGTCAGAGCTGGTGTCCTGTCTGCAGAGAACTGGCCAACTATTGCATCACATTGTACAGTGTGTGCATAGGCCAGCAGATGATGAATGAATGTACTTTGTGCACAGCATTTGAACATGATAAGGCCTGTGTGTCGTACACAGGCACTAAGAGATGGCATTTTTTAATCACACAAAGAATACTGATCAGCTACATTAATGGTACAAAATGATGATCCAGTGAAATATGCTGCCTCTGTGCTCAGAGCACAGAAAACACAGCACATCATACACATCAAGCACCTGTCCACAAGCATTACATAAACAGCACGTTAAAGCAGCTGTGATGCAACTTGACTCACTCAGCTCTCACGTGTCACCTATAGGCAAGATGAGTCCTATATGTACAGTAATCTATCTCCAAATGTGCCTTTTCCACATTCAGAGGTGGTGTGGTGCTTTAAGCCCCTGAAACTTGGTTTCAAATCTGAAATATTTCTTTACAACATCAAAGTCATAATCTCGAAGATTTTCATTTCGTTGTTTTTCACAGCACCTATGGTGATAATCGGTAATTGCAGGTGTGCTTTTGGACCTCACTTCAGTTTCAGTTTCCTCGTCTGTAGTCATCGACCTTTTCTTTGTTTGTTCGGCCATAATAACCGTTTACTCTCAACGCTAGCAGAGACTGGAATAAACACTAACCTGTGCCTCACACACAGGTGAGTTCAAGAGCGAGTCTGTTGCGTTAAAAGCCTAACTGTGCGCTGCTTGTGATTTTTCCGGGAAAGTCGCTCCCGACACCCGCGCCGTAATACTGCAAATGCAAGGGCTTTCATCAGTAGGCCATAGGCTCAGCCACCATTGTGCTGCATAGACAGTGACTTAACAGACATTTATTTAAATGAAAATCTTCGACATTAGGCTTTATCTTTAAGTATTCATACTAAATAAGCAACAGTCAGAGTTGAAGTTCGAAAACATCCTTATTTGTAATTTACTAAACCTGCAATAACTGATTTTTTTTGGCCACTTGGCTGCAGCGGAAACAAATACAACTTTGACATATCACCACCTTTTAAGTTGATAGAGTGAACTTGTCAGCAAACAGTTGCTTATTTACACATCCAACAGTTACGGAGCAAAATTATCATTCATATGGAGTCGTGTTTGTGTCCACCAGGCAAATATAAGTCCAATATTCACTCACTTTTATCTCTGTTTTTGGTCTCTACAGACGTCTGAGGGAAATATCTGGCTCTTTAGCCAATAAATGCTCCACTATGTTCACCAGCTAGTTGCTAACTGTGTCTGTCTGCTGTTTGTTGCTGGGCAGGTAGTGTACAGCTTGGGTTTTTAGAGCTGTTTAGCTGAAAATAGCTGCCTGCTGTGGCCAAAAACACTATTAGAGCAGTGAGACTGAACCAGAACAGTAAAGTTGTGGCCCAACAGCTAAACAATGAGCTGAAACTCGCTATAAAGCTCCATAAAGCCGAGGGGAGCTGCAGATTCAGGAGATAATTCTCTGTAGGTTCATCACTACGAGAGACCCCTTTCACATTGTTATTTGATACAGTGATATTATAAAAATATCAATTACAGCCTCTTAAAGTTTAACACTCAAAAACTGAGCTAATCTGCTTCATCAGGACTGTGTGGGTGGGAATTGATTATAACTGACTGACAATGCTGGACAAATAAGCAAGCAATCACACAACTGTCATCAGATTCTGATTCAAGTGTTGCTAAACTCTGATTGGTGCATGGAGGTATGTGACATCACCTTTTTCCAACGGAGTCCCACCCACTTCAAACCAGTGAGAAAAACCAGGACAAGACCTCAAATACAGAAATCTCTCAAACAACCAAATCTGATCAAACTTTGGCAGAACATTTTGTGGTCTTGTAGGACCCCTTTGTTCATAGCAATTGAGAAAATAAGCTTTCAGGGCCTTTAAGGCCGCCATCTTTCTCACACACAAACACCTGATCATAAATCACACGTATGTCTCTGCTGTCTCAATCTCCATTTCTGAAACACTAAGCAACTGTGTGCCAGCTGACCTGCATTTTGCTGACCACGTGCAGCTCCTGGACTGTCTTTGTCATTTGACAGACACTCCTTCTCCACTCTCTACACCCTCACCCCCGCCACCACACACTCCATTTTTGACCCTGTCCCTCCTTGCCTTCATCCCTCCGTCTCAACGCTCTAAATTTAGCTCAGGTGAACCTAACACGACAACACATGTGACTAGGGTTTCAAAACGTGTCCTCCTCCAGGTTCAGCCAATTAAAACCCCAACGAATGTGGATTTATTTGTCTGTATTGTGCCTCCACGCTGTATTTATATACAAACACACTCCTGCCACTCATCCGAACACTTTCATGAGTTGCAACCAGATGACAGCCTTGACTGAGCCCAAAGGTCAAAATGGCACCCATAAACAACAGAGCTATGTGACAGGAAAACGGTGACCACACAAACAACAAGATGGTGGTTATGGTCAACAATCAAACATAGACAAGCAGGTTTAAAACACTGTATCTTTAAAACAGTACAAAGTCTGTCCTTTTCCAATGACCCTATTTTTCCATGTTGGTCTAACATGGATGGATATGGTAATTTAGTCTTATTAACGCTCTATTGCTTGTGTACAAAAAAGCAGTTCAATGTCAGGGGCCATGAAGAATACATTAAATTTTGTGACCTATTTTCACCTCAAATATCAGAGATCTGCTCCTAAAAATCAGGTACAGTTGTTAATATGTTAATAATACACAGCAAAATCAGTGTCAAATGCCAATTTTGTGGTCACTATTATTTTCAGTTGACCTATTAGCGAGCTGTTTGTCCTCTTACAGAGCACTGATTCATATAATCAGCAAAATACTCTTGATTCTGACTAGGTCTGCTACTACCTCTAATTATCATTATTGAGAAATCCATTAAAAATTATTCTTTATATACTCAATTCTTCTGTCTATGAAATGTCAAAAATAACAGAAAACTAATGTATGAATTAATGTATCAAACGTTGATGTGTTACATTTGTGTTGATATAGAAAAGCCACCAACTTCTTGTATTTGTAAAGGTGTGTTGGATGTTTTTACTTAATAAATGTCAAATCAATCATGAAAATTGGGATTGGTAATTCATCTGTCTTACTATTCAAAGTTTAGCAATAATTTTGACATTTATGCAGTAGCTGAATAACAGTGAGAATTTATCAGCTTAATGATGATGAACAAATACTGAACCAGAAAACTACAAGATTGTGTAAACAGGCAGTTGCCCAAAACTGGCTGAACCTTCAGATAAGGTGAAGCTATGGCAAGAGTGTGTGGCACATAACGGGAGGAATGTGTGTGTGTGAGATAAGGTCAAGTGCAGTCAAGTTACACTAAGACAATTTATAGCTTGAATGTAAAGTGCTTGAGGTAGTGATGTACTTGTTCCATAGTATGAAATGTTCAGCAGGTGAGTTTCAAAGAGTACAATAACAACAGTTAGACTGCTGCTGTGTGTGAGCACCTGTTTACCTGCAGGTTTGGGACAAATAATGCTTTCTGCTTAATCCCATAGCTGGGAGACAGTCTGGCATTTGATCAACAGGCCTGATTTCAGGACTCTGGATACCACAATAACCACAATTTCCTACAAATATCAATTTTTAAAAGCAGTTAAAATAATAAAGGTTTCACTTTCACCTAGTCCTCCACCATGATTTTTAATTTGCCTAATTAATGTTCAGTTTGGGTCACTACCACTCTGCATCTAAAGGGCGTGCGTAAAGGTGGCAGTCCCGAAAGATAACGGTTCTTGTTATGTAGCCGTTCATGGACTTTGTGCTTCTTAAGAAACAGCCAGATAAGATGTTTTAAGACGATTTATGGCATCATGACGCCCTGTCCCATTAGTGGACGAGTATTTTAATTTGCCAGATGCGTCCACCTCTGGTTTCCATTGTTCGTGCGTCTGTAAGACCTCTGCTGTCTGCTGGGTTGTTATAAACACTACAACTACTAACTTTTCCAAACACAAAAATCTTTCTTTTTCAGCTGTAACAGTCCGGATGATTCACAGAAATGGTAAAATATGCTACTTTCTAGCATTTACAGAGAATGTGTCTCCTGTCGCCATCACATTTTGCAAACACATTCAGGTCAGTAAAACCCCCTTTGTGGAGATGAGTTCTCAGGCAGTTTACAGTTGTGAATTTAAGCGAACTGATGGGATATACAGGCCTGGACTGGCATTAAAACCCTGGCATACCCGCTGCTGCACTCCCACCCCTTTATGTGTGACTCATATCTCTCTGACTATCAAGCGACAACTGACAACAGCTAAATCGTCATGCAGACAAACCGACATAAGACAGAAACTTTCTGAAAATACGAATTAGCTGAAGTGAGTTATTTCTTACCTTTATTAATGGGGCGGAGCGTGCAGACTTCAACAACGCTGTTCGGTGCAGCGGGGCACAGTGAAGGAGAAAGCAGAGACACACCGACTGGGCAGGCGCGAGTCAGACCTCCGGCCGAGGGCGGGGCCGTTGTGTAATTGACATTGAGCAAAAAAACTTATCAACCAGTGTACTGTTCGTCAATGTTTTATATGTACACATGATCTTTGGTGCTCAGATAGTGATTAATTTGAGATATCTGTCCGATAATATCGCTCCAGTGGTTCTATGATAGTGATGGAAAAAGCGTTTTATTATAAATATCTGTAAAATATTGTGAGATTAGGCTGATGCGTTTTCTCCATCAACAACTGCATCTACTTATTCCATAAATTGTCACTAAAAAAATAAGCTTGTTTAGATTTGTCTAAGCTGAAGTAAAACATTTTCAAATTTTGGTAATTTAAAGTGAGTTCATGGACTGCAGCATCGCAGAACAGTTGGGGAAATACTTACAATGCAGTCACTGCAATGCCAGAATTTTATCATACATTTATATTATTATACCCACTACCAATGTGAAACAACGGTGGGAAGCACAACTGTAGAAATGCTGCATTTATTTTGGTGTAATAAGACTCTTACACCGCTCGGGGGCAATGACCTCTAGCTAATATCCCTTATGTATACAGTCTTTTTGCCCTGATGTTAGCCTGTCAGGCAGATCTTAATCTCAAAATGTGTACAGTGTACCTTCCCAGCACGCCCCAGCAATCAGATTGGTATGTTTTAATTCAGGTTAGGAATAGTTAAGATTGGGACCATAGCTGTGGTTTGGATATGGCAGTCATACTGAATTAGGAGGGGATAGACAGTAAACCTGACAGGCAAAACTCAGGCATGGTAAGGAAATAAGACAAAGGAACGAGCAGGATTACAACAGAAATACACCTGCTAGAAGTCAAAACGGGGAACATAGGTAAACAGGTGCCTGTCAAGACTAACTACCTATTAAATCATGGGGTGAGAGTTATGTATTAGACCTAAATATTATTATTAATATTATTATCACTTTTATTTATCAGTAATCACTTCATGGCTAGTCTCCAAACTAATGCGCCACAGTTTTAACCGACATTGACTGCGAAATAGTTGGCACTAACACTTCATTTGTAGGCTGTTGTTAGTAGTCGCTGTGTCCGTGTCTTATTTCGGATAAATCCCATTTAGCTGCTTATTAGTTCAATTATTTGGATAAATTTGGGCGACATTTTGACGTTTTGGGGGAACTTGTCCCTTCTGTCAGATCTAGTTCTGTGTGCGGCTGCCCCGTTGCCATGGTGAAGAACACTGAAACAAGTGTTGATACCTCGGCGTCATCAGTCTGCGTGAACCAAATCCTCAACTGATAAACAACACGATATTAAAGGTAAACTAACTTATTTATTTACTTCATGCTACTTAACCGGTTGCTTTTTTTTTGTTCGACGTAAGCTTTTGTAAATATTTTCCGTTAAATTCATGTTTGTGTTTCGTTTTCTGAGCAGGAATTCGTTGATAGAGGCTGTGTTGATTAACAGCTAGCTAACTTTACAACAAGCTAATTAACAATGGCTGTAGTTAGACACCGGTAGGTAACGTTAGCAAGCATCGTAACGCCGGATGAACAGGGATTTTCACAGCTGCAGTCTTAATTAAGAATTATTCATTCATTCATTTTATCCATGTGTTAACGTTACATCCACACTATAACCACCACGCACCTGACTACTGATCAAAACATCAATTTAAAGCTGAAAACTTCTGCATAGCCTTAATTCACTCAGTCTGTGTGGTTTGGTTTATAACCTTCAAGGGCTTATATTTTATTAGAAAATTGCTAAAAATGCACCACCTGCAGGCCTGTTAATTACAATCTTTCTTGTTCAGCTTATCATTGTGAAAGATCTGTGTTTGTAACTTTTTTTATATTGCAGTTTACAGCTTCAGATGTGTGAGGGACCTTCATCAATATCTGGGCCAATCCCTCCAGATCCTTCTCTGTTTCCTCAGTACTACAAACGACCTGTTTCAGGTTAGATGCAGCCACGGGGCTCTGCTATATTAAAGTCCCCCTTAAAACACTGTGTGCTATTTTCCAGTGATTTTGGGCTGTAAATATAATATCTATAAGATTAAGGCGGATGTCTCCTTTTGTTATATATCACATGAACTAGAGCTGCAACGATTAGTCGATTAATCGATTAGTTGTCAACTATTAAATTAATCGTCAGCTATTTTGATAATCGATTAATCGTTTTGAGTCAGTTTTTAAGAAAATGTGTCCAAATTCTCTGATTTTGGCTTCTCAAATGTGAATATTTCTAGTTTCTTTAGTCCTCTATGACAGTAAACTGACTATCTTTGGGTTGTGGACAAAACATTTGAGGACGTCACCTTGGGCTTTGGAAAATAGCGATCAACATTTTTCACCATTTTCTGACATTTTATGTACCAAACAACTAATCGATTAACTGAGAAAATGATCGACAGATTAATCGATAATGAAAACAATCATTATTCGCAGCCCTAACACCAACACCACTTGAATTATTGGAACCATTGTTCATTGTCCATTTAGTCTATTGACATCAATGAGTGCTTTTAATAAATGAGCCAGATCCATCACATGTAGGATATTGCTATTTTAGAGTAACATCTTCATGTGTTTTATGAGCATTAGCCTCAAGTGACCTTGTTTAGTTTTTCTTTCTTTCTCCAGCTCGTGGCCGTTTAGAGGGAAACCACGATGGGACTTTGGCCCTGCTCTCTGGGCCACTCGCTCCAGATCCTGTATTGTACCCTGGCTGCTACAGTGCTCGTACCCCACCACATCCTCCCCGTATTGGTCCTAATGCCGCCCATATTCTGGAACGAGGACAGAGAGGGGTAGTGGGGGAACTACTCAAACTAGACGGTGTCTCTATCACCCCTGTTCCCAGACAGAGTAAGTGCAATTGATTTTTCAGGTCTGTAAATTTGTGCTATGCAAAAAAGAGCGGATATGTTTTGTCTTGAAGGATTAGTGTAGTAGGAAAATTTGTTTGAACACACTAACTACATATAAACGTAAAAAGTAATTGAGACAACATTTGCGATTCTTGACCCTTAGAACAGCAGGTACATGACTTTGGTAAAGAGAATGTGCGTCGGCTCAGGGAAATCCAGAGACGCTGCAAAGAGCAGGAGGCTGAGAGAGCACAGTCTCGTCCGGTTCCAGTCAAAGCTCTTTGGACCTCCTCCAAATACGAGAACGTCCCATCCAGGGTGATGGCCCAGCTACAGGTAAGGAGCATGTCTGCGAAAGATGGAAGTCCTTGTGTTCTGAATATTTCCTCTGGATCACATTTAATCCCATCTCTTTCATGCAGGTTTCTACTCCAACTGCTAAACCACAGTGTCAAAACTTTCTGAAGGCCCACTCTAAAGGTGGATCTACTGCCCCGCCAAGACCGCACTCCAAAACCTCTCCTGTAGCTTTGCAACGCCGGGCCTCCTGCAACTCTACACAGGACCAGAACTTACAAGTGAGAATTGCCAATAAATGTTTATTTATTGATACACACACAAGAGGAAGTAGAGTCTACTGACTTTACCATATTTTTGTTGACAAGAGAAGAGTGGTGCTTTCAACTCTTGTCTATTTATTAAACAACTAACATGTATTTTCTCACTTTGATGTATTAATTCCATCCATTGTTATATGTGGACATAGTTACAGGTGCAAGGCCAGTCCATAGACTTCATTAAACACAATGCCCGGGCTGCAGGAAAAACTGTGATCCGCCGGTCCCAGTCACTGACAAGCCTCAGAGATAAGCCTGTTCCCAGTGCAGTCAAGGGACAGGTGCCTCAGTAGTGAGTATTCTTATGAATCCTAATCAACTCAAAAGTTTTCAGTATGATAAAAACATGTGATTCTTCATCACAGGTGGATTTTGACATTGTTTAACATCCTTTTACTGCTGTTGCTCATTTGTGTTCTCCCTCTCATTTACACTTTAACACACACACATTCAGTCTTGAGGAAAGGAAGGAGCAGTGGCATAAAGAGGAGGAGGAGAGGAGGAGGAATGCACCTGATCCTACAATCCCAGCTGGTCACACCCTGATGCCTGAGAGTGAGAGACAGGAGACACTGAAGTCCCTCAAAGAGAGTATGTCCCTGTTGCTCTTTATCTCTGCCCTTACATTAATGATGGCAACATTATCTTAAAGCACAACATGTTTAGTGAATATTTGCTTCTCTAATTCTCTTGTTGCTGATTTTTGTTTCCTCAGCCCATCGCTCTCTGGTGACTGAGCTGCTGTCGCTGCCTCTCAAAGCTGACAGTCTGAGTGTTCGCTCACGTCGGGCCCATCTTGATTGTAGGCTTTCTGAAATCGAGGAGGCCATTAAAATATTCTCCAGGGACAAAGTTTATATAAAAATAGATTCCTAGCACATGAGGAGGAGGAGGGAGAAGGAAGAGGAGGAGTTGATCCTGTAAATCCACTGCTTTATCGAGATTCATTTTGTAGTTGCATTATGTAACATAATGCTGAACCTTGTAAAATAGGTGATTATTTTAATGTTAGGACTGTTTTCTTTTTGTAAAGTGAAAATTCTATATTATAAACTATTGATTATCAGTTACTTAAAGAACATACATGCTACTGAGTAATATGCAGTTTTCTCTTGGAAGAAAAAATCAGCAGATGCACTGTAAACTTAACCATAAAAACCAGTAGCTCCTGAAGTATCACCTGCTGAGATGTGATTTGTATAAAACTGGCTGATTTGTAATAATGAATATTTTTGTGATGTCGTGGCATATGTATATTTTTAAATCTTTGGGTATTAAAACGTACAATGCAGTACATGATGTACACAGTCGAAATGTTGCACAGCACCAAAGAAGTCAGTTTTTTGTTTGTTTGTTTTTCACTTTATTTTTTATTTTTTTCAACTTTATTGATAACAGTCAAACTCAAACAACAGTAACATACAAACAAGATTAAATAAAAAGAGGAAACAAAGTGCCAGGGAATTCAGTTATGACATAAAAAAAATAAAATGAAAAGAAGCTTTTTACATTCAATAAAAGCAAAATAGTACATAGGAGGAGAAATAAATAAAGGGGCACAGATTAATAAGAAGTTATTATTAGTCAATAATTTTATATGTTTCAAATATTGTTTGGGTCTTTGCTGCTTTTCTATTTTTCAGTTTAACTAGAGAATTGTAATAGAGGTTAATATCCATTAGAAATAAGGTAAAATTTGGTTTTCTATTGGTCCATTTAATTGTATGTATATGAAAACAGATTAAAAGGCTAGTATTTTTGTCCATTGAGTTATTTTCAAAATAAATCAAAATATCACTGCCAGAAAGCATGACCATGTGACCTGTTTTTCTAGATGGAAATTTTGCATATCAATCCAAAAAACAGGAAGTCGTTTGATGTATTTGAAAATTAGCGCTTCTGATGTCATCACTGTGGGTATCTATGACGTATTACGCACGCACCACCCCCCTCTACGTCTTTCGGTCATTGTTCAGCTTGAGCTAGCTAAGGTGCTAGTCAGAGGCTAGCCAAGATTTCAAAGAGGTTTTAACTTTTCATTCGTGCATATAAGACCGTTTAAATCTACAACGAACATTTGAGAGCTCGTCAAATCAACCATGAGCAAGAGGAAAGCGCCGCAGGAATCCCTAAATGAGGGAATAACAGACTTTCTTGTCGGTACGTGAAGGAGTAAGGCGGTTGAGCCTCGCTAACAACAGCTAGCGTGACAGCCTGGTTCTGTTTTTAAATAATAATTAACCTCCAAAATACTTTGCATAAGTAGTATATATTTGTATAAAATAAGCAAAATGATGCCGTGTCTTTCTCGCGTTTGTAGTCTGGTTTGCTTGGAAGTAAAGTCTGAGTTTCTCTGCTCGCTGCTAGTCCCTGTTTTGTCATTTAAATGGCTTCAGCTGAGTTGGCAGTTCCCTAAAATAGTGGCAACAAAGTGCAGGAGTATGAGGTGAATATAAAGCCATGCGATGTCCTCCTTCTCTTTCCAGAGCTGGCCAATTACGAGAAAAACGTCAACAGGGCAATACACAAGTACAATGCTTACAGGTAAGCTGTGAAACCTCAGCAGTGGGGTGTGCTTTGTTTAAGGTTGAGGGTTTAATTATTGTTCATACAACTAGGTATGATAACATATGTAATGCTATTGAAACAATACATGTAGTATACATAGAGAACATATTCCCATTTGCCAGTTTATTATGCGCAGTTAGCTCAATCTAATGCAGTCTATGAAGACCTATGATCACTTTATATTGATACTGTTATAGAGAGGTGTTTAATCAACTGTTTCAAATGTTTATTCTACTCTCATTGATATAAATGGGGTGGACAAAAACACCTCAGTGTATAATGCAACACAGTTCATGAGCACTACTAACTACAGCCTCAAATGACCATAAAGTTGAAATAACACCTCTCTAAAATAGTTTCAACAAAAACTGAAAATTATAACCTTCATAGAGGTAGGATTTATTGCAGGGCTGTTGTCTTTGACTGTATTCATTTTAGCTAGGGGTACCAAGTAAACTGGCGACTGAGAGTATAATACATTGTCATATGGAGAGAGGAGGAGGGTTGATTAGTAATGATAAGTGATGAAAACTTGTTTATGTAATTGTAACAAAAAGGTTCTTTTGTGGCATTCAGCAGAAGCTTCTCTCACCACATCATTTTGCTACTTGATGTATCTTTTACATCTTATTTATACTCAATATATCTTTTAGAAATAATTTTGTTTATTCCCTGGTTAGGAAAGCGGCATCTACCATCTCCAAGTACCCGAACAAAATCAAAAGTGGCGAAGAGGCCAAGAAACTGGTAGGTGCACTGAATCTGGTTTTAAGGTCTTCAGTTGTTGCCTTTATAAAAACACATTAGTGAATTTTTGACACACAGTAAATGTATGAAAATTTGACCTGGTGACAATGGCCCAGATGCATAATGAAATTTTGTGTAGCAACTACAAACTGAGATACAGCAAAGCAATGTCCAGTCCTGCAATATATCCTACCCTTTTGAAGGTTATAATGGTCACTAGTTGTAGTGGCAGACTAACATGCTGTATCTGTATCATGTCACCCATGTCCTTGTACGCATGGATACATCCATCAGACTACTCATCAAACATCATCATAGACGGAAGAATTGCTTTTATTTCCCACTTTAAACATAATAATCCATATTTCACTTTTCAAATTACAGTCATAACAGAGTTTTGTGCCTGCATGTCCACACTTTTTGATTGTTTTTTCATGGTAACTTCTCATAGTGCTTTGATATGTCATAGTCATATTTTAATAATCTCTCTCTGTATTGAACTTGACTGAGTCAGATGACTTGATCTTTACTGCTTTTTGACATTTAATTTCAGTGTAATGGTGCCTGCAAACTGGAAATGACTCCCACCATTATTTATCTTCCCTACTACTAATGTGCTCATGTTTGTGTGGTTGTGTGGTTGTGTGGTTGTGTGTTGTGCGATGCCCTCTGCTGTAGCCTGAAAATATTTGTCAACAGCTACTCTGCACATCTTACGTAACTGCTGCAGATCACACTATTCACCACCCTCATGTTTGTTTTCACATTTCAACAGGATGGTGTTGGAGCTAAAATAGCAGAAAAGATTGATGAGTTCCTACAAACTGGCAAACTACGGAAACTGGAAAAGGTGAGTCTTTGGGCGTGGGAAGACATGATTGATGCCAGACTGTATGTGTGCTTAATTTTAACACATTACACAGACTGATGTGCTACTTTTATATTTTAGATTCGAAATGATGACACCAGCTCTTCCATCAATTTCCTCACCAGAGTTACTGGAATTGGGTATGTATTAAGTGTTACTAATCCAAAGTAAAAATTAACTAAATGTTTTATGGACATTCACAGTGAAATGCATCTAGACTAATTAAAATGCACTGGCTGACCAATTCAGTGGCCACTCCGGAGGGAGGCAAGAATATTCTGGGATTTATTTGTTTATGTAGATTTACTGTGTGTGCTTCTTGTAACAAACTGCATCTCTTGGGTCTTGACTTCAGCCCTGCTGCCGCCAGGAAGTTTTTTGAGGAAGGGGTGAAGACATTAGAAGGTTTGTTTAGCAGTTGACTCACATTACAATTGTTCCAATGTTATATTAATATATTACATTCTTCATCTGTTTGACTTTATATTTTATTTGACATACAGCACATTGCATGCTCAATAAATGTTGTGCACATGTAGCTTTGGTATTAATGTTCTTTGTTATTTTTTGTTGTATTTTTAGATCTGAAAAAGATTGAGCACAAACTTAACCATCATCAACAGATTGGACTCAAGTAAGTTTGGCTGAATGCTCTTAGATTGTTTTTTCTAAATCTTTAATTTAGAAGTATCAAAATAAACTGTTTCAATATCTTTCCTCTATTGATACATGAGCTGTGTTTAATGGATTGTTTTGCTGCCTTCAGGTACTTTGAGGAATTTGAGAAAAGGATTCCACGAACTGAAATGGAAAAGATGGAGGTGATGAAGCATTTATATTCTTTGTGTTATCTTTAAATTTGTTTCATTTAGAGTTTTCTTACACTGTATTGTTTGTTTAGACTCTCATCCTTGGAGAGTTGAAAAAGGTCGACACAGAATATATTGGAACAATCTGTGGAAGCTACAGGAGAGGTAAAACTTTCCCCTCAAGTTTATCACTGTTTATGTTCAGTTAATGAATCAAACTGCGGTTATCATGACATTGAATCTCATGTTCCTAATTTCCAGGTGCTGCATCGAGTGGTGATATTGATATTTTGCTGACCCACCCAAACTACACATCTGAGACTGAGAAGCAGGTAAGACTGTTCTCTACTGTAGCTCACTTATCCTGTTGTAAATGCAGTGTGTTGCCATTAATTGACTTGTTTAATCTTTTTACAATTTCTTTTTGTTCCATTTATCTTCTTTTCCAGCCCAAGCTCCTCCATGCAGTGGTCGACCATCTGGAGTCCATTGGGTTTGTGACCGACACTCTGTCCAAAGGAGACACCAAGTTCATGGTGAGGCCTGTGCTTATTTTCTCTCGTGTACTCAGCTGTATGTGTTTGAGTTTGTGATTTTGGTAACGCAGTTAGTACAGTAACTATACCCAACCCGTGAAACGCATGACTGTGGTAATGGATGTGCTGGATCTTGTTTTTCTAGGGAGTCTGCCAGCTGCAGCAGAGCGATGAAGATGAGGAAGAATACCTTCACAGGCGTATTGATATCAGGTGCCCCACTTTATGTTGCTCTCATTTACATTTTAGGCATTTAGCACATATTTATGCAATACACCATGGACTGAGTCAGCAGGCAGGGATTCATTGTGTTGCTAGAAGATTCTTTGTCACGACATATATTTGTTGAAGGTATCTAACCTGTCTCAATCTTCCAAATTAAACATTTTGTCTACCTACTATAATACCAAACAGGCCCAGTTATATTGGATATACCGCAAAAACAGTAAAGGGGCAACCTTCTGTTTTTATTTGTTTATTCCTCCAATCGACTGTTTTTTCCTGCTGTAACTGTTCTTCCTCCATTCCCCCAAGGTTAATTCCCAAGGACCAGTACTACTGTGGAGTTCTGTATTTCACTGGAAGTGATATCTTCAATAAAAACATGAGAACTCATGCTCTGGAGAAGGGCTTCACTCTTAATGAGTACACCATACGACCACTGGGGGTCACTGGTGAGTCTCAGTTAAATATAACATATAGACTTGTTGAACTCTGTTCCAGCCCTGCGTGACTTCTGTCATCAGTCAGTAACAACGTTTCATGCTTTCTGCTTTTAATATCAGCTATTTGTCTTTGTGGATTTGTTGTAGGTATGGCAGGAGAGCCTCTGTTGGTGGATAGTGAGAGAGACATCTTTGAATACATCCACTACAAATACAGAGAGCCAAAGGACCGCAGCGAGTGAAGAAAAGGACAGCTCATAGTTACATCTTTATTTGAAGCTACAAACAAGATCAGATGCATGTGTACAAATGTGTGTGTGTCACTCTGTTATATACCATTCAAGTATGTTATTGAAAAGAAAACAACTGTGAACGTCATTTTAATATTTGTTTTGGACATTTTTTCTATCTTAAATTGAAATCATCCCCATTCATGAAAGTTGAACCTAAACGCGCGCATGCTCTGCTCAAAAAAATTGTTATTTTGTTTTTACCTTGATTTTAATTCTCATGTGTCTTTGTGAAGACTTTTGGGCTCAGTTTTTAAGCAAGTTTGTAAATCATGCTCAACTGTAATTTATTTTTTTCACCATACATGTACATTTAATTTTTGATACACCAAAAGAGGATTATAACATAACCTGAGAGGAGCAATCTTAACGTGGACTGGCTTCAGTTACAGTTGTTGTTCGTCCACTATCATCAAGGCATTTGGACAGTAGTGCCCTTTCACACATTGGCTAAGATGTGCAAAGATATTTTAAGGTGTAGTTGTTACACATGTAGACAACACAGCAGTATCACTACTATATCCTAGTAGTTTTTCACCATCAACCACCGTTCACCATCAACATTTAAGAGTGTGTTTCTATACCTGCAGAATTTATCTTCCAATTCGGGCAAACTAATGAATTAGAAGAAATACAACGATGGAAACCATGTTTGTGGTTAATGGGCTCATTTTCTGGTTATGGATGCTAATTTGGGACAAAATGATCACTGCTGTGCTGAGACAAATGAGAACGAACATGTTCCTCAGTTATTGATGTGTGAATAAGACTGTTACACTGGTAGACTTGATGAAACCTATTATATGTGGTTGTGTGAAAATGATTACATGTGTGTCAGATCAGGACATTTTTGTATCTTCAGTGCTTTTCAGGGGGGACATTTTGAAAGCAGTAGTGATACATATTTTAATCTGTAATACAAAACTTGAATGTTAGGATTAGGACTTGTATGTGGATGATTGCAGAAATTTCAGAAAATATTTAAGAGGGGGGAAAAAACGATGGGTTTGCTTGGGCAGTTAACACCTGACGTTGAGTATGTACGAGTGAAATAAATGGGTAAAAAATGATAAAATGTCAAATTTTATTTATTTCATTTTTTTTCTGTTTTTAGAATCTTCTGAAAATTGAAAGTGTACTTATTGTAGTCTTAAAATACAGACAGTCCCTTCTCATGACAATGGGATGCTGCAGCAGGATGGGTATTTTGGCTACATAAGAAACATAACGTGTTTTCCTTATATTCTCCTTATAATATATATATTATCACAAGAAACTTTTCCTGTTGTAACAGAAAATATCTGGTGAGGTACTAATGTTGGGGCTGTAGGATGCGAACTATATTGACAACCAACTAAATATGTGTTTTGTTGGTTGTTGGAGTTGTTTTTTATAGTAACATTGTGTTTTTTTATTTAACATATAAACAACAATGTCAAATATAACTAATAAATTTTAATTTCTCTCATGTACAGGCTACAATGTGTTTAGTTAGCCATTTTGTTTTTCACGTTTTTTTAACGACTTGCTATAATAAGTTAAGTTCTATATTATTGAAGAAACTTCTCTTGTTATAACAAAATACGCTGGTAGCTTATGTCATAATTTCTTGTAACAAAATAGTTCAACATTAGGTACGTTTTCTTTTACTTTAATTACAAAAACAAAAGCTATTAAAAGGACAAAAATTAAAAATAAAATTCGTATGCTCGATGGCGTGCGCAAAAAATACAATAATGCTAAATCAATTAATCAGTTCATCACATGTCCTGCCATGGTGCTATCGTCGCTGAGGCATGGGATGTGACATGAGCGAGTTATTTACAATGGTTGCCCCGGCAACGACAGTGTCGCAGGGTATGATGGGATGAAATAAAATGCAGACAGAAACCCCCGAAAGATAGGCCCGAGTGAGCCAATGGTGGCGCCCTGTGCATTAATATCAGCCAATGGGAGCACGTCAAGGCAGCAGTCTCTAACCGCTACACACCCACATTACTTTTGTGTCAACCACTTCGCGGGAGTTGTCACTACAGGAGCGGTCGTCTCTTTAAAACTAGAAAACAGTATACAGGAGACCAGTAGGTAAATTTAATAATTTCGCATGCAGAAAATTATATGTTGGTTAATTTAGTCTCTTTTAAGTATTATTGAAATGGTAACATCTGTGCTTACTGTTAAACGGCGTTTTTTCCGTTTGCGGGATGAATGAGCCGCTAGTTATCGTGTTTTAACGTTAGCTAACTAATCAACAGATTATCATCGCTGAATATGCATGTGGCGATGTGTTGCTAGCAAACCCTTCTCCATTTGACACCTTACTCCAGATCATGTAAAGTCCTATTTGTGCCAAACGCTATATTATTATGAGAATGGGGTGTTTATTTTTTATATACTGCACGCTGAAGCAGAAAAAGCTTCTCCTTTCGCTGCTGTCTAACGTTAGGTAGTTGCAGAAATGTGCTTTCATATTGCAGCCTCATATTTCATAGGATTCTTGTTGAAACCTCGGGTAAATTTGAGACGATAATCTGAAATGTCTTGCGTATCCATAGAAACTACGCAGAGCGCGCATCCAACGAGCTGATGGAAGTTGTTATGCAACACTTGTAGAAACCGCTAGTTCAAATATTATGTGTCAGTTATTATGTAATGATAACTTCGTCACTAACTAGTCGTTTTTTGTTCGTTTACTGGCTGTCAAGACCCCATCATACAGTATCGTTTGAGTCAATCGATGATGAGGACTGTTGGGATGCTTTGGGTCTAGAGTCGATTGCATTGTGTGTTTGCCAATGCGCCTGTGAAGATGATGAATCCTCCACTGTGTTTTGGTTTCCCAGGGCAACCATGTCTGAAAGGAAGGCAGTGATCAAAAATGCCGACATGTCGGAGGACATGCAGCAGGACGCCGTGGAGTGTGCCACACAGGCCCTGGAGAAGTACAACATCGAGAAAGATATCGCTGCATACATCAAAAAGGTAAAACCACTGCTGACGCATCTGACATCTTCCATTCAGTCCAAAGTGGGTTCATACAGAGTGTAACTTTAACCTACTGGTTTATGAGCAAAATCTAATATTTCTGTTAAATTGACAGCTTTCGCAGAGATGTGACTGTAACCAGTAATGTACAGCTATTTTGCACTCACTGATCAACCATCCTGTGCATCATTCATGTTACACACCCAGCTTGGTATTTGCAATTGTTTCCGTACTTCCTGAGGAAACCTGTTCCTCTTGGACTAACTGTCCTGCTGAAGCCACATGCCCACATTTTTATGTCCATGGTGGCCTTCCTGCTCACTTTTGGGAAGGGCACACCTCTTACCATGATATGTAATTGCCATGGAAACAGTTAAGAAAAAAACTTGGGTATAGCTTTATATTATCTTTCATGCACTCCTGTGAGCCTTACAGAGTGTACACATTCCAGTTTTACAGATAGGTGATTTTGACAGAATTGTCAATATTTATATTTTATATATTTGCAAAATTGGCAGTATGAGATATAGTGTTTTACTCCGAAGATAATTAAAAGACAAAAAAGATTATCAACAACAACTTGGCTACGAAATTGGCAACTTAACTGTAATTTAGCTCAGACCTAAAAAAAAAAAAAAAAAAAAGATGACATTTTAGAATTATCACAATGGCCAAAATCCCAGACTTAAGTGTTGCCACAATAAATCACACAGCTCAAACTTGGGGTGCATACTTCTCAAAATTCAGTGCGTCTAACTCTTAGAGCCGGACAATTTAGACAAAACTTAAATTATGTATTTCTACTCAATAACATCATCATTGAGAATGATAGTAAAATATTCTGGGTGTGTCATTAGTAACATCATGTAGTCATTAGTCATCGTTTTGTTTTAGCTTGGAAGAGTGATGCATGTTCTGAGGAAAAACATTAGTTTTGATGGTCAGGCAAGTAAACGCATACTCTGTGTTGCATCACTTGTTAGTTGTGACGTACCCTTTAAAACCATAACTGACAAATGTGGTATGTCACTTGTTTTTACTCTTTCACATCTATTATACTATATGCTTCATTAGGCAATGTATTCTTGCAAGGAGATGTGTCTCTTTTCTTCACACCTCCAGACATGTTTGATGAACACAATATGTCTTTGTCCCACACAGGAGTTTGACAAGAAATATAACCCGACCTGGCACTGCATCGTTGGGAGAAACTTTGGCAGCTACGTGACTCATGAGACCAAGCATTTCATTTACTTCTACTTGGGTCAGGTGGCCATTCTGCTGTTCAAGTCCGGCTGAGGGAACGCATTCTCTCCACATCAGCTGACCATACATACAGTACTGACTGACTCGACAAAGGCACTTATCATTCCTTGGCAAGGGGCCGCTGCCTTTTCTGTGCTGCTTTCTACTTTGTTGTCTTTGAGGATTTAAAAAA
>NTHP01000353.1:222897-241678 GCA_003416845.1 Oplegnathus fasciatus | reverse complement strand
AAAAAAAAAAACGTGGCCATGTTAAAGAGATGAAACACTTGTATTTATTTTTGTCTTGTTACATTAGACATGTCATTTTTTTAATTAAAGCGTAGCTTTTAAGCTGTCTGGGTCCAATGCCTGGTGTGGTCATTTCATTGCACTGCTTCATTAAACACTAATTAATCTATGATATTGATAATTCCATGACTAGATACTTACGTTTTGAGATTAATCAGAATCAGCTTTATTGGCCAGGTATGTGTACACATACAAGGAATTTGATGTATGGATGACTGTGGTATTGACATGTATATTCATTTATTTGCAGTATATTTATGTTAACACTACAAATGGGGAAAAAATCAAGTTGCAGTGGCCAGGTTAATGCATCTGTATTGTCCGTATGCACATTTGACATTTCTCAGTATTCATAACTGGAAAGTCAAGTAATGTAGTATAAAACACTCTGGCACATCAAGACAGTGTCTTAGACACTCAATATGTTGAGGTCAACAAGTTCAAAATAATTTGAGTCACTGCACCACGCAGGCAGCTCCTGAGGTCTTTTTCAGAATAGCATTAACTTTGAACAGCTATTTCTGATGCTCATTTGTCAGTCACTAGGGATAGTTTCAGCTGCACCAGACTCCATAAGACCTGATAATAAATCCACTAATAAAAAACTACAAGTTGAATGAACCATTTGAGATGTGTAAATACTAAAGTTTATTCTATGTTGCTGGGATGACTGCAAGTTGACGACTAATCTGTCTAGGAAACATCCAAGCTATATATACAAACACTTAATTTTAGCACAAACGAGGCAAGAGAGGGCAAAACACGGTGGCACTCTTTATTACAACACATTTAGAAAACCAGCTTGTGTGGGTAGACACCATTAGACAGGCAGAAGGAAGAGCGCAGGTATCCTTTCATCTGAGGTACTTTCTTGATGAGGGGCAGGAGCTGAGCATCAACAGCCTTCTGGTCCTCCTTCCTCTGCTCTGTCAGCTGGTACTTCTGCAGATACACAAGTAAAGGAAACCAGTGAGTCGGGTATCAAATCTGGGAGTTGAGTCCCATTGAAATGTTCAAAATGTGCACAGTAGTGTATTCTGAGACAACCAAGTTAGTTTACCTCTTTTTCTGTGTCAAAGATCTCTCCCTCCTGGTGACGGGGCCTCCTCAGCTTCTTCTTCTTGAAGTAGGCGTCGTTCAGAGTTTTGGGGATCTTCATGCCAGAGATGTCGATTTTGGTGTTGGTGGCAATGACAAACTTCTGGTGAGCCCTGCGCAGGGGGACTCTGTTCAAGGCAAGAGGGCCTACAAGTACGCAAACAAGAAAACACCAATGTTAGAAAAGGAGTATTAAGATGCCCAACACTTTGAATTATGGATGATTTTACTGTAGTGCGCATAAATGTTAGAGTAATCAAAATCTTGGTCAACAAAAACAGTCATCTTACCAGTGACAAGCAGGAGACCACTTGAGAGCTGCTTCAGGAACACCACACGCTAAAAAACAAAAAGCATCATCAGTATACAGCTACTGTATTGGGGGTTTTGCACTAAAGGCCTCAAATTACTGCAGCAATATCTTTCTCGATGTTGCATCAACCATGACATATATATCAAGTGCCAAATTGACCACAAGGAGGGTCCTTAACTACTGACCTCAAATAATGAGCTCAGAAAACACCAAAACAGACATATTTGTGCCATTTGGATAAGACAATTTAATAACTGCAATCCACTTTTGATACCAAGCTATTTAGACAGGGGGAAAATAAATTTACTTGACACACACTCTTTGTTTTAGCGAGAGGGCTCTCTGCCTGTCAGTTCCATAGCTGAAACATTATTTAGGTCAGCCACTGCTCAAAGTGTGTGTGGGCACACTTGCATGCTTCCATAACTTGCCCATGTAGCGTTTGAGTGTGGGAGGGAGGGACAATGTCTGTGGTACCGAGGATGTGTGATTATAGTGATGTGTCCAGCACGCTTGTTATTTTCATGCACAATAAGGATGCAGTGATTTTTATTTAGCAGGGCAAATATCTTTAATACCATGTGTTCTTTGGCTCTTTATGAAAAAACTGATGGTGATGGACAACAATGCTGTCATTGTTGTCAATTTAAGAAATTAGGACAGTTCAGGTAAAGAGTCCACCACTATTACAATCAGTAAGAAAACTGCCAATGTCAGTATGTTAAAAATGGTGTACAGTGTCACGCAACAGGTGGCGTTTCATTTAGCCAAATCCTTCATTTTCTGCATTCGACTCCTCTGAGTGCATTATTGAGGTTATAATGTGTCCATTGTCCCAATTTTTTCCTACTATTCTGACTTTAACTGTCTGCTACGACAGGCTACTATGAGAAATGAATTACAACTTTGTCGACGCAAAATGTGTGTGAAGTGTTCAAACATTTGCGTCTGATAACATCTGCTGACATGTTGTAATGATTTTATAGTACCCAACAATGATAATTTTGACTGCATGTATAGTGTATATTCACATATAACATGTTCACTTTAATTATAGAATAGCATATGGTGTTGCGCAACTGATCATATTTGGAATATATCGACTTCTGATACAAAAATTAGATGTAAACAAACCTTTTACTGACATCTTTTATGTTCCATGTTTGTTGTCTAGTGACAAGCCTACATAATAATAGACCTGTCAAACAACGGTCATAAATGCATAGTCATATTCTGAGTATACATTTTGATGGATACATCCTTTTGTTCACATCTGGATCACAGATTGTGCCTTTACTGATGACTAAAACTTGTATGATCTCACCAGAGTTTGCGTCACTCAAACAAGTTTTGTACAATATGAAGGTCAAAGAGATGATCCTGGTTTAGTCCTATAAACAAACAGATTCCTGATTTCTTCTACAATCTTATTACTTCTGCATCCTGGAAAACATCTCATGGCTGCAGCCCGTCACACAAGGGGCTTTACATATTCACCCGTTTTCCAACGCAGGGTAAGCATTGTGTCACCTCTTTCAGACACTTTCAGCCTGTGCTGTGTCAATCATTTCTGCTAATCCATGAGAACATTCAAATCATTATCAAGATGTGCTAGAAATGGTTCTCACCTTTCCACGGTGGCGACCAGTGAGCAGAACGAGGACAGTTCCTGGGGTGATGGAGGCGCGCAGCTTCCTCTTGTGCTGGCTGAAGGGCTTCTTCCCATGGCTTTTCAGTTTACGGGGAACATCCTCTGTGGGGTAGTAGCGGGGCTAAGGGAGGAGCACATAATTAGTATTTTAATTCAAGGTTTGCTGCAAAAATCCAGAGGAAGACATGCTCACAAAAACACAAGTGCATTCCTTTTCAATTGAAAGCAATGAGAACACTTGAGAACAGCTTTACAGCACTGCATTAGCTAGTATGACAAGTTTTCACGAGACGGGGCTTGACCCGCTGGAAAATTCTGCACACCATTTATGCTCACAATATTTAATAGAAAAATCTCAGTAACAGTGTATGAGAGTTATTTCTCCTCACTGAGGCACATGTTCTGGATTTTTCTAAAGTAGTGCAGTGCCTGTTCGGAACAGGTCGATTGCTTGGCCTCCGGTATTGCTGCTTGCACCTTTCTCGAGAACCGCTCATCCAAACAACTTCACACTCGACACTGCACTTTCTTGGGTCCTCAGCAATACACCTGCCAAGTGTGAAGTTGATCGGATGAACGGTTGTCAAGATAATCGAAGGACAGACACCCCCCTCCCATGTATAGTTAGATGTGTGCTCATTTTTAAATTCCATTTCTGTCAGCACAATGACGTTAAATAAAATCTGAAGGGATAAACAAGTATTCACACATTACTCACCATCTTGCGCAGCTTGACAACACGAGTGCCTCCATTCTTGTCTCCTCCAACAGTCTTGACAACTGTGGCCTGGGGCTTCACCTTAAGCTTTTTCTCCATCTGAAACAAGAGCAAATTATGATCAATACAAAACGCCATCAACAAAGGTGACGTGCATACAGCTTTTATCACTAATTTTGTACAGTGTCACAGATCTGCCCTCACCTTGGTCTCAGTGGTCTTGGCCTTCCTCTTGTACATGGCCCTGCGGGCGTACATAGCGGAACGGGAGTAGCGGCCGATCCCCCGGGCCAGAACCGGGTTCCGGCTCCCATGCTTCTTCTTGGCAGATTTCTTGTCTCCCTCTGCCATCTGACACAAAGCAAAATAAAACAGTTAGTATACCAACTGCAGCAATGTGTTGTCAGTAATGTCACAGGATTTTATTTCATGTTTATTGTCAATAATCAATATTCAAAACCATTATTCCAGCCTTGGTCTGACTGTATGATGTTCTACAGTACTGTGGTTCTGCTATCAACCACAGGAGACTAGCACTGTATCACATTTTTACTAAAGCTTTCAAATAAAGTGTGTTCCTATTCTGAATAATACAATGCTAAACGACAGTAAGAATTACAACAATTTTACACAATGCATTGATATGCAGTAGAAAACATCAACATCAACCATACTACAAACTATTATTAAATTGGTTTGGTTGAGAGCTAAACACCGCAGTCATCTCCAATGCAGAAGAGGCATGACAAGTTACGTTAGCTTGCAGTTAGCAACATAGTACATAGGAGTCGCTTTACAGACTAAAACAGCCACTTGTCTTCTCACAATGACAATTTAATATTTTAAAAAGGGAAACTACAGTATGTGACAGCGGAATAGTATGGGTAAACAGCACATAAGACTAATGAAGGACAGCACGTTTCTATTAGCCAGCTAGCTAAGCACGAAGGCTAGCCGGCGGCCTACGACTACCGATACACCAAACTGTTCATTATTACAGAAACATGACGGATAAATCAGGTTAATAACGATGTCTAAAGTATCGTCTACATGCACAGATTCGTCTCCTGATATTTAGAAACTGTATTTTTTATTCTGTAACACAGATGAAAACAGATTTCATTCCTACAGTAACACGAAAGCAAGGGTGTCTTACCTTTGCTATGAAAAAAAGACCGACATCCGGGCATGTGACGTATATAAGGACGCTGCACGATGACGTTGACGTAATTGCGTCGACTTTCAAGGATGTGACGGTCCTTGTAGTCCTAAATACATTTCTCCTTTATTCTCACTGTAAACTAAACATAAAGTCATTTTATTGTTAATTTTCAGTTGCTCTAGTAAATACATTTATTTATTCAAGCATATTTTATTGTTTTTATACACACATAGAAACAATTTAACAATTAATGATTGAAAAGTGTTTCTTTGTGTTCAAGGAAAATATAATAAATAAAGAACAACAAACAACGTCCCTCACTTTAAATGTAAACAATCCTTAAAAAATCTATGTAACAGCAGAGCATAAAATTGATACAGATATATTGTACATATTTTATATATGTTTTTATATATTTTTATTGTCAAATTCTCTATTTTATTTACTTTTCTTGACTGTTGCAGTACTTACTTTTTACTTTATATTTTTATTCTCTTACTATGTTTATTGTTATGCACCAAAACACCAAGGCAAATTCCTTGTATGTGTAAACCTACTTGGCAATAAACCCAATTCTGATTCTGATTCTGATTTTCTGGACAATATTGTGAAGTTTTCCGTTATCTTTTTTTATACTGTCCCTGCTATAAGTTTTGTCCATGTTCTGCATTGTTCAATAGAACTTTTAAAAAAGGTTTAAGATTGTCTTTATGATCCAAAATAGTAACAAACATTAAGTACATGAATGTCCAATATCAAATACAGTAATTCTACATCTATAGTTGTATGTTATCAGTTTTTGTAAAACCATTTTGAGCATATGTGACAAAATAATCAAGCTCCAAGGTCTCTTTACTAGCTAACAATTTTTTTAGTGAAGAGATAAATCTAAAAAGAAGACATGTGTTAGAATAAAAACTACCATTAGAACTAAAATAAGAATCTACTAGTGGCTGTCTGTTAAATCTTAAATCCCTGCTGAACTAGAAAAGTAAACAGCACTGGCTGCTGTCAAGGGCAGATCATGAAAACTTCAAAAACCGAACTTCATTTATTTTTCTTTTGAAAATGTTATTTATTGAGATTTATTGAGACACAGAAATACAAAATCAATTTTTGCTGGAGCCATCACAGATCATAGGTCACAGGCTGATCATTGATAATGGAGTGACAGAGAACATTTTAAGGCAAACATCAGAGTTCAGAGTTCATTTAAAAAACCCAACACAAACTGTACTTTTTTGAATTAATAATATGCTACACATGTCAGTGTGACCAAGGCTCTGTATTTCAGGCACATACTGTACATGAACAGTCTCTTGCACCCTGGTACAATGAGCATAGCTCTTTATCTTCGCAAGGCTTCCAAGGCAACACTGGTCTGAAACATTTATTGAACACTATTGAATAAATAGACTGAAAGAATAACAAGAGTAAGCAGCAAAAAATTAATGTTGAGTGATTTTCTTTGTGTGCCAGGGAAAAACCATGTCAAGAGAACATTTGCTGTTTTATATGTATGTGAAAGGTTTTTAAAAAATCTCTTTTTAGCATGTGTCAACTGTATTTTATTTTATGCGAGTGGACGGCGGTGCAAAACATTCTTCTACAGGAATTTTTCTGATACTGGCGGCTTCTTCAGTCAGCAGTTTTCAACGATGATGGCGATGCCCTGACCACCGCCGATGCAGGCAGAGCCAACGGCGTACTTGCCTCCTCGTCGCCTGTCGAAAACAGAGCTCATTATTCAAAGCTACTTAGTGTGCAGACCTCTTCCTTGATATACTGCACATATAAATACGGAGGACAAGGTTACCTGAGCTCATGAACCAGGTGGGCTGTGATGCGTGCTCCAGAGGCACCGAGAGGATGTCCAATGGCAATAGCTCCACCGTTCACGTTGCTTTTCTCTGGATCCAGACCAAGAGCCTTAGCAACAGCCAGGTACTGGGGGGCAAAAGCCTCGTTCACCTGTGAAAAACAAATTACATCAATGACACAACTGAGCAATAACTACCTGAATAAATCAAGTACATTTACTCAAGTACTGAACTTTAATACAATTTTGAGGTATTTTACTTAAGTATTTCCATTTAAGCTACTTTCTACTACTCCACTACATTTCAGAGAGAAATATTGTACTTTTTACTTCACTATATTTATCTGACGACTGCAGTTACTAGTTATATGACAGATTAAGATTTTACATTACAAAAAAAAACAGGCGTATCAAATACAACACATTCTTAAACATTAAATCAGTTATTAATGCTTTTTTGGATTGTGACCCCTTTATAAAACAAAGTAGTGTCTAGTTAAGGCGCCTTGTCACATTTCAGATGTCTTTGAGTTGTTAGCATTTAAATAAATGTTTGAGGCCAAAAGATGTAAAATTATCTGACATTTCCAATAAACCACAGCAGAGATTGGAGAAAAGTCCAAAAAATTAATACTTGAACTTGAACTTTTTTTTCTTTCCTCTCCCACAGGGGACATTTTTCCACAGAACAAGTACTTTTTACTTTGATACTTAAAGCACATTTAGCTGATAATACTTTTACATAACTTTCGAATGCAGGACTTTTACTTGTAATGGAGTATTTCTTAGATTGTTGTATTGGTACTTTTACATATGTAAAGTATCTGAGTACTCCTTCCACCACTGATGAAATGTATGACACAATCTGGGGGAGGAAGTCACAGAGACTGTTTTTTTCACGAGTAACAAACCTCCACAAGATCCATGTCGTTGAGAGTCAGACCGGCTTTTTTAAGAGCTTCAGTGATTGCTGGAACGGGACCTAAAATGATTGAAGCAAACCAGAAATTCTTACTATAAAGAAACCATGTCAAAAAAGTTTATTTAGTCATTCATTCCTTTTAATTCAAAGACACTAAATTACATCTCCATATCAGTGGTGTCACTCACCAATTCCCATAATGCTCGGGTCACAGCCTGACACATGATACGCCACGATTCTGGCCAGTGGAGAGAGCTTGTGTTCTTTCAGCGCATCTTCACTTGCAATCACCACAGCAGCAGCACCATCAGATACACCCTGGAGATCAGGAAGAGAGTGTTAGATTTAGTGACAGTGGGCTTCTTCTCATGGTAGAAGTAGCAGTTGCACAATATTTATATTAAAATATATATTTCTCTATTTTTGTTTTTTTCACGTTACAGCAATTTAACATTTTGAAGATAAAATATTAAACATTTTTATTGTTTGAAGTAAAACTGACCACTTTTTTTTACTCTTCTGGTCACCTCAGATCCTGAAGTGGAAGCGTAAACTCACCGAAGCATTGGCAGCAGTAACAGTCCCTCCCTTCTTGAAGACGGGAGCCAGTTTGGCCATCTGTTCCAGTGTGGTCTGTGGACGAGGGTGTTCATCCTGAGCCATGGACGCCTTCCCTTTCTTAGCTTTCACATCAATGGGAGCAATTTCTGCTGTGTAGTAGCCAGCCTCATGAGCTGTAAATAGAAAAAAAGTTACGATTTGACTACAAAGAATGAGTTTGTCTTGAGCAGCTCACTTCTTAACTTCAAAAATACCAGCCTCAAAAGCAATATATTTCTATGCTATTATGTGTAAGGTGAGCAGATCATTCAAATTTTGAAAAGATATTAAAAAGTGAAGCCTGTCTTACCTGCCTTCCACCTTTGTTGCGTCTGGTGTGCGTAGTTGTCACAGTCTTCTCGTGTGATCTGGTACTTCTCTGCCAGGTTTTCTGCTGTGATGCCCATTGGGATTTTGACGTGCAGGTCGGTCAGACCCGCCCACAAGGTGTCCTCTAGCTGTCAAGTAGACAAGGAGAGGTTTCATCTTTGTGTCAAAAGCTTCTAAGTTTAATAACAAGCTGTATTTACGGCCGTCGCATGGCTTCATGTACATTTGTGTCAAGTGTTTGGGGATTATAAAGTAGAGAAAAATCAACCAGAGGCCTACCTTGAGATCGAATCCAAACTTTGTACCGAATCGTATGTTGCGAACAGCGTATGGGGCCTGGCTCATACTCTCTGAGCCTCCGCACAGGACCACCTCCGACTCCCTGAGGCAAATCTCCTACAGAACGCACAAAGTAACAGGAAGGTAAGAAACAAACAAAAGGTAAGACACATTATGTTCAATTGATATATGTGAAATCAACTTTTGCTATGTATGGACCATGCTCTTTGTGACATATCCAATCTTTTACACATACGTATACACTCAGTAGCCACTTAATTATTTACAATTTTATTACTGTACAATCTAATGTATTTCAATACAACCGCTCTACCATAACATCTTTTCGAAGCTCATAATGTTCAGTTTTTGGTGACATTGTTGGAAATGTATAAATTCAATTATATGGTTTAATTACTGAGGTCACAGTTAAAGGTGGTGTCGAACTGGACTCCATTATATTGAGAGGTGTTTCTAATTTTTTTGTCCTCCCTATTTAACTTCAACACCACTATTAACTATGACCACAATGCTAACATATAAAGTTGAATTAACACCTCTATGATAGTTTCTTATAGGCATCATAAGGGGAGACTTTATGGCAGAACAGTTGTACTGGATTGCATTAGATTGTACAGGTGTACCTAATAAAGTGGCCAGTGAGTGTACAAAACTACGATTTATTCTGCAACTGTATTTCTGCCAGAATATATTTTGTTCTTGGTGGAGCACTTACTTGAGCACCATTGATGATGGACTGGAAACCAGACCCACACAGTCTGTTCACAGTGAGAGCAGGCACTGGGATGGGAACACCACACCTCAGACCCACGTGACGAGCGATGTAGGGTGCATCAGCTGAGCTCTAAAATTAGGGGGGCAGATCAAGAGAAAGGAAAAGGTGAGGAACAAACCAAGGACACAAATAAGCACGTTAACATTTTCATGTGATGGTGGCTGGGATCTGTTAAATGTGGCTGTTGATCTGTTGGATTTTAGGGTACCTGCATGACATTTCCCATGATGACACTGTTTACAAGTTCTGGTGCCACGCCCCCTGCGGCGAGGGCGGCTTTGGCTGCATGCTCAGCCAAGTCTGTCGCACTGTGATCCTTCAGCACACCACCATAGGTACCGAACGGAGTGCGCTTGGCACCTACAATAAACACACCTGCAGAGAAACAGACCATTTTAGTACAAGGACTTCAAACCACCCACCACTGAGCCAGATCACAGTGTCGGGAGGTGCTGGGTGGTGCACACTGCAGAGGTGGTTGACACTGAGATGAGAAAAATAAAGATACAGTATAAAAGGAAAAACTAACATCAGATGGATCAAATTGGACTGGAGAGACAAGAGGACCAACTACTTTTGGATCCTCAAGGCAGAGTATACACTTCTTTCCCGGGAATATTTCTCTCACACACAAACATATAAAATATATATATATATATATTTATAAAATGTTCAGGGATTATGGAGTTTTTTTTGTAATGTTTTTAAAAGAAACTAGAAATGATGCCTGTTGTTGATCGGATGTGTTTATAAGTTAAACCTGCACTAAATTGCGGCACCTTCTTTGAAAGAACATACTGTAAAATAGACAAATAAAGTGTTTAGATCTTTTGTAACTTGCTTCATGTGCAAATCCTCAAAAAAAAGAGAAAACAATGTATTCAAATCTCCTTTTATTTATACATAACTTTCATTACCCCAGTCAGTTGACTTCATCTCAATCAGAAATGCCAAAAACTGATTTAAAAAACATTTCTCAACACTTTAAGACATACAAATTGTTTTAATGATGCAAAGTGTTTGATAATAAACAAGTCACTAGTGGTCAGCTAATAGGTATGATACTTATCTTGAATTACTGTGTTGATGTGCCTTTAAGTTTTCAGATCAGACATTGAACTGTTGGCTAACCTCTGGTACGTGTCAGGAGGTACAGGACGCCTCGACCTGACACTGCATTTACACTGAGCTTTAGTTTTGGTGGTGACGAATCTTATTGTGACACCTGACTGGTGCTGGAGGTTTAGTGTTGTGCAATATGTCCTGTTTTTTAGACCCTACTCTGTATGTTGAAAGTGCACTGAAATACAAAGTGGACCAAAACATAAATGCACAGAACAAGAGAAGATAAAATATTTGTGAAGGGATAATCAGTGGTGGAAACTAAGTACATTTACACAAGTAATTGTATTTCATTTTTGAGGTGGGTACTTGTATTTTACTTGAGTTTTTCCATGTTATGCTACTTTATACTTCTACTCCACTAAATGTCAGAGGGTAATATTGTACTTTCCAAAATATGTTTTTACGTTCCAAACATATTATCAGACTTCATATAGATTTAACTATCCTAAAGTAGTTTAAGTGAGCTGCATCTTGAGCTGCTTACACGTTAATGCATCAATATTTATAATCCCATAATATAATTGCTATAATAATAAAACACTGAAATATGTCACTGCCTAATTCATATTTTTGCTTTTGATACATTTTGCTGATGATATTTTTTACTTGAATAAAACTTTGAATGCAGGACTTTCACACGTGAGTATTTTAAAAATGTGGTATTCCAGAGGTGGAAAGTAACAAAGTACATTTACTCAAGTACTGTACTTAAGTACAATTTTGAGGTACTTGTACTTTACTTGAGTATTTCTATTTTATGCTACTTTATACTTTACTACATTTCAGAGGGAAATATTGTACTTTTTACTTTACTACATTTGTCTGTCAGCTTTAGTTACTAGTTACTTTTCAGGTTTAGATTATTAATACAAAATATATTAATAATATATATCGACTAATAAATTAGGATGTATTATTATAGGTTAAGCTACCCAGCAGGATATAAAGTAATTAAAATTAGCCCCACCTTTACCAGCTACATCATTAAAGTGATGAACACACTAAGGCACCAATAATTATAATCCAGTAATATAACATATATATGATTCTGAAATGGGAGGTTCTCCATAATAAGTACTTTTACCTTTTGTACTTTAAGTGTATTTTGATGCTAATACTTTTGTACTTTTACTTAAGTAACATTTGAATGCAGAACTTCTACTTGTAACAGAGTATTTCTACATTGTAGTATTGCTATTTTTACTTAAGTAAAAGATCTGAGTCCTTCCTCCACCTCTGGAGATAACTAAGAAAGATTATTATTAAAAATAAGCAACATTTTGGATGAAATGGATCGAAAGCCTGTTAATGATCTTGACACCATCTAGTCACCTTTCGCCTAATTTGACCAGAAAACGTTTTAAAACTCTCACGACATTTATATTTACATAAAGTCAAGTTTTACAGCGATGACATTTATTTCAGGTCACTGATAATGATACACAGCAACACAAACAAGAGAAAATTAGCTTTAAAATTAACCATTATCAAAGCAGCACAGCTACGGTCCGCCAGCATGCATCATGTCTGCTTTTTAAGCTTCCTGCTGAACTGAAAGTGTTTGTTTACCTCTGAGAAGCGCCATGATGCAGATTCAACAAACCTCCACTGTCAGGATCAAACTTTTCCACTGATATCTTCTTCACTCTGAATGAGTCCGTGGTGAAGATAAAGACCGGACTCCACCGCGACCTTTCCCCTAAATAATGCAACTTGTCACTCGTCCAGTAAGATTCGACAAAAATGTTACATATAAATTCAAACTAAGACATTATTAAATCATTAAAACATCATGAATGTCTCGTGTCGTTATATTATTGATTGTATTCACTAAGTATTAAATATTTAAGTGTTTATTTAATTTTCTTCATAAACAAAATACTCGAAAGTGCGACCGTTAAATTCTGAGTGAGACGTCATCATTCCGCGCCACGTCTCTTCCGTCACTCACGCAAGGGCACAAGCGGAGTGATCTGTAACTACATGTGAACAACATTTCTGTTACTCTGACCAGAGTATGAGTTTATAGTGAGGCAGCGCACAGTGGAAACATGTCTGCGGCCTTATCGCGCTGCCTCTGCAGGGTTTTAACCCGACACAGCGCTCCGTCAAGGTAAGATATGAACTCTCTCTGGTGGCTAACAAGGCGCTAGCTACCTGAAGCTAACCTAGCTAAGGGTTATTCGGTAGAGAAATGCTGCTGGATCAAACACTCCACACAAGCGTGATGTTTTGACCTGTGTTCTGTTTGTTGTGTGTTGTTTTCCAGCCTCCTGTCGGGAGAGTATCAGCATGCTGTTCAGAGTCCTTGGTTTGCAGCAGTGATGACACTGAAGACATCTGCTCCCCTGAGGTATGATCAAGGCTGGACTGTAAATCAGCTGTCCCAGGGGCTTCAAAAGTCCCAGGTTCACTGCATGTCAGGGGGTTTTTGATAATATGATCAATCGCAAATTTGTTGGGAAGTATCAGTGGTGTAAAGTATCTATGATAAGATAAACCTTTATTCATCCTCAGCGGGGAAATTCAGTTGTTGCAGCAGCACAATGGCAGCAATAAGTACAGAAAAGTATAGAGGTAAAAGAATAAATCACAGAGGTATAAAAAAAACTAGAATACAAAAGAAAACAAAATAGAAACTATACACAAGCATTTGGAGACAAAGAGTACAAGGTAAAGTGACAGTGGTGTGATTAATAGCAGCAGAATCAACATGTCTATGTAAGCAGCAAACACCAGATTAATATATGATATGATGAAGTAATAATGGAAAGTAGTTTGTCTGTATTAATATAGAGATGTAATAGAAGAGTAATATAGAACATGAAGCAGGTCAATGTAATGTAAACATGATATAAGATAATCTAATACAATAATATAGTATGAGATATGAGATATAGTATAATGTGAAATTAAGTGATATAGTATAACATATAGTAAAGTGCAGCAATGTAACATAAATAAATTTAAAGTACAGCAATGAATGTAACATACGGTAGTGTAGTTATAATATAGTATAAAAATCTTATATTTTTCCAGAGGGGTTTGCCCCGATCCGTTTCCCGGGACTGGGATATGGTCAAGGTCATTAAACATAGAATAAGGTATTGTACAGCAATATAACATAATAGACTATCAAATATAATACGGAATAGTGTAGTGTAATATATCACAAATATATTAATAAATTTAGCAAAGTATATAATCAGTCCAACAGTCCAGCAGAGAGACAACAGAGAGGGAGAGGTGAGGTGTCTCGAATGAACCAGACTCTTGAGTATTTTCATTTTATGCAACTTTATACTTCCACTCCGCTATGCACTGTTATACAGTAAATTAAGCCACCTGACTTTATATAAAATGAGTAAAATTAGCTCTACCTCAGTCAGCTACAACATTTAAATGCTGCTTGCATGCTAATGCATCAGTAAGAATAATCCAACAGTATAACATATAAAAATGTTACAGTGACAGAGCCCATTTTGGTATGTAATGAGTACTTTTACTTTTATACTTTAAGTACATTTTGCTGATAATACTTAATGTACTTTTACTGAAGTAAGGTTTGGAATGCAGGACTTTTACTTGTAGTGGAGTATTTTTAAATTGTGGTATTTCTACTTTTGCTTTAGTAAAAGATCTGAATATTTCTTCCACCACTGGGGAGTGTGAACTACTTAAACACAGTATTAACTGAGACTAATCCTGCATTTAACTTCTAGTCTAGTGGCCCTGCCTTACATAGGGGCTCTGTGCCAAAATCTACTTTTAATACATTTTTATTATTTAACACTCACCTATTTATTTTCAATTCATTTGATGATTCATTTGTTTATCAATTAATGCTCAAAAACTGTCCATCATGTCAACATCAAGTTTGCAGAATCTGAGGTGATGTCTTCATATTGCTTTTTTGTTTGATCATAGGTCCAAAACCCAAATATATAATAATAATAATAATAACAATAATAATATAATTTACAGTTACATAAAATGGAGAAAAGCAGCAAATCATCACATTTAGAAGAACAATGGCGTTGTTGCTTATAAATTACAGCTGATTATCAAAATTGTTGTCACTCACTTTTTTTCTGGATGAACTATTTGATTAATTGACAAGTGGCACAGGAAACAGGGGCCAGTGTTATTCAGCACTTGGAGGTGGCAGGGTACTGTTTATGCACAGAGGGCTGGAGATGGGGCTGGAGGGTCAGTAGGAGCACAACAATAATTTTATTTTTGCCCTGGGGTTACCCTAACAACTTAATCCCCCATGGGTATGATGGTTTTTAGTCCAGATTGTACAGCTGAGGTGTGTTCTTAATTTAAAACAGAGCTAGATGATACTGATAAAGTTCAGATGTGTGTCCAACCTTGCTTGACACACACTTCAGTTTCAAGTAGAGAACAAAGTAACGTAATGTTACTGTAATATTACTGTAACTGTAGAACTGTAACATGATATGGATATGATGGCATTTGTTTTTCATTTTTAGATCATTCTGACAACCAAAATCCTGGACAGTATCGGGTTTAATGTCACAGTATCAATATACATTATATTCATATACGTATATCCCAGGTCTGTTTCAAAATATATCTTGTGATTGGATATGCTCACGTAGAGCTGAACTTTGTGTTAAAGAGCGGAGCCCAAAAAGAAGAAGAAAGTGGACCCAAAAAGGGAGCAGATGATAAGAGAGAGGATGAGAAAGAAGCTGAAGAAGCTGGAGAAGGTTCCACCCGAGCTCATCCCGATAGAGGACTTCATCACTCCGGCCAAATGCTTGGACGAAACAAGGTACAGCTCATTTAGATTAGTTACATTTGTGTTGAGGCATGCTGCTGGGTGTGGTAACATACATTAAAGGACGATTAGATCTGTTCTTCAGAGACTCAGTTCGCATTAAAGTTCAAAACACTCATGAGTTGGGTTTTAATCTGATGTGTAAAAACCTGTTGTTTTTTTTAGGGGCTCTCAGACTTTTAATAGCCAAAATCACTTAATCTGAATTGTTATTCAGTCAAGTTGTAAAATGTTACTGATCACTTCTTGCATAGAGGTTTAGGGATGGATTTAACATAAACTATACCACAACTCATGTTGAACAAGATAGCAGCAAGGTCCCCATTGGCTGTTACTGTCCAAAAAGTAAATTAAAAACACAAAACAGTACTGGCTAATGCTTACTCAATATTAAAATTACTCATTTTAATATATTTTATGGACATGCTTTTGTAGATACTTTGTCTTTCTTTGACTTGCTCTACCTTTGTGTTTTCTTTGCTATTGTGGTGCTCACTGTCTTTGAAGTGCTTAGAATTGTCATGTATTTTTCTCTTCATAAAGGGAACGCTCTGCACCGAGGCTGTCATTTGAAGAAAGTGAGGGTCGAGCCCTGCTGCTGAAGGAGTGGTGTCGATACAAACAGGTCACCACTTACCCATCACACCTCCATCACTTAAGCTTTTATAGAAAATGTTGCTTCTGACCTCTGCTCTCCATCATGTGCACTTAGTGGGCTACATTTGATGTGCTGGTCTGTCTTCGTTCTTGCAGAAGCAGCACATGGCTGAAGTGCAGGCTGTTGAACTTGCTCTGGAGGCGCAGAGGGAGGCACTGGAGGAGCTGAAGTTAGAGTCTGAGGAGCTGTACCGGGCGGCACTGAAGCCAGACCCCCTTCTGTTTCCCTTCTCTCATGAAGGTCCTGCCCACACGCCGCCAAAGACCCTGTATGAAGCTCCTGATGGGAAATACAACGACATCACTAAAGTTTACACACAGTCATAGACAGCTAGAATGGCTGTGGGCGTAGCCGGTGTGTATCGTCATTTATTTTGTGTGTGTCCTTGTTTGTACATGACTCAATCAGCCAAGATGCAGCCTTTGAACAGCCTGCACGTGTAGGTGTGAAGGACACTTTGCATGTATGTTTTTTTCTTTCTTGAATTGTACAGTCACCTCAGTTGTTTCATTTCTGTAGCAAATGCAACAACATTCATGGAAATTATGCCCCCCCCATTCACATCTCTGTATAAAACAAGGAAAGAAAACAGAAAATAAAAATTTACTTTTTTTATTGATCCAATTTTTCCGGATTATTTTGAACACTTATTTGTTATTTAAGGGTAAAAACTTAAAGTTATAATCTTGAAGATTTTCATTTTGTTCTCTTTCCGGCACCTATGGCAATAATCTGTAATTGCAAGTGTGTTTTTGGACCTCACTTCCCAAGTTTCATCGTCTGTAGTCATCGACCTTTTCTTTGTTCGGCCATAATAACCGTTTACTCACAATGCCAGCAGAGACCGGAAAAAACAGTACACTGCTTCACACACAGGTGAGTTGAAGAGCGAGTCTGTTGCGTTAAAAGCCTTGTTAAAAGCCTAACTGTGCGCTGCTTGTGATTTTTCCGGGAAAGTCGCTGCCAACACCCGGGTCATACTACTATACTGCAAATGCAAGGGCTTTCATCAGTGGGCCACAGGCTCAATCACCATTGTGTTGCGTCATTAGGCGATAGATAGTGACTTAACAGACATTTATTTAAATGAAAATCTTGGGAGGTTATGTCTTTAATTAATTACATGCACAACTCTGTATGGGTTAAAACTGTAAAGCTGAATTCTCATTAATGCATCAATAATATCATATATAATTTATTCATCACAGAGAAGCATCTCCAGCATCAAAAACAGCACATTTACCGAGGTTGAAGCCTGTTTGATGCCAACAAAACCTATGTACAAAGTGAGTACATTTAGTGTAGCATCTATTTTTAATTTAACCCATATAATAACAATGCACGACAGATCCTTCAGTACTTCTATTTACAGTGAGTGTGAGTGCAGTCAGCCTTTGTTCTTAAGGCTAAACAAGCTTTGGAGAATTCATTATTTATGATCAGCAAAAAATAGCAAACACTGCCTTTGCAGAGATTGTAATTCACTGAATACATGCTGTCAACCTCATCATTGACCACTAGATGCTGCCACCACTGTTTTAACATACACGTCTATTTTCATACAGCAGCTCACTGAATACAACATAAGATGGGTGATGAGTGATGACCAGTCTCTCCAGCGTGTGGCTCTAAACGATTTCCTCAATTCCATTAAGTGACAGGAATCACAAGAATCCTTATTTCATTTTGCTTTGGCCGCCATGGAACAAAGACAGCAGGTTAACAGTGACAGTTCAGGAGTCCTGAGGCTTTTCCTGGTTCAGGGGCATGTGCCAGTCTCTGGGGGGGTCTCGCCTCAGTTCCCACACTGGGGTGAACTTTCTCTGCTCTGCCACTCTGTTCCTCTCACTCCTCTGCAAGGCTTCCTGCAATACAGATATATTACGTATGAAATGGCTGATTTCATTTTCAAGATACATGTATTCTTTAGGGGCATTCAGAGACCCTGGAAAGTGCCAGAAAGTTTAGGTCTTTAAACAATGCGACTTCCTGCAGCTGTACCTTGGCCTCGGCGCCTCTGTGTTTCTCCCACTCTCTGCAGTTATAGTAGTCTTCTTTCCACTGCTGGCAGGATGGGGACGTACCGTAGGTGTAATAGTGGTGAAAACGATTCCACAAGCTTTTGCAATGTCTGAATTCACTCCAATAGACATCACAGGCCCGGGGCGGCTGTACAAACAGACAAAGGCAGGAATCATCACCGAGCCAACTTGTGCAAATGATATTTTGACTCTGCAAATGTCTCTGGTGAATGTCTGCATCACTTCTACTTCCCTGGTTACACCCAACATGCTCCAAGGGCCACAGGATGACAGCAATGTAAGAGCATATAAAGGGTCAACCTGGGGCAGGCTATGGTTTTTGATCAGTGAGGTTAAAATTTCAGCATCATTCAAGAGTGTTTGTCTTGACTGACTAGGAATTGGTGATAAAAAAAAAAAAA
>NTHP01000353.1:196295-221449 GCA_003416845.1 Oplegnathus fasciatus | reverse complement strand
AAAAAAGACACTAAAAAAAAAAGACACTAAGTACATTTATTCAAGTACTGTACTTACTTGAGTATTTCCCTTCATTTCAAAAGCAAATATTGTACTTTTTACTCTACTACATTCATTTGATAACTTCAGTTACTTTGCAGATTCAGATTAATAATACAAAACATAATCAACAAATAAATTATGATGTAATATTATAGATAAGATAAAACTATTGATCCCTGGGGGGAAATTCACAAGCTACCCACCAGGTAATGTATATAAAGTAGTTGAAATCAGTTCCACCTTTACCAGTTGCAACATTAAAGTAATGAACATGTTAGTGCAACAATAATTACAATTCAATATTATAATATTTATTATTCTGAAATGAGCCATTCTGCATTATGACTACTTTCACTTTTGGTACTTTTAAGTATATTTTGACGCTAATACTTTTGTACTTTTACTTAAGTAAAATTTTGAACGTAGGACTTTTACTTGTAACAGAGTATTTCTACACTGTGGTATTACTACTTTTACTTAAGTAAAAGATCTGAAGACTTCTTCCACCTCTGAGTCAAACTATAATTGGGAAAAGTGGCATTGTGAAAAGACTTTAGAAAAAGGCCATTCTGCAACAAAAACTGCTGGAATTAAATAAAAATGACCTGCAATAAACTGTTAATGTGAAAAAAGGCAGGATTAAATAATTTCACACCAATGAGCTGTGTCTTAAAGTGTGTATAGCATTTATTTTGTCTGTCATCCATATGATTATTTCATGTGTTATTTATTTAAAACTTTGGGTTTACAGATATATTAGAATTAATGAATCGTCCACTAACATTTGTAAGGAATACTATTTAATATTTTTAGTGATAGTGTTTATACTGATACTTTTAATAGAAGAGAAAAAGAAACCAAAACATAGCTAACGTTAGCTGTCTGACAGCACCTCCCTGAGGTCGCTATGGTTTAGCATAGATGAAGGTCTTGCCTTACAATTACGTATTTAACATGTAGTTTTTAAATTTGACTAGCAAAGCTAGATTTCAAAGCTCATCGTGAATCAGATAAAGAACTGATGGTTTCTGTTAAAACCTCCTGGTCTATCTGACATTGCTTGCTGCCAGCTAAGGTTACTTTAGCAAATTAGCAACGACAGCTAATCAGCTTGCTAACCATTTGGTTCAGATTTGGCACTCTAAACTCTTTCAGGGGACTATCAAGAACAAGTCGGATTAAATGCAATGAGGACATGTAGCCAATAACGTAATTCACAATATAATGTTTTCATAAGTTACCCTCCACGCTGCTTCTCGAGACCCGTCCATTGCTAGCTGTGTTAGCTTGAACAGCTACAATACTTCCGGCTCGATTTCACAATAAAAGTGCTACCACACCGTTTTACAGTTTTACACATACTGAGTCATTATTTTGAGAAGGCTTCTCATTATTTTGAGATATAAGTCATTATTTTGAGAAGGTTTCTCATTATAATGACTTACAGGATTTATTTTTTCCATCACACAACGCACAAATGGGTTTTCATAGAATGTATTTGTGAATCTCAACCTATTCGTGTTGATCCTTTTTGAGACTGTTTCACAGTGCCCTGTGTGTCACACAAAGTTCACAAATGCAGGGAAGAACAAGCGCCTTTTTTCCAATAGATGGCGGTAATGCAACATTTATGAATGCCAACCGCTATTAAACTAAACAGATTTTGATTTTGGGTATGTATGTAGAACACAAATATATCAGTCATTGTCAGAAATTATGGAGCAGTGTGTTTTTACAGAACCTCAAGTTTCAGACTTCGAGCCATTTGAAGGTATAAATGTGGGACTTTAACTTTGAAATTGCCTAAAGTGATACAGTAAAAATGCTTGATTTTGAGTTCGTGTGTTGTCAGAATTCAGAACTTTTCCCAGTTCATGTCATGGATTTCCTTGAAAAAATTCATGTGAAGACTTAAATTCACGGGACCTTGCAAAATCCTACAGCTCTACTCCAAATATTATTTTAGTTGGGAATTTTTGAAGCTGGGCCATTTCATCATTTTTGCAATTCTTTGTATGTGTTCTCAATTGCTTATTTTTCACTGGATTGGGTTGAAATTTGTACTTAACATCCAAGAAACCCTAAGGATCATTTGCAACATGTATTCATGTAAATAGTTATTGTTGCTGAATAAAAAGAAATGTGTTTTTACCTGAATGAAGAATCTTTAATTTTCAACAATGAATATCTCCACTAGTGTTCACTTTCTTGCAGGCAAGTTTTGGTTCTGTGTAGCATTAATATACTTCTATCACATCTAGAAGTTATTTGGACCTGCATAAAAATTGAGTGTCACAGATCTTGCTAAATATCTCTTCAGAGCTGAAAAACCCACTTTTTAAGATATTTTGACTTTATATTTTCCCAAGAAGGGTTATTTTAATTTCCTTGAAACATTTTTATGGGAAAGTGTTAATATTCATTGCAGATATATAAAACATATTAAATATGTTATGTTACTCCATCATTAAATTTTTTTTGGAAAAAAGCTAATTTGTCGTATTTAACTGGCAGTAATATTACATTCAGTGGTTTCATATCACAGGTATTTGTACTACGTTGACTTCAAGGTTTTCTATCTCTGTGTGACACCTATTGAGCCTGTTTTTCACTGGGTTCAGGAAATTGGCAGGTTACAGCTCTGTGACTGTGCTTCTAGTGATTTTTGATGAATCTACATTATAAATAAACAAATGCTGAAATATTGACAAATTCCAGTTTCAATTCACCAGGGCCTGTGTAATAAAATTGCCTGTTTTGTCTGGCCGTCAGACAAAATAAAAATGATTTAACATCTGAAAAATTGTCATTGATTATGTTTTCTGATGATCAACCTATTCATTATACATTTCAGCACAAACTTAAAGACTGAACACATACTTCAATATACAAATTATGTTCCATTGTTCTTTTTTTCATGTCAACGCAATCCACACAAATGAGTGGAGATTCATAAATATATTTCCCTTGAAAAATGCTAAATTGATGTACAAATGATTATATATGAGTGGTAAATTAGAGATACAGATTTACAGACACGAATCACTCACTTTGTGCATCGTGTTTTACGAGTTACGTAACTTGACATTTGTTTTTGAATACTTATGAGACTGTTTTAATCCCATATTACAGCACTTACTTTGAAAAGACTCACCTAAGGCTTCGCTGAAGGTGAGCACACAAACTAAACATCCCATAATTGTAGTGGTAGAAAGTAACTAAGAACATTTACTCAAGTACTGTTTTGAGGTACTTGTACTTTACTTGAGTATTTCTTATTTTATGCTATTTTGTACCTCTACTCCACTATATTTTGGAAGCCATTATTGTACTTTTTACCCACTACATTTGACTTTTTTTTTCTAATTTGCAGATTTTTATTAACACAAAATATACATCAACTAATAAATTCTGATAAATTATTTTAGATTAAGAAATCCAGCAGTATATAAAGTAATAAAAATAAACTCCACATTTATCAGCTGCAACATTAAAATGATGCACAAATTAATGCATCAATAATTATAATCCAAGAATATAGTAATTATTCTGAAATGGGCCATTCTGAATAATGAGTATTTACTTTTGATACTGGACAACAAACCGCTAATCATCTGCTTACTCCTAAATAAATGTGTCCAACTCGAGTAAAAAAAAAAAGCCAGATACAGCAACATCCTATTATATGTAGTTGTAGTGTTTGTAGTTCATGTACATGCTTAAGACACTACAAAAATAATCATTAGCTACAATGAATTAATTTCAAAACACATTCCTTTATTTCTCTATAAATAAACCAGAAAAAAGGAAAAACACTTGTAAATTAATCCTTTAACTCAGAAAAAAACCTCAAACATAAAATTCTTTATAATTAAAAACAAAAGTATAGAGCTATTATTGCTCCCATTGTATCATAAGAATGGGACTCTGGATAACAGTGTATTTAAAGTGAACTGTAAAAATGCAACAATGATGGAAAAAGGGGGGAATATGCTTCAGTCAAAGCTCATTCAAATTTGATATCATTACAACAATACTTTACACATTATTCTTTGTGTTGGTGGTGTGGTGATATAATTTATTATGCCTGGCTCAAATCAGTCACCCTGGATTTGTGAATACCAAATTACAACTGATGGCAGTTTATGCAGCTCAGCTTCTGTTGACCAAAATATTACGTATAATCCCAACCCAACAGCAAAGCTCCCATTTCAAAGAGACAAAACCTCGATGCATCTGAAAACCAGTTCTTTTTTACTTTGCTGTTGAAGGTGACAATAGATATGATGAGTCTTTGCACATTAGCCAGTCTCTCCTCTTGAATTCTTTCAAGGCTTTCTGCCCTTCTTGCGAAGTGACTGTCCTTGTCCAGAGAAGGCGATGAATCTGTTCAGGGCATCATCCTGGAAGGATTCAAAAGATTTAAAAGTAGTTAAAATTGGAAAATCACAGCATGAGTGCTACATGAGAAAATGTATCTAGAGAATTCAATATAAATAGAATTAATCACACAGTAAAATTGTTTAGTTCAAGTGCTATGGGAAAAGGTTGTACTGAAACAGTGTGAGGAACTGTGTGGAAATACAGCAAATACAGCCGAGTTAAATATTTGCAAACACAAGATAAAATCCTTCACATTTCTTACATCATCTACAAATTTCCTGGGCTGTGGCCTCGAGTTTCTGATGAAGGTGATCCTGCCAACTTTGAAGTCGTAGTTGGGAATGCCTCTGTGTGATGAAAGATTAAAGGTTAAGATTAGAAATTTAAACTCAAGACTAAACACTGGTAGAATGGTTTAATGTTCAGAGATGTGTAGTAAAATACAAACTGAACAGGTGCCACTAAGGGTCTCTATACAGCGTGGAACTCTGAACCATCTTGTAAATTAATATATCACACTGTGCAATGGCAAAAAGAAAACATTTTTACACATCCTAGCTGTCAGACGTTGAAAGCCGAGGGGAGTCTATTGTTATATTTTGCAATTGGTTGAAAGGCCAAACTACGATCTGCTAAAAGCAAGGAGATCATGTCATGTGACACATAAACGAGATGACATGGGGACACAAGTGAGCAACAAGTATCCCTCGAGAAACTCAAAATGGAAAATCAGAAAGGTTTGGACACAGTGTTGGTTTGGCAGCAACAGGAGTCAGACATTTCCTGCCATGATCTGCTGCACCATAGTGGTCACTCACAGTGCAACACAGCAGTAGTTTACAACATAGTAGGATAGTCTGCAACACTATGCATCAGCTGACAACCCGCTGTGTCTCACACCATCATACTGTATGTCCAAATTCAACCTATAGAAGACTTAGTCCTTTCACAGCCTAGTGATGTGATTGTCAGAAATGTCATATGCACATATATGCAGTCTGACGTAGTCACGTAGACGTATACACACAGAGCAATTTTTGCATGTAAGAACTTTTGATGTGAGTGCACGTTGACCTGGTTAGCTACCAAGTGGGGTCAAATTAGGCTAACGTTAGCGGTTCAAGGCAATATCACGAAAGACTTCATGTCTACATGTATAAAATACAGAAGATATTTTCACCTTTTGATGTCACTTGGATCCAGAGGGGCAGGGCTGGGCTCAATCCCCTTTGTTTTACCATCCAAACGATTGCCAGAGCCAGTGAAAGCCTAAGGAAACAGATTAGAGGTCACATTAGCTCTAATTATCATGGTCATCAGTAGTCATAAGGACATTTATTTGTCTCTAACCCGCAGCAACATTTACTCACCCTGAATCCTGTGTCCATGTCAGCGTAACTGCTGGGATCTGGTTCTTCCTCCTGTGAAGAAACGAGTTTTATCAAAGTGTTCAGAGCACAAAATGTACAACCTTTAGGGTTTGGTCCTTACTGTCGGTTCTTCCTGGTGCTGAGGTCGTCGTTCAGGCTCTTTGTAACCCAAAGGAGCATCAAAATCCACCTGAGAAACAGAGTCACAGCACATTTAAAGTGGAGACCACAACAGAATAATTCACTGTTGTTTGTGATAATGAGAGAGGGTCTTACGTTCATATCGCACTCGATGATGGATACGGCTTTGTCTGGCTTGGTCTCCATTACTCGTAGCTCATATATCTGAAACAAAGACAGATTCCATTAGCAGTGGTTTTCAGTAAAACGAAATAAAGACAAAAACATACTCACACATTAGTCCAACACTAATCTGAATAAATTGATTTACCTTTTCATTGTAGTTGATAGCTATGACATCCCCAGTTGTCAAGCAGGCAAAGTTTCTCAATGCATTCTCCAGTCTATAATAAAAAGACAACTGAGTTCATCACAAAATGTGAAAAAAAGGTCAATTTCCTGCTCCTGACTGAGATTTCTTACACTGCCTTGGGGTTTGTAATGTCCAGGAAGTCAGGGCTCTGCGGCTGGAACTTTGAGTAAGTGGCCACCATGAGGTTAACACTTTCCACTTGGACCAGACCACCTTCCTCCAGCAGGAGATTCTGCATCATCTGCAGCAAACAAAATACAGCAAATATCAGCGCTGTCCTGACTGACACTCACAAAGTGGCTTTAAAAGCATTTAATCAGCAGAGAACATTTCAGACACAAGAAACATGTAGTTAGATCTCTGTTCTCTCTGTCACTCAAAATCCTAAAGATCACATCCATCTCTTTCAAAGTTTTTTTATTAACTATATTTTCCTTTTACTTATATAGATTTTTAGACTTTTACTTCTATTTGCATAAAACATCAAAACACTACAATTATCTTTCTTTATCTTAACGCAAAATACTTTAGTACGCCACCACTGGTGACAGGAGACAGTTCAATCTCTGTGACGCCGCCCTTAAACCTGTTACTGTTTCTCACCCAGTGTGGCAGGTAGCAGATTCCCTCATCTGCCACAAACTCCAAAACACCACAGTGCGTCATTCTGTCTGAGTTCTTGTTGGTCAACTTGAACAACATTGGATACGTGATGTTAAGCCTGCCTGTACAGGGGGAAAGGAGCAAAGAGGTAACAACCATGAAAGGTTCATCCAGGACTTTAAGAGTGAAGAGGTGCTTGATTTAACTTCTACTTACTGAGCTGGTCGAGAGCTGAAGGTGGCATTATTACTGGAAAAAAAAAAGATAATTAGTTGAGACATAAACAACAAACAGGATCACGTAAACACCTTCCCTGCCAGTTAAAAGTTCTCAAACACATAAGGGACAGGTATGAGTGGATTTTAACAATTTGTGACTTTATTATGAATTAACTAGATCGACTTAGAAAGAAAATGAGAACTCGATCACACGAATTAGACGGCTGTAGCAGACAACATACTCTGAGGGACAGTTTGATTTTGCAGGAGGCAAAAGGCAGAAAGTCTGCAGCGACGAAGCGTGTTAGCCAAAGTCCTCATCTAATTGTTATGTAATTATCTATAGGCTTAACTGGTAGTGCTTTTCCACCTGTCTTTAACAGAGCACTAGCTAATTAGTGCCTGAGAGTTTACGAGTTTGGTCCTGACAAACATTTGATGCAACATTTTTAAACAGTCATAATGAAAGGGAAATTTTAAAAAAATGCATATCACCATTATTATGGGGAATTACAGAGAAACTGCAATAAAACTTAATGCATCTTTCAACACTTCTTATATTTATTTAATTTTGTCAAAAGGCTTCTAGAAATGGGAAAGAGCCTGAACTGACAAACCTTTGTCAAACCCAGATCCACAGGTATGTTCATAAGAGTCTATAGCTTACATAACAAAAGGTTGGCTACACCAAACACTGAGACAAAATGGGTCAACATTAGAAAGTGACCAATCCAACAGTATATTTTGTCACTTTATAAGTACAAAATAAGTACAAAAAGAGCCTTCTGGGTGTGGAGATGTCTTTGGGGTTGGGCCGTCAAATTTGGGAAACACTGCATCATAGCAGGGTTCATATGAGAGTATACGGGCAGCTTTTCAGCTCACTTTTGCCTCCTTTCTCCACGTCGGAGCGGTCGTTGGGACCTGCCAGCATGGACACCGAGTAGCAGCGGTACTGAGTGGAGAAACGGTTCTGGAAACCCCGGGACATCGGGTGGTCGAATACGTGGAAGGAAAACTGTGGAACAAACAAAATCCTCTTAATAAAACACATCAAGTTATTTTACGTGAGTTGGTAACATCCACGTAGGACTTTAAATCCATCATGACAGGGCATCTTTCTGCTGCTGTCGTGTTGTTGTTAGCCGCTCGCTAGCTAAACTGCTCCAGTCACGACTTGTTTTGATATAAATGTTTCGTCAACGTTGAACAAAAGCAGAGTGTTACTCACCATGTCGGCAGTTTAGATCTTTAGTCGTCAAACGACTCAAATCAAAATGTCTGTTTCTGTTTTGTTATGTGTAAATTTGCATTTGAGCTGTGGATATCCACTGTTGTCTTCCGCTTCTTCCGGAAGTGTACGAGCTGACAACAGGAAGTGACGACACGACAGACGTTAGCCAATCACAGCAGCCCATTGAAATAATACTTTTCTTAACGTTCACTGCACATTCATGGAGGATCCTGCGTTTTGAGATGAAAACTACTTCCCTTTTAGCTTCACAAGAGTATTACATAATAACATTTTTACATTAAATTAAAGTTGCATTACATTAATTAAGTTATACCTTATAAATATAATTGTCCTTTTATTCCTTCTTTCAGTGCTACTTCTATGTACTTTGTTCTATTTTATTGTTTTATTCTATTCTAATTTAAATATTTGAATATTTGTTTATACACTGTGTGTGTGTGTAGTGTGCAGGGGGCTACAACTGCATTTCATTGTGTAATCCTGTATTGTATAATGACAATAAAGCTGAACCTTATTAGTAATTATTAATTTAGTTACATTAATTAAAGTTGCCCTCCGCTCAAAAATGTGTTTTTCTTCTTGTTCCTACACTTGAGTGTTGGCGCTTCACTGTACAGAATGATGTATGTGCAGAGTTTGACACTAGAAGGCTGTTTTCACATTCACCTGCTGAAAGTGGAAAGTTTCTGTGCTCATTGAAAATCCCATTTTAAGGGGCATGGGCATGATTTGTGACATCGCAAATAGCTTGGAAGCCAATCTTGGTCCAGTATTCAACTTGCAAAAGTGTGATGTGGAAAGTTGAAGTCTCCAGTGCACATACACTGGGAATGGACTTTAAAGTTAAAGGACCCGCAAGAGACATATTTTAAAAATAGTCAAAATAGAAGAAGCAACAGAGGCTGAAGAATCCTGACTTTTAGTCCCTTGCATGAATTAAATCCCGTCTTCCTGGCGACATTATCAGGGTTATTAATCAAACTTCTGTGTTCACATGCTGATTAATACTCCTTATAACTAGTAAACTGACATTGATGTGTAAAATCAGTGGAGCTGCCCTTTAATATTCATCTACCACAGTTTAGATACAGCATTAATAAATAACACACTGGCCTTATTCAGAGCCACAGTTTTAATGAGTCTTATGAAGACCAAATCAGATGTACATAAGTGACAGCAGCACACTGATAACAAAGTTAAAAGTCATTATAGAGCTCTAGTTGAAATACTTTCTGCCTGGAAAAAAAACTGTACAAGTCATAGATACAGTATATAAAATACAAAACTGAGAAAAGGCAGTGTTGTGGTATTGTAGTTGCACTTTGAGAGGACATTTTTTTTTAAAAAAAAGGTCTGAAGAAGCCCTCTGATGGTAAAGAAGGTCAACACAGGTCTCCGTTCAAGTGTGAAATATCATTTTCTGCCTTCTTTTTAGATGCAAGTCTTCATATCGGAGGCCAACTTTTGGCTACTTCTTGATGCATGGCTTCAGGTAACCACTGGCAGTATGCAGACAACAGAACTGTAGGAGGAGAAAAATACACAATAAAACAACAAGATTAGATGACAAGAAGGCTATCAAATCAGACTCAGGCAACGTCGTGCCAAGCACATTAAACCCTCACATTTATCTTCAGTTTTCCAGACAGAGAGGAGGGCGTCTCTGCAGTCGACTCTCTTGGACACCAGTGCTCCCAGCAAAGCCTCCGTCCTGGGCTGCAGCCTGAAGCAGCAAAGACACAAGTAAGGGAAAAGTCCTTCCTTCAAACAAGTCAATTTGTTGATTGACAAAGACGGAGAAAGAGGGCAGAGCAGCGTGTGTGAGAGTACCAACTTACTTTGCCCACGTTTTCAGCATGATGGAGGGGTTTGAGAGAAGGTGGTTGCTGTGTTTCTTTAGTCCAGGACAAACCTGCAAACCAGACAAAGAAAATATTACTACACAAGACCACAAAAAGTGTTCCTGTCAGGTTTGATCAGGTGCAGGCACCATTTGTCCAGCTTTTGTAGAGTTCGTGCCACATTTGGATTTCAGATTCAGATTTGAGGTTTTAAAGTTCTTTTTCCTACTTTTATTTACCTTTGGTGCATATTTATTTGGCCTGGCACACAGACGACACGGCAGTTTATTCAGACAAAAACTCACAAAAAATATATTTAAGAATTCAAACTTAATTTAAACTTTTTGAATTTTTAATAACTTTATGGATTGATTTGATGGTATTTATCACAACAAGTAATGTCAGTGTGTCATATGTTTGGTTTTGAGGTCATTTTATTGGGTTGGTGGTGATAACTGTTTTATTTACTGTATGGAGTGTAAGTGTAAATATTTGTTGATTATACTGTATGATTGGACAGAATGATCAGGTTCAAACTTGAGTGAAGGCTGAACAGAGATAGGGAACTTTCGGATTTCGCTGCAGTACCTGTCCCTCAAGCAGAAACCTGGCTAACAGCTTGTAACGCTCCAGGCCGTCTGGATATTCCTTCTCCACTGCCGGCAGCTGCCAACCTACACGGACTGCAGGAGAGACACAGCAATTACACACATGTCGTCAGAGACACCTTTCAGCACAAACACAGCCGTGGTGCTCAGCTGTAGAAAACTTACAGAAGGTGCTTGAACGGTGACATCTGATGGTGCCGGTGGAGGAACAGAACCACGGTGATGGCGACTCCAGAGGGGAACCAAAATGACAATACTGAGGCAGAAGCTGGGGGACCCACTCTGCTTCTACTGCTGACACACCTGACAGAGACAGAAAGGAAGACATTTCACCAGGTGAAACCATCAGCCTGCTAATCCAGTTTCAATAACAGCCGCAGCAAAACTTATAGAAATCTGGCTTGACGAAAAACAATATCCACGCAGGCAGTCACTGGATCAATATTGTGCAATATAGAAGTTACACATCTGAAAAAAATGTGAGTTATGAAAGGCTGACGGAAATCGAGTAAGCACATCTTAATTCAAAACTGTCCTTTCTTAGCCATGTGAAGCAAAGAAAACATCAAACCAGAGATCCTTCGATTTGTTCTAGTTTTTGTCACTCCTACTATCATTCCGACTTATGCTGTCGGCTACAACATTTTTTTTAGTCTATATTTGTTTACATTTTGGAAAACTGGCCATAAAAGTCTGCCACATTAGCTATTAGGAGTTCCTGTTTGCAATGTACCCATGGATGTACAGACAACTATCATTGAATTACATTGATACTGAAGAAAACTTAAAAATGTGATGATTCTCAGGCAAGTTCTGGAGTTACAAGGGGCATCTTTTTTTCTAGGTGGATTTATGGAGTTTTATTTGCAACAGACAACAGAGCTGATATCCTCGGAAAGCGTAAGTCAATCTGAATCTAAAAATATGTGTATCATATCTGTGTGTTCAGATTTTACTGAGTTATGACTCTCAGAAGAAGTATGAATACCATAGTTGCCTCCATGACTTGTGTGTCCCAACCACCGCTGCTGCCTATAACTGCTTACTACATTGGTGAACGGGCTAAACAACAATAACCAACTTTCCATTTTTTAGAACACCGGTGATTTGTCCCTTTTGCAGTATCTTTGCCTCACGTTTCTCTCTCTGCGCCCCTTCAACTTTCTGCCTCACAGTTTGAAAACATAGGTACTTTTCCAGTCAATGTGTGAGTGAGTCAAGGCTCGAAAGAGAAGCCACACTGAAAGCCAGCCTTGCTTGAATGTGTGCCACACCATGGCTGTTCCATTCAACCTTAACTTGCCGCTGCACATCTGAAAACTACAAACAGAGTAAATGAGCCCCTGTTTTTTCACATTTGTCAGCTCTCTAAATCAGCACTAAGAGGTCACTGTGACTACCACATCTGGCATTTTCACAAAGCTCATTTACCTTTCATGTACATCTTGGTGGTCTCCATGATCTCCTGGTAGACGACAAACTCCGGCAGCGTTTTGAACAGCGCAGAGGTGGGATGAATGAACACCGGCTCGTCCAAAAGAGGCGTCTATCAACAAAAAACAGATAAAAGTGAGGAGGTGAAGGAGAGCCTCCTCCTCCTCTCCTAAATCACAAATGCAGTCCTCAGAGCAACCTGCCTTGTATCCGTTCTTCCATTTTGGGTCCAGTATATCTTCTGCCTGTACACGCCTTGCAAGATGGTCTCCCAGTCCGGCCAAAACAATCTGCCGCAAGCAAAACACCTGGTGCTCCGTCGGTGGAGTCATCTTGGGATTCACAAATACTGCCACCTCTGGACACACTGCGTTCACTGGGATGAGAGAACACGAATTATCTGTTTTGTTTCTGCAGCACATTATGTGTTTGGTTCTCTGTGTGTGCGTGTGTGTGTGTGTGTACCTGCGTTGGTAAGTTGTCCTCTGAGCCTCCTGATCTCCACCATGGCTTTATACCTCAGGCCGTTTTCCTCGCAGAACTTAGGAGTACAACCAGCAAATTCACAAGCACCAACAGCACCTGTAATCAAACACAAATATAGCATAAGCCCATCAGTGTACTTAATATAAAACATCCTGTACAATAAAAACTGCTTTTTGTGTATTTTTTGCATGTTTATCTCTCACAAAAATTCAACCCTTTACTCTGCCTGTAAAGTGTCAACACCAAAGTCAACCCCTCCTCAACCAAGTCTCAATTAGACCCCTCAAATGAAGTGTCTCCTGATGTTAAGTCTCACCCTGAAATCCTGCTTCATGCTGACACCTGGAAGAAAATCATGTTTTTGAAGCCATGTCATGGGACCTTTAAAGGTCAACATATGACCTAACAGACTCTGCTACAGTCTGCAGAACAATACTGTCCAGTGTTGTAACCTGAACACAAAGTAAGCTTACCCAGCATGACCATGAGGTCCCCCAGCAGGAGTGACGCTCCTTGCCCAGCCCACAGCCTCCTCATTTGGGTCAGCCGAGCTCGACGCTGGCTGAGCTTGGAACTCTCATCTTCATTTCCTGCAGGTCTGAGGAGAAACAAAAATGTGTTACAAGCATAAAGACAAAATTAAATATGCTGCATGAGAAGACCACGCATGTCTTCATGTTACATTCAAGTCATTTTTCAGTTCATCTCATATTTGTGTCAGTTAATCTATGCCCACCAATTTCTACACGCAAGGCCTTGGAAGCCCCTATTCCAGTTTTTAACATGTTTATCTATAAATAGATATCATTACAGCAAACACGTGTCCTCACCTGTCAAGGTCTTCGAAGATCTCCCGGACTGTCATGGCGGCTACCACAGCAATGACGTAGGGCAGGCAATTCTGCTGCTTACCCAGAGCTAACATCTTAGCATAACGCGGTGCCACAGGGAATGAAGCCATCGCTCTGCCCAGGGGGGTGATGGGACAACTCAGCCTCGCTCGCTCTATCTCGTTCACCCTTATAAAATAATATAAAATCAAATAAATAAACAGTTTACAAGCGTGGTCACGTGATATGACTGATAATTAGCTCAATTTGTCAAATCACAGCGGGTAAACTAAGACATTTTAAATGAAAACATAAATATAAAAAAGTCTTTGTTATACTCTCAAATGTCCACATAAAAGGGCAAAAATCTTAGTGAATTCTACAAGTTCCTGCTGTTGGTTAACTGAATATTCTCTCAAATAAGTTCATAATAAAATAAGTCTTTGTTTCACTGACATGACTTTAATTTTTTCAGGCTTCCCTGTAAGAATCAGACTGTAAGCAGAAACAAATATTCTTACCCAAAGTAGGTAAACACAGGGAAAGACAGGGAAACCTGGCAGACAGTTAGTTACCTTCCGGTGCGAGGCGGCTCTTTCAGAGCTCCCAACGAGACTAATAACTGCTCTGCCGCAACAAGAGCTTCAGCAGAGGGAGACGTGGGAAAGGGAAAATTGACAACCTGCAGAAAACAGAAAATATGAAGCGTTTTTTAAGACAATTTTCTTTTCTATTTCACTCAGAGGCCGGCTGGTTAAGTTTGAGTTATTCACTTTTTACTGACCTTATCTATGTTGAGGTCCTTCATCTGTAAAACCAGGTCTTCCACAGGCCTGCGAGTGATCTCTGCCTCTGAGAACAAACTGAAGTCTCCAAATACTGCAGACGAGTACAACCTGCAGAAACATCACAGCAACAGAGAGACAAACATCTGTGAATATAAAGAAAACAACTTTGTAATTACATTGTCACACAGTTTCAAAGTCCTGACCTGTAGCAGTGTCCCGGCTCCGTTCGTCCCGCTCTACCTGCCCTCTGATTGGCTGAGGCCTGTGACGTCCACATGACCTTGAAGGACGACACTCCGGTCACTCGGTCGTAGAAACGTTTCTTAACTCGACCACAGTCGACCACGTACTTGATGCCAGGGATGGTGAGAGACGTCTCGGCCACGTTGGTGGCTACCACACACAGACGAGCACCAGGCGGAGGAGGCCTGAACACCTACAGTCAAGAGAGCCGCACACATACAAGATATCATAGTAACAGTTAATTTACTGTATTGTACTGCATCTTATAGACTCCTCAGCTATTGGACAAGGTCTGAAAACAGCTAAAAGAGCTTATTATTGTTTCAGATTATCTAACCACTGTCTTGTTAATAAATCTGATTGACACAATAGCTAACATAAACATACCTAGTACTTAGTAATGACTAGTAGCTGGTGGTTACGTGATAAAATCACAATAAAATTAACATTAAAATGTTACACCTTGTTTTCCACTCTTTCACACCACAACTATGCCAATAAATTTACTAAATATTTATTTTCTTGTATTGTTTGATCAAAAACTTTTATTTGCTGGAAAGCAGTGTCTTTAATTGTTGAGTTATTGTGTACTAGTACACATAAATAAAACATCCAACCAACAGTACACTCTACTACTAGAACCAAGCAGGGGAACAGCATAAATCTATTATGTAATAATACATCATGGTCACCTTTTAAAGACATCCCCCTTTTTCAAGCCCAGCTGCGATATATTTAGCCATTATTTTCACAAAGGTAGCAGTCCAGTGGGTGTCCATGACGGCTGCAGCTATGGCTGCCAGGAAATTTCTAGTCCAAATCCTTAACTCCTTAACTCTGAAAAATATGTGAACCTGTACAGGACAAATGCCTGTACATGTATTTTGTCCTAACATAAGATATTAATCTCACCTTAGCCTGCTGCTCTGGAGCCAGCAGAGAGTACAGCGGGAGAACATAGAGAGGAATAGAGGGGTCGGCTTTCTCCTCTGCAGAGACAAAACACAGAGCAGAATTAGCAAAGGCACTCATCTGAAATACATCTGACTGGATGTGAAGAATTATTATTCATTTGGAGGAGCTTGCCTGCATCAGCGGGATCGTCTCCGATTTCCAGGTCAGATCCTTCGTCCTCCTCGTCTCCGATCCCGGCCTCTCTGTCCTCGTCCCCTTCATCCACAGGGAGGGCGGAGTAGTTATCCAGGTCGATTCGGGGCAGAGACTGGAGACAGAAATAACACTCTTAAAATATGTGCACAAGAAATATCTCTCGAGGATGGAGGTGACTTTAATCACAAAAATGTACAAAAAAGGTCTTTTAAGGGGCATTTTACTAAAAGTAGACTTACAACAGTCTTCTTCTGTTTGGCCTTCTTAAACTTCCTCATCGCCTCTGAGCTGTCTGCTTCCTCATCTTCACCTGAACACAAAAACATGTAAATATACAAAAACATACTCTCTGCTCAGAGAGAGAGTCTGAGGGGGGCAAACAGGTGTGTGTTACACTCACCTGTGGTTGCGTTACCCTTCCTGAAGGGGAAAGCTTTTCTCAGTCGTCTGCACAGACTGTGAACCTCCGCCTGACCGGTCAAAAACACCAGGATACCACCTGAAGGACAAAGACATCAGCGTGGCGTTGAGTGTGTGTGAAGGTTAAACTCCAGCAAATTACTGCAAATCACTCTGTATATCAATTCACATTTAGAAAAACTACACTGATAAATATCAACTAACAATTTGCCACTGATGATCTTTGATTTCACCCCTGTAGGTCAATTTAGTTTTGTAGTAAACAAATCTTAATACGAAAAGCATAAAATCTGTGTCGTGTGTGCACCTGGAGGCAGCATCCGGTGGATCTTGCAGGTTTTGTGGAAAACTTCTCCGGTGTAATCCTCCATCGGGGTGCGTTTGTTAAAATGTATAGTGACCGGGAACTGGCGAGCATCCACCTTGATGACGGGCGGAGGCGTCTGAAACAGCTTCGTGTTGTCTGTGAAGTCTTCAACTCGCAGAGTAGCGGACATGACCAGCAACTTCATGGGCATACCTTTCTGCAGGGACGTGAAGAAGAGAAGGGATTAGAATTAATACAACACAGCGCAACATAATGTCACGCATGCCGTCTGTGATTCAGGCTTCGAGCACAGCAGAGTCTCTCACCTTGTTTCTGAGCGGGACGATACGAGACAACAGTCCGATGAGGATGTCTGTGTACACGCTCCTTTCATGAGCCTCGTCTATGATTATCACACTGTATCTCTGGAGCAGGAAATCCTACGAGACAAGACAGAGACACTGAAAAACCTGCAGAAACATTTAAGTAATTAAAAGGTGCATACAGATAAAATGTAATCACATCATCCTTAAAAACATTAAAGCGGGCTCAGTGTGATATATAAATATGATATCTCATCATTACATGAACATGGGCAGGATTTTTTTGTCACAAATTATGATGATTTCTTTTGTTTTATCCAAAAAAAAGAAAAAAAAAGTTACAGTTTTGTTCTGAAAATGTGGATGCAAATTTACTGTATTGGTCCAAATGAGGCAATTTCTGAAAATGACAATTGAAAAAACTCCTCTTACACACAGAGACTAAACATAAATGTTATTACACATTAACACTCTCTCTGTCCGTCCCTCTGACTCGCAGTAGTCCCCTGGATGTTTCTGCACCACGTAGTTTCATGGTAAAATGGAATCAGAAACGTCTGTCATGTTTACTATATTTTATTAAATGACTAAACGGAGAGTAAATCTGATACCTTCTGAATCTCCTTCAGCAGAACACCATCTGTCATGAACTTGATCTTGGTGTCGCTGGTGACGTTCCCTTCGTATCGAATCTGGTATGACACCACCCTAAACACAGAAACCTGTTTTTATCATTCCCAAGATTGATAATAGTCAGTATGCTCTCTAAATCTCTTTGGATTTGAGATGACTTCATTTTAAATATTCTGAATATCTACAGGGATTGAATTTTTGTTACCGTGTGGACAGGTTCATCTCTTTGGCCACTCTGTGGGACATGCTGACAGCTGCTACTCTTCTCGGCTCTGTGATACCTATTATTCCACTGTCACTGCAGGAAAAAAACACAATGAAGAAGATGACAGTAACCGCATGATATCACATATGAATGTGTATCCACATGTTAGCCATGTAAATATCCAGTGAAACACTGAATGACAGCACCATAAAGAGGATAACCTACCTGGCGTAGCCGGCTTCATACAGAAACTGAGGCACTTGAGTGGTCTTTCCACTTCCCGTCTCTCCACAGATGACGACACAGGGATTTTCTCTCACTGCCTCCATGATGACCTGCTCCTCTGCCAGCACGGGCAGCTTCAGACGAGCCTCCTACAGCGACAGATTGAAATAAAGCAAGCTCACAAAAATCCACACCAATCTGAATGAAAGACCTGTAGTTTAAAGACACACACACAGTGAGCACACACACCTGTATTTCTGGTGATCTGTCAACGGGAACGAAGACAGCCGGCTGCGACGGCTTCTTGTTCTGGACTTTCTCTTCATTGGAAATCTGCTTCTCGTTCTGTCCATCTTGTTCAGTTTTTAGTGGTTCTTCCTTCACTTCCTGCTTATCCTCCGTCTCCTGACAGGGAGAGGTGGCTTCCTTAGATTCACTCACTGTGGCCTCATTCACTTCTTCTTCATCATCATCATCATCATCAGACGAGGTGTCCAGATCACTACTTTCTTCTGCCTTTTGTTCCTCTTCCTCGTCCTCTTCGTCTTTCCATTTTCTTTTTCTGTTCGCTCCACTGACGCTGCTGATCTTTGGCCCAGAGTCTCCATCTTTTATTTCATCTGGTAACCTGGAAATAATCCAAAAATATCAGACGTTTGACTCCACCTTCTCCATATCTTCCAATGAGACGTATCTTAGCTAATGTGTTGCATTTGTGCACTTACTGTTTGGTCTGGTAAAGTTTGTCTCCTGTTCCCAGTTTGGACGTGGTGTACAGCAGCTTCAGTTCAGACTCCGGAAGCTGTACCTCAGCCAGTTTGGTCAGGATGTCTGCTCTCTGGACGGGACAGATAGCGGGACAGGTAAGTGGGTTGTGATCTAGTCCTTTATATCAAAAGACTTGTTGGCAGAGTTACTAAATGTTTAACAGTTTATGTCCAGTATATCTGATGATGTCATTATGCAGGGTGAATTGCTGTGAAGAACTGAGTAGGAATAAATTTGACACTGATACTAAAACAAGTTTTTTTTTCATATCTTTGCTTCTCTCTCCCTCATTTCCTATCATCTCTCTACTGTCTATAATAAAGGCATAAAAATATTAACATATTAACAAAGAACATTTCTCTACAAACCCTTTTTTTCCCATTTAACAAATGTTGTTGATGTTTAAACGTTGTCTAAACACAAGCAGCCGTACAAAACCTCCTAAATAAGGAGTCTAAAATTGTCTAAAAAAGACTTTTAAATCAGGAACCATCTGATCAAAGAATAAACAAGCAAGACAACAAAACTGAGCAGAACATGAAAGCCAACTTTCAACACAGATTTGGACAGTCTTTGATACAGATACATTACAGTCGATACTAAAAATGTGTTACCCAGCCCAACATCTAGAGTCTGATTACCTTTTAGCAGGTTTCAAAAGATGTGTGGCATTTCAAGCGTCACTATTTTACCATGAAGTCCAGATTTATGTATATCTAACAATGCTCAAGATCAGGGCTTAAACAAATGATTGTTTTGATTTTCAAATCAGTCAGTTGTTTTTGCGATTAATCATTTAGTCTGTACAATTTAGGAAAAAAGTAAATGTCCATCACAGGTTCCCGGAGCCAAAGGTGAAGTCTTAAAATTGGTCATTTTGCCTGACTGAAGCCCAAAGATACTCAATTTACACGGAAATAAAACAGAGAAAATCCTCACATTTAACAACCTGGAGCCAATTAATGTTTGGTATTTCACTTAATAAATTACTTATTGCTGTTGATCAACTAAATCATTAATCAAATAATTGTTTCAGCACTACTAAAGACAGTACTGTGGTTATAAAGTTGTTACCCTGACTTGGTTAGAGAAATATCTTTCCTCTTAAAGCTACGCAGCTTTGTCTGAACCCGCAGCATCAAACTGTCACCTGAGCTTTCTTTTCCTTTCGCTCCAGGACCTTCTGCAGCTCCTTCCTCTGCTTCTTGGTGAGGGGCCTTTTGGTGGAGACGGGTGTCACCGAGGCTTTCTTCTTCTTGGCTTTGTTGGCCGGGAGGACCAAAGCGTTGCTCTCGTCTACACCTTTTAACCTTCCCCCATCTGATGAAAACAAAGTCCGGAGACTGTTACAAGCCAAATCTAAAAAGACACAATTTAATTGGCAATAGAGACCAAATAATTCGACCAGTAGGTGGATTTCACCTTGAAGTTCTAAAACAATTTCCGTCTTCTCTTCATCTGTTGGTTGTTGAGGGTCACTTTGCTGTCTTCCCTTCCAGTTGTGTTTCTTCCTCAGTTTTCCCATTTTTAAATCGAGGTCTGGAAATTAATAAATAACAAACTGTGTATCACTGGTGGAGGAAGTTCTCAGATCCCTTACTTAAATAAAAGTAGTAATACCACAGTGTAGAAATACTCTGTTACTAGTAAAAGTTCTGCAAATTTTACAAAAGTACAAAAGTATTAGAATCAAAAATATACTTAAAGTACTAAAAGTTAAAGTTCAAATAATGCAGAATGGCTCATTTCAGAATCATAAATATTATATTATTGAATTATAATTATGGTTGCACTAACGTGTACATCATTTTAATGTTGCAATAAAGTTTTATCATAATCTATATTACATCATTATATGTTGATTATATTTTGTATTATTAATCTGAATCTGCAAAGTAACTAAAGTTATGAAGTAGCAGACAATACTATACAGGAAATACTCAAGTACCTCAAAATTGTACTTAAGTACAGTACTTGAGTAAATGAAGTTAGTTACTGTCAACCACTGCTTAAATAACAGCATGCAAGTATAATCGGGAAAATGTACTTAAAGTATTAAAAGTAAAAGTACTCAATGTGGAAAATGATTATCAAAACAGCTGCAATTAATTTTCTGTCAACCAACTAATCGATTAATCAGCTGTACTTGTATAAAATGTTGGGCATTTTAATTTACAACAAAACATCATATTTTATAAGCTCTTGATATGATTTGAATGTAGAAATCTTAATTTATAAAGTAACTAAAGCTGTCAGATAAATGGAGTGAAGTAAAAAGTAAAAGATTTCCCCCTGACATGAAGTAAAACACTCAAGTACCTCAGATTTGTACTTACGTACAGTACTTGAGTAAATGTCCTTAGTTTCATTATACCATGTATATATATGTATATGTATGTATATGTATATAAAACACTACCTGATACCTGAATAACGTGACAACATGAAAAATGCAACTAAAAACGACTTAACGAGAGCTAACTGTTAGCTTAGCTTTAGCTTAACCACTGCGGTATAAACGTCATTTACACAACCGACTAAATCTTCATAAATATTATAAAATACAAACCTTTTTATATCAACAGGACAAACATCCGTGTAAGAGATTTAAACACTTCACGTGTGAAATTACAACCCTGCACAAACCTCACGTGTAAACACAGGAGGGTCCGTCAGGTAATAGTGTCCGCCGCTGAAACGTTGTCTCCGCAGAAAGGTTCCGCTACAGAGGAAAAATAATCCCCACCAGCTAGTATTTGGTGTTTTATTCACGTGTCATTGTTTGTTGATCATAATTTATTAGTAAGTTTTATATATCTAGCCTTTAAAGTGTGTCTGTCTAAATAAATCAGATAATCTAAAGTAAAAGATCTAAATATCAACTCATGACATCTCTCCACTTGGAAGAAATTTGAGAAAAAAAAGCATATAATTTTTCCATTATAAATCTTTTTTAAATTCCATCCATAATGCATTTATTTTAAAAATGTATTTAAAAAAGAAAGACACAATATTGCCGTACAATGTGAGTAAACTTTAATTACACTTGTGTGTTTAAAAGACCAGAATGCAGTTACAAAAATGTAAAACTGTATGTGGGAATAACATAAACATGGCACAATCTGAATAATTTGAGATTTTTTTCTGATTAACAAATTTCACAATGTATAAATAGAAAATGGCAAATTACTACATCTGTAATATAGGTTAAAATATAATTAGAAAAATGTATAACATTGCCAGATATCACAAAAACATATAAACACACCCTATCAGACATAACCATTTCTCATTCAGTCTTCTGATCAGATTATTTTAATTGCTCACATCCACAAATAAAGCATCTCAAGGTGTATAAATAAAGCATCTCAACAAACTTTTACAAACAAATCAATTTTTGTTCATCGGAAATAAAAACAAATAGAACATTTTAATTTGATGTTTCAACCACATGGGGGTTTGGTCAAGGCAGAAATTATCTGTGTTGTCAAAATGTCAAACTTCAGTTAGAAAACTGGAAATTCTTCATGTGATCATTATTATTAGTATGTCAATAAAAGGAGTTTATCGGGGGCAAACGCATGGCTGATAAGTAACAAAGAAATGCAGTACAGAAAAGCCGGTGATGTGTTCATAGTAGTTTGTCCACCAGACAGAACTGGCAAGTTCATTTTTCAACTGTAAAATGTCCTGCTCACGTATCATGTTCACAATCGTTTAATAATCAAATTTAAGGGATCTTTATCAAAATATTGTCAATGTCAACAAATATCATCCAGAATATTGTTACAGGAAGTTTTGCTCTCAAATAACGACATTGGTATCAGCCTCAGGCTCTAGTGCTGACTTTTTATCTTCATTTTCATTTAGTCTATTTTATGGGGGTATACGGTGGTCTATGGTGGTCTATGGTGGTCTACAGAGACACAGGTGGGTGACACATTAAAGGAACAAAAAACATGAAGGGTCTCAGTGAGCTGTTGGGCCATCACAAGCTGCTAGAACAGCTTCAGTGTTGTCCAAACTCTCCCATAGTTGCTTATTTGGAATTGGGTTGGTGATGTAGCATATGATTCACATTATGTTCATACTTGTCGGACCACTCCTCTTGTGTCTTATAGCAAGAAGCATCTGTATTTGTTATGTTTCTTTAACCATTTATGCAGGGGTTTCCTGTAATTTGTCACCTGTCTGTGCATAAAAAATATCTTTGGAATTATAGTTTGAAACACAAAAAGTATGTGAGAGACATTTTCTCTCCAGTGTGCAAATGATAAACAGTTCTTTTTCTTCTTTCACATTTCATCTCAGATGCTGCTGTCCTTTAAAGGTGCGTACTCGTTCTCCCTGAGACCCTCCCCGGCTGTGAAGCTCTCCTCTTTGGTTCTCCTCGCCTCTTTGGACAACCTCTCAAACCTCCTCAGGAACACCAGGAGAGCCAACAGCAGAGCCGCCTGCACCGCCACAAACACAAACAGACACACCTGCGAGGCCAAAGCCAGGTTACAGTACCAGTAGTGGCAGGACTCCAGGACCTCCTCCTCAGTTAAATACACCACCAGCCGTCCTCTCAGGCCGGGAGGAGAGCTGCAGTTGACGCCCAGGTGTGACGCGAGGGCGGCAGGCTGACGCAGCAGCCAGGCTCGCAGGTAGAGGATGCCACAGTCACACACCCAGGGGTTCCCATGGAGGGAGACAGAGCGGAGGGAGGTCAAATCATCCAGGAGTCCATTAGGGAGGTGGTTGAGCCGGTTGTTGTGGAGACGGAGCTCGGTGATCCCAGCAGGGAATCTGACAGGCAGGGAGGAGGAGTGGAGAGACCTGCTGCTGCAGTTCACCTGACTGCCACGACAGGAGCAAAGGTGGGGGCATGCTGATGACCTTTGACCTCCAAACAGGAGGAGCAGACACAGGAGCGGAAACCCCTTCATGGTTGATGATTGCTGGAGAGAAGAGAAGAAGAATTCAGATCCTTTACTTAAGTAAAAGTACTAATACCACACTGTGAAAATACACTACAAGTATTCAAACCTTACTTAAGCAAAAGAATGTGAGTATAATCAGGAAAATGTACTTAAAGTATTAAAAGTAAATGTATTCAATGCAGAAAAAAACTCCCCTGTGACTGTTATACTGTTATATATCATATCATTAGATTATTATTATGCATTAATGTAAAAGCAGGATTTTACTGTTGTAGTTGGTTGAGGTGGAACTCATTTTGAACTTTTTTATATTGGATTGTTTGTTTGGTTTGTAAAAATTCAGAAAATAGTGAGAAATGCCGTCACAATTACCCAAAGTGACACCTTCACAGTGCTTCAACCAACAGTGCAAAAAATCAAAATTCTTAAAAATAAAATAAAATAATTCATATCATTAAAAGGAAAAGCAGCAAATCCTCACACTTGTGAAGCTGGAACCATAAAATGTTTTGGCTTAAAAAATAAATTAAATGATCATCAAAATAGATGCCAATTAATTTTCTGTCAATAAAGTAATTTATTAATTGACTAATCGTTTCAGTTGTACTTGTGTAAACTGTTGGGTAGTTTAATTTATAACAAAAAAAAATCACATTTTATAAGCTCTTTGTATGTTTAGTGCGCCAAAATCTTAACTTGTAAAGTCATTAAAGCTGTCACATATTTGTAGTGAAGTAAAACACAATATTTCCCTCTGAAATGTGAAGTAGAAGTAAAAAGTTACATAAAATAGAAATAATGAAGTACCTCAAATTTGTACTTAAGTGAAGGAGTTCAGTAAATGTACTTACTTATATTCTACCACTGGTGTAGACCATAGACTGTATATACAGTCTATGGTCACAGTCACACACCCGGGGGCTCTGTATATGCAGTCTATGGTGTGGACACATGGACACAAGGACTGTGCAGACTATGGCCGAGATCCCGTGAGATCGCTTGATAAACAGACTGGGATTATACTGATTGATAGAGATTTTTGTTTTTAATAAGAAAAAAGTAATTCTACCAAACTGAACTTCACACACCAACTTGACAGCTTTTTAATTGTTGGGATATTTTGAGAGCAAGAGACTGGGCCATGGGTCAGGAAACCCTGTTTTAATGTAAATAATTAAAAGTTAGAACAGCTCCAGAACTAAAAAGTCTTAATAAATCCAGAGGAGAGTCATTTACCTTCAGTGCTGCGTGTCTTCAGGAGAGGACTGTGCTTCTTACGGTCGCTCTGAGAGGTCGAGTGTGTGCGTTACTGCCAGCTGGCCCTCGCTGATAAAGACCACTGACAAATAGGAACACACACACACATGTACAGTACACGCACACACACACGTAAACTTCTGACAGGACATAGGAAGTATCTCACTCACTCTTTATCGTAGGGGTAATTTCTAGGAAGATCTCTGGTACTAATTAAAGGTAAAATAGAGACAGTGTTCTCAGTTTTACACTTGTGTGTGTATGTTTTCATATGAATTGCTCCTGTAATCCTGTAATTCTGTAGTTTTTTAGTCAGATTACAGCAGCATACAAGTGAGCACACAGTTCAACATATGGGGAGAATAAAGTTTCCAATAATCAATGATG
>NTHP01000353.1:181478-193778 GCA_003416845.1 Oplegnathus fasciatus | reverse complement strand
ATATTTTTCTCTCTTTTGACTGTTTTGTACCCATGTTTATGCTTTAATGTTGTATTCTGCATTTGTTTTATTATATTTGTTTTTTATATTTATTAAACTTTTCATTTTTTCTATATTGTTTTCCCTTATAATCAGGTAAGATTAATAAAATATCGATCATTAATGCTAGTGTATGTATTTAAGATGGCAAGGAAACTCTTTGTACTTTGCATATTTTCCTTTTCAGGTCACACTGTTCATACTGTCAACACTGCTCATATTGTAAATATCTTAATGTCTTCATATCTACGCCTTATTGTTTATTCACATATTACCTCTATACATACTGTACGTACATTACTCTGCACTTTACTGCTTTTTGCACTTCTGGTTAGATGCTAAACTGTATTTCGTTGTCTCAGTACTCATACTGTAAAGTTAAATCTAATCTAATTTTATGCCTCATGTCATTATGTTATGATTAAAGTAAAAAGAAGGCAAAGCTTTACTTACACGCTATAAAATATGAGTTACCACACTCTCTTAAAAATAAAATTGAACTAGCACTGAATAGTTTGTTCATTAGCTGTTCTAAATTAAAATGCATTAGCGGAAAATAAATTTAATGATCTTAAGACATGAAGTTCATGTAGCAGCCTTTTAGTTACATGACATGTGTTAATAGTTGGTCCATTCATTCATGAATTACTTTCAAGTTACATGAAATATTCTCTCAGTGGGGGGTCAGTTTCATGTAATCACTTAAGTTAACGGATGTCTGCTTGTACTGAGAAAGAGATATCATTTACACTTTAGGCTCCTTAGAGACTTTTTAAGGAGTTTAAGGACTGAAGCGGAGACTAATTCTCATCACGTTGTCGTCAGTTGTGTCAGAGTAAAGACCTGTGACTCATCCAGGATACAGTCGTGCAAAATAATCCGTCTTCAAACAGAAATCAAAACATTCACTGTTTGGTGAAACAGCAAAAGCTGCCTCATACCTCCTCATCTTTCATTTTGATTAGTTTCTCAGTCTCCACATCCGGGGTGGAGAGCGGCAAGATGGGGATGGGGCTCTCCATACGGTTGTCCTGAGCCAGTTTACTGAGAAGAAGAAGAAGAAGAAGAAGAAGAAGAAGAGGAGAGGTGAAGCAGGCAACTGTACTTAAATCTGTACACATCAGCAGTTATCTGAGATTTTCTCTCTCCCACGGTTTCACTTCTCACACCTACCTGGTCATCTCCTGTATGCACTGCGCTCTGTAGTTTTCATAGTGGACGTCGCAGGTCACGTCTTTGAGGTCGTGCATGTGTGAACGAATCAGCATGTTCCTCAATTTCACAAAGTCACAGTGCGACTGGTTCTCCACTGAGCAAAGAAAAAGGTCAAATTGATTAATAATCCATGTTCAAACTGTGTGTGATTTGCATACAGGCTGATAATATATAAACATACCTTCAACAATTCCCCAGGGGTACAGTCTCCCTCTCACTCTCTGCCCTCGAGCTTCCACCACGGTGTTGCTGCCGATCACAGCGAACGGGGTGCACTCCTGCACACAGAGACATGAGGGTGGGTTGCTTTTTTAACCCCTATCTGTTAAGAGAAAGTCGACCGAGCATGCTGGTACGTCTTCACAGAGTTATACGAGTTCACAAAAGGCCACTGAGCAGCTCAAGAGAAGCGTGACTGAAATTGTTGAGACACGTAAAAATGCATTTATTTTTCTTGCACAGATTTTCCCAGCTGATCAGTGGATTCACGTTACAATCCAAAAACTTTAAACCGCTCCTACACTTCATTTTCAGATCACTTAAAGGGTTAAAAGGTCAGTTCACCCAAATATTTACTCAAGGCCCACTTAGCTCTTTCTAGAGCTTTAAACCTCATCTCATGGTCTTCCTCAGAGCACAAAGTCATCACGTGATCTAAGTATGGCAATCCTCAAACAGACGAGGTTACAAACTCCATCTGCTGAGGAAGACCACGGAAAAAGCTAGTAAGTAGACCTTGAGTTGAGGTTTTTGGAAAAACTTTTCACTGCTCCTACACTTCATTTTAAGATCACTCAAAGCAGGCTTAAAAGGTCAGTTGTTTTTCTTCTTTGCTCCAGTGTCCTCCAGTGTCATGTCCTCCCACCACATAAACTGACAGCATTTCTAACAACCAGTAACAATACTGGGGAAACTGGTAACAAAAATATTGAAATAACGTTATCATGTCTGGTTTTTACACGCTTTTCATGAGTTACTGCAGAGCAAATTCAAAAAAAGGTAACTTAAACTTTGCCCAAATTGCCAGAGTTGTTAATCACAAAGACTCTCCTGCAATGTTTGAGAACAAGACAGACGTTTCCATATTTTGAATTTGACTAACTCGTGTATTTCTTTTTTTCCCTGCCCATATTGTACCTTACATGTCATTTGACTTGCCGAATAAATCTTGCTAGCCTGAATTTTGATAACCTTGCTGACATCAGAACGCTTATTTTTCTTTATTGTTCTCCAAATCAACTTGTCGTAGCAGGAAAAGCAAAAGTGGCTCCATTCCAGCAGCTATTAAAATGCAACACAGCAGATAATAATTACTCATTATTACACCTGCGTTTGACAAGTCAAAACATCTGCTGTGAAAATGTGATATCCAGCCTTGCAGACAGTTTTAGTTTTAGCTTTTCAGATATCTGTCTTTGAGCTTTCTGCCACCACCCAAAATACTTTGGAGGTGAATTAAATTCTGTTTTTGGTGCTCGTTGCGCTGAAAATCACCTCTGAAAATTTCTTCTGAAAAGCAAACGTCTCTTCACAGACGTCACTGTGAATCACTTTCAGAGAAGCTTTCCCTTTTTTAATGTAATTCCTGAGAAAAACTGTTTCTGGAAAGACATGCTGCTGTTGAGTCTTTCAAACGTGACTTTTCACCGCTTTGAGGAGCAAAAACAAAACTCTACTCGCCTCCACTGTGTTTGGGTGGAAGTAGAGATTTAGAGGTGAATACCTCAACTGGGCCATAGCTACCATTGAGAACACAGAAGTCATGTCCTCTGTATTTTTTCAGTGAAGTTGGGAGTTTTAGCCACAGGCAGAAGTGTATTTAGCTGATTCCAGTACTTTTAGACTGAATAATATATTTATATTTGACTGCTCTTTAGCCAACAAAATAAATAGATGAATAAATGAAAAAGGATTCACTATGTTCACTATGTAAAATATAACTACACAGCTGAACATATAAAATATGAAAAATCCAAGTAATACATAGTAGTAAATCTTTAAAATCCTGGCTGTGATCCTGAGTGACAGAATAAACCCCAGAGAAGTGAAGTGACCCCAATCTGTGGCCAAAGGTACAGCTACTTCCACTTACAGCGAATCAGTTAATTAACTGGACTCTGCAACAGGTATCTGACTGCTTAGACTCACCTTCAGCTCTTTGTCAAGTTGTTTAAACTCTTCATCCTCATCGGAGTCACATTCGGGGAACTGGTACACTTTGATCCCAAACTTGTCTATTTCCTCTCGTATCTGGACACACACATAAAGACAAATCAGATTAATGGTTACAGGGAACAATCTGCGTAAAGCGATACATGTTGAATTCACTGTGGAGCTGCAGGGCTGGAACTCACTCGGTCTTTCAGCTTTTTTATCTCGTTGGGCGTGAGGCAGTCGGCTTTCGCAATGAGCGGGATTATGTTCACTTTTTCATGCAGAGCCTTCATGAACTCAACATCCACCGGACGCAGCCTGCAGACAGAAATCCAGAGTGAGCACGAGAGTGAAGTAATTAAAGTCCACCAAATCTGAACAGTTTTAACTGACTACTCCGTGCAGGTAGAAAAGGTGTTGTTTGAATTGATTGTGTGTGTGTGTGTGTGTGTGTACATGTATGTGTGTGTGTATATGCATTACTCATGTTGTGGGGACATAAATATGTTTACACTGCCACATTGTGGGGACTCGTCTTCCTTTTAGGGACTAAACGCATGTCCCCATAATGTAAATCATTAAATTTTAGGGTGAAGACTTGATTTAAGGTTAGGGCGTGTGTGTGTGTGTGTGTGTTATTACCCGTGTCCAAATGGAGGGATGAAGTAGAGGCAGCAGTGGACTCGGTTGTCCTGGATGTTCTTTCTGTTCAGCCCGCTCTCATCCCTGAAGTATTGCTCAAACTGCTGATCTATGTAGTCTGTGATTGGCTTCCAGCTAGGACACACACACACACACACACACACACACACACACCACAAATACATTAGCAGCTACTCCAGGCTCTGTGAATTCAAGCGAGCAGGCTGAATCAGGCACATGTCAGACCAGCAGGTCTTCCAGCTCACCACTCGTTGTTGTTGACGGCGTCTCCGAACCCCGGTGTGTCTACGATGGTCAGCTTGAGCTTGACTCCTTTCTCCTCGATGTCTACAGTGTGTTTGATGATCTCCACGGTTTGGTTAATACGCTCTGCAGAGCAGCATCGACACAGAGAGGGAGAAGGTGACGGGGAGAACATTAAACAGCTGAAACAGCAGGTCAGGGATAATGTAGAACAGGCCTCACTGGCACAGTCCAAAATAAGCCCTGATGGAGTAATTCAGGGTGTGATTGTTTTTCTGTGCCTTCAGCGATCGTTATTATATGTTATTCAACTTATTACAAAGCTGCTTTACAAAAGCATGTCACATAAAAGGATAAGGCTCTTGATATTCTGTACTTTTGTTATTGTCAACATATCCCATGAAAAGACCAAAACCAACAATGTTTCTCAATACTACACGACTACAACTCCTTAAAAACAGGTCATGAATATATACTTTCATTTTTAAAAAGGTTAAATAAAAACAGATTTCCTCAAACAGGACCAGATAGTGCATTTGTTGGGAACTATTTTAAGCAGGGCATGAATACAGATTTGGTGCTCTAGAGCCAGTTGCACCAGCTGCTTGTAAGTTCAAACTTATCCTAATTATAACGTCACCACACAAACTAAATATTACTAAATATTTACACCCAGTAACTGCCAGATGTAGCTGTTGTGCAGCCAACTGAACCAACTGATAAAAACCAACGTTAGCTTGCTAACATATGAGCCATTTATGAGCCATTTAGTAAAGAATAAAAGTGGTGAACTAATATCAAATAAGGTCGACACAGCTGACCTGTTTGATGTTTGAAATTACATTTCCCAAAGATCACAAAATATACCTCAAATTACAAAATAATTTGCCAGAAAAGACGCTGGTTAGGTTGCATAATCAGATGTTTCCCTCTCACTCTAAACTGCATGAATATTACTAACTCTGAAACACACATAATTCTTTTGTATGCATTTATGAGTAAAAACAAAGTCATTCCTACATTCACAAAGGATTGTTCACAGATTTTTCCTTGCAACAGGTTTACTAAAGATTATTAAAGTTTAGTAGCTCAGACATTTCTCAGGTTTTAATGGTGCAACCTGATTTAGTAAATAATTAGTTTGAAACTAGCTGGTAGTCACAAAGAACTTAGGAAGGACTTTATGTTCAGACTTAGCGATGGATTTACGAATAGCTGGTGAAAGCTTGTCCAGCTACTGAGTTGTTTACAGAAGCAGGACGTTGTTTGTGGGATTAACTCAGAATAAGCTACAGTGCTCATGTTCATCGTAATAGAGGAACATGTTCTCTAGTGCAACAGTGTGGCTCATTGATGTGTTTTTAACTGTTTTTGGACAAAGATAGAGCTCTATGGCACAGAGGAATAAGAAATATCAGGCTTTGGGCTCCATAGACAACATTTATAAGTAGAATAAAATATAGAATTTCACCAGACGTATCCTTTAACTATTTACTTACAGTATTTTATTTTGAGCAAATGTCATCTAAACACTCCCACTAATAAAAAAAACAGTGCAGCACTAAATGTTGGCAGTTAATCAATTAGAAATGTGCAAACTAAACTGGACTTCTTCACCACAGCTGTGTGACAAATGTAAAGTTAAATGTAAGACAGACGGTGGTCTGGTTAACATAAATACCAGACCACAGGGCGCTTTATTGACAGAGCAGTGCGTTCATTATGACTGATACAGAGAGATAATAAATAGCATAAAGACTCACCCTCAGCGTTCAGTAACTTCCTGTCTTTGTAGAGGTCTGTGAGGAACAGGCTGTTGACCAGGGTGGATTTACCCATACCGGACTCTCCTGCAGCACACAGACAGACAGAAGGTCAGAATCTATGTGAACCTGATCTGAACTAAATCCAAGGTGAAACAACACCTCCTTAAAACTGATTATAACCTTCACGAGGGTAAGGTTAATTGCAGGGCAGTCGTATCAGACCACACTACTAGGTTTACCTAATAAACTGGCAACTGAGTGTACGTCGAGTAAGTAAGCAAACTGACCTGCCACCATAAGCGTAAAATCGAAGCCTTTCTTCACAGACTTCCTGTGGACCTGGTTGGGCAGAGTTGCAAAACCCACATACTGTTTCTCCTGTGAGAGAAAAAAGGACACAAAGAAGAAGAAGAAGGTATTGAGTCTCAATCCATACACACTTTGTGAAAGAAAGTGTCAATAACTAATGACTGTTTTTATCGGACAATTATTTTAGAGTGGAAACAATTAGTCGGTTAATCGAACAGTCACCTGACAGAAAAATAATTCACATCTGTTTTGATAATAGATTCATTGTTTCAATAATTTTCCAAGAAAAAATGCCAAATATTCTCTAGTTACAGCTCCTCCTCTGTTGTGCTTTTCTTTATATTATGTGATAGTTGATTTAACAGTTGACAGTTGGTCGGACAAAACAAGACATTTGAGGATCCTCTTGGGCTTTAAGGAAATTGTGACGGGTATTTTTCACTAATGTCTGACAGTTTTAAGGCCAAACAGTTAATCCATTAACAGGAAAAATAATCTGCAGATTAATTGATATGGAAAATAATTGTTAATTGCAGCCCTGAATTATTGTCTCGATTGATCGTTTGGTTGATTTAAAGTAAGAGAAGAGTGAAAAAAGCCCATTTTAATTTCCCTCCAGTCCAAGGTGATGAAATTTGATGCTTTTGCACTTTTATTTAAGTAACATTTTGAATGCGGGACTTTTACTTGTAACTTGTTTACTTGTATTTCTGTGATATTGTTACTTTTACTTACTTCTTCCACCACTGCAAAAGACAACTAAAAGTAGCTAGAAACATTTTTGCTTGAAAAATGATTTAAACAATTAACTGATTATCAAAACAGTTACTAATTAACTTTCTGTCATTGGACTAATTGAATAATCGACTAACTGTTTCAGCTCTATAATAATACATCATGAACCAAGAGCTTAAAAATAGAAGCAGACACCAAATAACTGTAAGAGCACTAAGAGAAAATCTATCTGGCAGCGTCCAATGCAATAAAACGACCACAACAGACAGACAGCGTCTATAATACAGAAGATCTACAACTGCATGGAAAAACACGTGCACTGCATTCCTCTGTGAAGCAGCTGAGAATAAACCAGCGCCTCAGAGTTTCCACTAAAACTCTCAGAGAAACACACAAAGAGAACCAGAGGATACCAGTCTCTCACTGTGTCGGACAGAGGCTCTCAGTCCTGCAGGTTTCTCTCTGCTGCATCTGGCAGAACGTCATCTTTACCCTACAGTACATGCTGACATGTGTAGATATAAATACACACTCGGGGCCCGTGGAGAGCATTCACACACAGACAGAAGCTACATTCAACAGACCTACAAAACTCTTTTTTTTTTTCGCTCTGCAAACACACAGCCAGCGTCCTCATATGCTGTCATAACTTGTCATAGGCATTTCCGACAGCCCCCTCGGGTGAGGATCGCATTTACAAAAACACACACATTCACACAAAAAAACCACAGGCGGTGCAAACTGTGCAGGGCAGACACACTTGCCAGAGAGCCAGAGGAGTGAGAATGAGGAAATCTGCAGATAAAATCAATGAGTAATCACACAAACATCTCAGCAAAAAAACTGTCACTATGTGGAGGTATCACAACACGTCCACATAAAAGCAGAGATAACACCGAAAGATGCTGGCAGTGAGTCCACAGGTGTTAGGGCTTCTTGTTTATACGTTTATAAAGTAATCCTAAACTCTGCATCTTTACTTTTCAGTTTATTTTTAAATTGTCCAGATATTTTTCACCCGTTTTGTCCCCAGAAATCCAACTTTTTTACCTTCTGCCTGGCTGTTCTCACTCGGGGGCACAGCAGCCGTTCCACCAGTTTTTCTTGCAGCATGATGGCATCCATCCTAAACCGCTCCAACACTGACGGACCAAAATAGCCACGGGTCTCACAAAGTTGAACAACAGCCCAGCAGGGAACAGGAAAAAAGCAAATTCGAAGCCTCGAGACCTTGATAAACTCGTCTCTCGCTCTGCGTCCGCTCCCAAATTGTCTCTAACACACCTCTTTCCTGTTTGTGCTCTTTAAATATGGGCCTTTTGTTCCTCCTACTTTCCCTCTCTTGATTCCCTTTCTTTTCTTTTTTCCCCTGCCCTCTTTCTTTCTCTATTTCTTCCTTTCTTTCTTTCCTCTGCCCTACAGCGGTCCAACTCTCCCTGTTCAGACAGGTATGGAGGAATTCTCACTGAGAGGGAGGGAGACGGAGAGAAGGAGCCACAGAGAGGTGGCAATTTGAGGGAGGAAACAAGGGAGGGATGGAAGAAGCAAAGGTCTAAAAGAAACTCATTCATTCAGCCTGTATTCCCTCCCCCAGCTCCGACGGTTGAAAAATAAAACTCTGAGCACTGAGAGAAATGACCACCAGCTTGCAAAGAAAGGCAGAAACTGAAGGAACAGGCAGAAAGTGTAGATGTTTTGTTGACCTCCGCGTTGAAAGATGTGAAACAGAAAATAACTTGTTTGAACTTGACAGTGACAAAAGCTGCAGTGTGGCTCAGAAACAAACAACAGATCAAGACACAAGCGCTACAAGTACAGGCATGTGGTGTGAGATAATCAGAATATCGAGTAAATTAACTTGTCAATCCTTGTGTTCAGTGTGTGTGTGTGTGTGTGTGTGTGTGTGTGTGTGAGGCTGCTCAGCATCGTCTAGACCAGTGGTTCACAGTGAGTGCCTTGAAGATGAGCCAAGGGTGCCATTTTTTATTGGATATTTTTCTTTATGTTTCACCACATTTATAAAAATGTGGTGACATTCAGTGGTGGAAGAAGTACTGAGATCCTTTACTTAAGTCAAAAGTACCAATAAATCAATGTAAAAATACTGCATTCAAACTCCTACTTAAGTCAAAGTACAGCAAAATGTACTTAAAGAATCAAAGTAGTCAAAAATGGCCCCTGTGACTGATATATTATCACATGATTAGCTTGTTATTACTGATGCATCAATTCATAAGCAGCACTTTACTGTTGTAGCTGGTCGGGGTTTGAATCGTTTTAACAACTTACACAACAATATACAATTATCTAGTTTAGTCGAGTGGTTCCCAAACTAGGGATCGGACCCCTGCAAAGGGTCCTAAGATAAATCTCAGGGGTCATGAGATGATTAATGGGAGAGGAAAGAAGAAAAACTAAGTTATTACACACAAATCTGTATTTATTTTTTGTACTTTAGTCTAATCTTTGCTCTTTTTTGGAGTGAAATTCTACCTCTTTGGGCCTCAAAGTGTCGTTTAAATGAAACCATGTGAGAAGTTTAGAGGTGAAACGTCGTTTTGGTGGAACTGCTAACGACTCATAAACATCTGAAAAGTGATGAGGAGCCCCAAGTAGCTTTTTTTTATCAGGGGGTCACGAGCCAAAAAGTTTGGAAGCAACTGGTTTAATCTTTAACAGTGCCTTCTATTTTGTATTTTAAAGGTTATTTATGTAAAATCTTAATCTGAAAAGTATAAAGCCTAAAATAGAAATAGTCAATTAAAGTAATAAAGTACCTCTAAATTGTACTTAAGTATAGTACTTGAGTAAACTACATTTTATGTTACTTCTTTAAATGTATCAACATGGAAGAAATAAACATTAAAATCACCACGTTTAAAAACCTGTTAAATATGCAGTTATACTCACAGCTGCTGGTAGTCATAGAAACATCCACACGTTTTTGCTGACTGTACGAGTCTTCTCTACTTGCAATACTATTACTTCACTTTTAGCATTTACCATTATCCTTTAATAACGACTTGTGCTGCTGCTGTACAGCAAAAATTATACAGGTTCATGTCAAGGACAGCAAGTCACCACTTTGGAGCGCATCTCTATGTTATAGAAGGACTGGTTGGTGGATGCACCCGTGTTGAAATGGTCAGGATGCCACTTTGACCCCCCAAAAAAAGTAAAAGAAGAGAAACAACAACAAAAATAATAGTAATAAAAACAAATATCGACCGTCAGAGGAAGCGACAAAAAGATTTGTCAATGTGAAACGAGCTCAAAGAAAGGCTGATGTGTCTGAACTATCAGCACAGTTCAAGATGACCAAGAGAATTTTACTTCAAATATTTACTTCTTATAAAAGTAATAAGTAGTTTAACATTTTGGGATATTTTATTGTCTTTTTTGCTGCGAGTTACACCAGAAGATCGATACCACTCTCATGTCTGTACACTGAATATGAAGCTACAGCCAGCAGCCGGTTAGCTTAGCTTAGCACAAGAAGCACTCTCTTAGGATTCTCGGCAAGAAAGCCCATAAACACATTTCCCCAAATGTCACACTATGTCACATGTCTGTCACATGTACATCAATCAATCAATTTGTTTTGTTGTGTGGGTGGGCCTGGACGGGTGCCACGGTTTAAAAAAGTTTGGGAAGTTCTGGTCTAGACTGTAATGAAAAGGATGTAAAGGAGTCCAGCCACCATGTCGTCTCCTCTGGTAACTGCAGGAGTGTGTGTGTGTGTGTGTGTGTGTGTGTGTGTGTAGAGGTGAACGAGGTATATTTCATGACAGAGGTTGCAGTCGATTGCTTCCAGATGTGACAGCGGTGTGTGTGTGTGTGTGTCTGTGGGTGTGTGCGTCTCATACATGATGTGGGCAGCAGACCTTAAACGCTCTTTGAAATAAAAGACCTTTTTTTTCCTCTTTTCTTTCCCTGAGAAGGCAACACCCCGCAGTGATGCCACGTACAGGACGTTACAGTCCCACTCCGCGCCACAGGGGGGAGACAGAGGGCTCAGATCAAAAAGTTTATGTCTACTGATGCCTCTTGAAGGGAAGAAACTATCCTGGTTTTCTCAGCTATGGTGGTGCTGATGCAAATGTTAGTATAGATGCTGGAGTTTAGGGAGACATGAAAGAGTGTGTTAGTGTGTGTGGAGGGGGGTGAGAGGGTCAATCTGAATAGAAGAAAAGAACAGATGTCTTGAAATGGCATTACAATAGCCCCCCCCGGCTAAACCCCCCCCACCTTCAGTCTTTCTCAGTGGCCAGCTGTCCCTTTCTCCCACATACACATATACAGACACACACAAACAACCAGACAGACAAACTAAATATAATCTTTGTCAGTCACACTTCACAAGTGAAGCCAAAAAGTTGTGTCTTGTAATCTTTTTCATTCACTCCCTCACTCCAGACACTAAATGTCACGTTTTGTTGCTGCTTTTCCGTCTCAGGTGCTTCTGAGTTAAATGTTACCAGATGAGATTTGGAATAAGGCGATATTTAGATCACAGAGGTGGATTATAATCTGTACATACAAATAAATACAGTTTAAAGTTTTCCTTTTATTTCAAAACTAAACTGAGTAAAACTTTTGCATCAGTATCCCCACTATGTGACAGCTGTAAACTAGCTGAAGGGTCATTCTCTCATTTAATTTGGTCTCATTGGCTAAAAGTACCTTTGATGGTTTTCTGAGGTACAACCAGATTGGTTTTTGGCATTTTTTGGTTATTCTGAGAAAACATGGAGTTTTCCGTGTAGTCACTAACACGGCATGGATACAGCCAACAAAATGATATCCTTAGATTGGAATTCATCAGATTCTCCATGTTATAAATGGTCAAATAAATCAAATGTACACTCATTTAATGAAACATAGAAGTGTTTCAGATATTTGGGTGCTCTTCCTTGACTACTTCCTGGAAGCCTGAACCCATTTAAAATGATCTATACAATGTTTCAGTCTATTCTTTTATATATTGTTTAATATGGACTGGATGACTGTTTAATGTCTTTTCTTTTTGTCCTACTTTAACTTTATTATGTCCTTCCTCTTGTGAAATGGGAAAACCAAAAATAAAATACACAAAAAACAACTGGTGAACAGACAGATCCTCTCACTTTCTGCTTCACACACACACACACACACACACACACACACACACACACAC
>NTHP01000353.1:146839-178509 GCA_003416845.1 Oplegnathus fasciatus | reverse complement strand
AAAAAAAAAAAGGACATAAAAAATCTACCCAACTTTGAGGAATGAGAGTACTGAGTACATATTCAGTTACTTCAGTTACACCACTGCTCACCACTGCTGACCAGTGCAGACTCGCAATGATCTTTAAATTCAGTGGTCACGGTGAAATCGTGGTAATAACAGGGCTTTAAGTTGTGCAGTGTGTTCCCGGCTTAAAGCAGCCACACGGCCGGTGATGCAGCAGTGAAGAGTGGTGACCTTTACTGACGACTTCTCTGCGTCTCCCAGCCGTCCAGCTGACACTTTCACACCATTAACCCTGATTGCTTTGCCTAAATTGTTGCCTGCCGACCAGTGAGTGAGGCAAGAGAGGGTAAGAGGGAGAGATAAGGGGAGATAGGAGGGTGAGGGTGAGGGTGGGTGAGTCAGAAAAAGAGGGGACCCTAAGCCCCCGGCCGCCCCCCTCCTCCTCTGTTTTCTCTCCTTGGAGATGCAAAGGCCTGCGTGCACTTGTCTCTTTAACATGCTAATCTGACAGCATGTAATTGCTCAGGCAACAATAAAAATGCTTCACTGAAGGACACTTGGCTGTCGTAGCTCAGTTTTAACATCCGCCTATTCAATGACAACGGACACTCGTGGGAGCACAGCTATAACCCTTGAATGGTAAACATGTAGTATTCCTCAACATTTAGCATTCAGCTAAAGGAAAAGAAAGAAGGTAGGAGAAAGTGTTTGGGAAGGTTGTGCAAAACAAAAATGGAGGACTCAACTTAAAACTATTAAAACACATCAGTGTGCCACACTGTCACACTGTGACACGTTCCTTCATCACCATGAACACACAAACTGTAGTTTATTTTAAATCAAACACCGTCCTACTGTCGTAAATACTCACTAGTGCACCAAATGTGTATCAATCCGCAGCTGAAAATAGTCCCCAACAAATTCACTATTTACTCCTGTTTGAGCAACGTTTGCTAAAAATGACAGTGCCCAGCTGTTTTAGGAAATTAAATTATGTATTTGTAACCTTTAGTAGAGTAATGTCTTCAGTAGGAAGTTTTCAACTCTTATCTTTTCTTGCCTGTTCTGGAAGTTTTGCCCATATCACACAGTCTTCATCAGCAGATTGAGTTTGCTGAATTGCCATGACTGTAGAAACTAGCCATGATTGTGAGGATCTCGAGGACTTCTTATCCACGTTGGCTCAGGTTGAGTTCGACAGTTAATTTTTAACCTTGAAAACTGCAGTTGAAAAAAAACCAACCCCAATATCAACCCAGCTCGCTTTTTTGTCAACTGATGTTTCCAAAGATCAACTTTTAAACCAACATGAATGAGAAGTCTTGGAGGTGCTCAAAAAAAATCATGAAAGGTTTGTAAATCTACAGCTCCAGGACACCTGAGCAAACTCAATATGATGATGAAGACTATGTGATATGGTCAAAAGCTGGGTTTAGTTGAGATTGTTTTGTCAACGGTTGAAGAATAAACTGTCAAGCTCGAGAAAAATATGGAATAACACAAATCTTATGCTTTAATAGGAAGGTTTCAGTGTTTTCTAGTCAAAAATGAACTTTGTATGTGATTGATTAAAGTATAATTCAGATTTAATGCACTTTATTAAACAGAGAACAGTTATGAAATAATCTTAATTCTCTTCATTCGTTTCATTGGATTACTGCTCAGTCTCCTGATCCCCATTTCCCAAGAGCTTGTAATCCCGAACATATCAAGGCCGACAAAAATACTTGAAAAGATTTTTTTCAAAGAGTCTCGCTATCTGGGTCAGCCTGCAGTTACTGTCTAAAAGCTTCTTGAAATGCAGAGCCGAGGCATGACGAGCACTGCCGTGTTACATATAAAAACGCAGGGAAGAAAAGGAGGTGAGTTGCTTCAGGTACAAGACAAACACAAAGCACCACTCACGCTCTACCAGATCACGGGCTTTACATGCATGTTTGCAGCATGACAGAATAAAAGTATGTGCATGTGAACACACCGCAGGGCGGCAAATGTCTCAGAGGAAAAACTTGCAGAGACAGAAACTCTCTCACACAAACAACGATGACAGAAGCTGCTTTTTCCTACATGATGTTCAGTAAAGTAGGTTATAGTGATTCCTGTGTTATACGCTACATTAACATACTGACGGATTATACGGGGGGGTCTAACGTAGTGGTGTATATTTAGTGTTTTTAGCCAAGCTATTGGCACAGCTCTATCGATGGCAATGTCAGTCTTTCGATCATGCAACCACTTCGGTCCAGACTGAAATGTCTCAACTATTTGATGCAATGCTGTGAAATTTTGTTCAGACATTCATCATCCCCAGAGGATGAATCCTACTGACTTTGGTGATCCCTTAACCTTTCCCCATAGCGCCACCATCTGGTCAAAATTTCTCCAAAACTAAAGACATTTCCATTAGCCTCAGCTGTACATGATAAACTACGATTGTGAACATTGTAAACAGTATACTGGCTAAACATCGGCATGTTAGCATTGGCATTGTGAGCATGTTAGCATTAGCATTTAGCTCAAGGTACCACAGCCTCACAGAGCCGCTAGCATGGCTGTGGACTCTTTAGTCTTGCTTCAGTGTTTTCATATGTTCTTTGCTGCATCTCGAGTGTGTGCTGTTGCTGTAAAAAGTATCTTGGGCATGCAGAAGTCATTACAAACTGATGCTGTGCAGTCAAACATTGTTCAAACCCACCGAACTTTATTTCAAATTCTAGTGAAGATCCCAAATTAAAAAAACAAACAAAACAAAAATGTTCCAAAATACATTTTGGGGAAATGTGCATCTAGAATATGATGAAGCCATAAAGAGGCTTCACATCTTAGGTTTGAATATTTCATTTTGTAAACATCACATAGCTTCAGTGAAGATACAGAAAATGTGATATTGTCAGTTTGGAATAAGATGATATTTTATGACCTTAAAGCTACTTAAAGGAGAAACAAAAGACAAAAACTGGAAATCAATTCAATAAATAGTTATCAAAGAAGTTCAGCACTTCTTAGATCAGCCACTCTCTCCTTCTCTTTTCTCCTGAAAAGCCGAACCACAGGGGGTTCAAATCCCAGTTTCAACACCCCACCCAGCCCCCAGAGATACGCCTATTCCTGGTCTGCAGCTGGTCCTCACTGGGAGCCGGTGAGGGTCCCATCTGTGGCAGCGAGAGTTAGTGTGTGTTTAAAGAGTGAGGGGAGGGAGGGTTGAGTAATGGACGAAGAGTGAAGCAGGAGGTGGAGAGGAGAGCTGAGTGTATCTGAAGTGAAGAAGTGACACCCATGCATCTGACCCAACATCTGTTCACTGCCCCAGGAAGTAATGTGACTGCTGACCTGTTTCATTTCCACAGTCAGGACATCTCAGACAGACGTGATAATGCTGAGATATTATAGTTATTGATTAAGTCATTAATTAATAACGGGTATGAGTGTCTCGCTTTCTAACTAGCCATCAAGTCTGCTGTTAATAAATTGTTAATAAGTTAGTAATAATAACATGTTTCTCACTCAACTGGACTAAAAAGACAAAGAAAGTCTCCCGCTGGAGGAAACACCAGCCAGAAATTTTCCACACCCTGGCAACCCAAATGTTTTTCTTATTAATAACATATAACTGATCCATAAAGCATGAGTAAATTACTTATTAACCATTAATAAAGCCATTGATAACAACTTATAAACCCTTTATTATTAGACAGTGGTACCCTAAAATCTTTCACTGTTATATCAGCAACTTTTGACTTCAGTGGCAAAGCAGGGTTTTGTTTTCTATTAAATTTTGACTCACTATAAGTAAATAAAGTACAACACATATAATATTAAGTAAATACTAAGTGTATTTGTGTCTGCTGAGGCTCCAGTCAGAGGAGAAACTTGTATTTGTGGCTCTTCTATGATCGATTTTTTTCTGCCTGCATGTTTGTAACATTCTTGTAGAAACTATAATGAAGCTGCTGCTATTTATTTCTTAATTCTGACACTAAAATCTGATGTTGAACAGCTAATAGTGGCACTTGTGGCGAGATTGTTTTACTGCCGGCTGTTTACAAGGTCAAGAATGAACTTAAAATATCAAATTTTAAGCCAACGTGGACGAGAAGTGCACAGAAGAACGGAAATTTGAACTTCAGTGATTCAATCAAAAGCTCCAAACCAGCTGCGGATGAGCGTTGCGGTCCTGAAAGTAACATCAAAACATTTGGTCATGTAGGATGCGATGTTTTTATGATGGTGACCACATTATTCATACTTGACCATTTGATCCTTGTGTGCTTCACTATATCAGGGTGACGTATCACAGCTAACTGTTGATAAAAGTGTGACTGGGATTTTCAGTTTCAGATCTGTGATGTTCAGTTAACATCCACCCACGCACAGAATAATCACCACACGGGATTGTGGGTAGGTCAGATGGTGTCGTCCACTCCTTCGTATCAGAGAAGTGATGAAAAACGGATTAAAAAAAGACTGTTGCCTGGCAACGTAATATCACAGTGACAGGAAGTGACGGGAACATTTAAAGCGATGGGAGGGAGTGAGACGTGGAAAGAGGAAGAGGAGAAAGGAGGGGAATGTTGTGAAAATATTGATTTAGGATTGATTATCAGTTATGAATCTTTCAGCAGTTATGATCTCAGTCAGTCACACCGAGCACTGTTTTTTTTTTTTCCAGCTCTCTCCGTCCTCCTCCGCCTCCACAGCCTGGATGATCCAGAATATGAGATATTTTTCTCAAAGTGAACCAACAGGGTCAGATGCAGTGGAGTATGTGGGAGTGAAGAGCGGACGAAAGCCAAGAAGCAAAACTCACAAGGTGTAAAAACTGTGTAGTAATCTAAATACAGAGCATGAGTGAATGAATATTTATACGAGCTGCTTTGGTTGTAATTTTAGGTCATTTTCACTGTTTCTGCACAAACTGGAGGTGCTGCATCTGCAAGCAACAATCATACTAATCCAGGTTTTCCAGCAATCTACTCATAAGCTTGTGTGTGTGTGTGTGTGTGTGTGTGTGTGTGTGCGTGCTGCAGTGGTGATACCATGTGATAACAATCATTTCAACTACTGGATTTGATCCAACTGTGAATTTCTGGTTGAAGACAAATCTGTCTGCACCCTGACCAGCTTATATCTGCCAGCGGTGAGGGGGGTGGAGGACGACAAAGGGCAGCGAGGAGACTAAACACTGGACAAATAAGAAGATGGGAACAAAAAAAATGCTGAATACTACAGAGAGAAGAGACAAAAGTGCAAGAATTAGAGACCAAATTGTTAAGAGTGTTGTTCATTTACAAGCAGATCTTACTTTTTATCCTTCTCTCTGAGCATCTTCGAGAAAACTACATTTACTCTACTATAACTGTACTTGTAATTTTCAGGTATTTACTTGAATATTTTTCTATTTTCTGCTTCTTTATACTTCGACTCTACTACATTTCAGAGGGTAATATTGTTCTTTTTACTCCACTACATTTATTTGACAACTATAGTTGCTGTTTACTTTTACATTCAAACCTATGACTAGTTTATGAAACTGTCCAACAGAATATAAATGTGTTCAAATTGGCTCCACAATGATGAACTGCAAAATGACTCAATAATATAATATACAATGTTATGATAATAATATAAAATAATAACAATTCTGTGGTGTTCTGGTGACCTATAAGGGATTAAGGTGCTGACCATGTCATGTCAGTGTCCCCAGTTCGAGTCCATGTTGCACGTTCTCTCTCCCATCATTTCCTGTCATCTCTCTACGGTAAGCGATCTAAAAAAAGGTAAAAATGGCTAAAAATGCTTTTAAAATGTAAAAATATACAAGGTCCGATTCTGCATGACGAGCACTTTTATTTATGATATTTTAAGTACATTTTGCTGTTTTCTGAACTATTACATATATATCATCATGAATGCAGGACTTTTACTTTTTTTCATTGTGGTATTACTACTTTTACTTCTCAATACTTCTTCCACACCTGCCAAATATACACGTCGGAAACACGACTTATTCCTGATATTTTTTTACTTTAACATTAATTTTACTTTGTTTCAGGTTTTCATGCTATTTAGACGAGAACACCATCAAATCAAGTTCCTTATTTTGTCAATAAAAACTGTAGTTCTGAATCAGTGATGCTCTCTGGTGCAAAGTTGAGATCGTGAGGGAGGAAGGGTGAGGAACAGTTATATGAATCTACATAGTTGTCAGTTTATTAGGTAGCGAAAACTAGCAACAGTCCTGCAATAAATCCTCCTTCATGAATGTTATAATGTTCAGTTTTGGTTGTTTCAGACAGGTGATGATTGGTTGGTCCTTTTGGAGGCTGTAGTTTGTGGTGTTGTTTAATTATATTGTTATTTCTGAGAGGTATTTCTAATATTTAATCTTCGCATTTATATCAAAAGAGAAGACTAAATAAGACCTCTCATTATAACACACTCCAATTCAACCAGCTACAGCTTTAAAAATAACCATAAAATAGATCAACACCTCTCTAAAAGTGAGCAAAATGCATTAGTTTTAGCTGTAGAATAAATGGTTAGGCATTAGGCCTACATAGATATAAAATATGACATAAGTGTTCATGTGTTGCAGTAGAGTATTTCCTATTACAACGCCTGGTGATGATTTTTCAGCTTTAAGCTTGTTAGTTTGACTAAACTGTAAATTATTTTTTTTATTTTCATCAACCATCAGGTTCGCTGAATCACCCACGCACACTCAGCACGTGCATACACTCTTCTGCTGTCATCAGACACTATATGCCAAGAGGGAGAGGGGGGAGGAGGAGAAGGAGGAAGGCCCAGGGTCATCAGAGATGCGACCTCCCCTGCAGGCAGCTGTGTTTCTGGGCTGAACAATAGTCAGGAGTCGCGCTGATGTAATGTTGACAGTTAGGTCAGTCCATCGGTCGACAAAACGACCGAAGAGTCGCTAATAATTCAGCGGCGGGTCACGGAGGAGAGGATGGAGAGGAAGGATGCTGCCTTGTGAGGACCATGTTGGCTGCTCGCCTCTCGTGACGCCGGCCTGCTCCACATACGCGTCTAAAAATGAAACCTAACCCCCCACCCCCTCCGCCTGTCAGTCTGCTGATCACAACCCAGCCTGTGATGGCATGGCTGCCCCTCAGAGCATCTTGCGCTTATAAAACTGACAAACACGCACAGCGAGAGAAAAAAAAGGCAAAATGTGCGATCTGAAACGTAAATATTGCTGCTGGTGTTGCTGCAGCCGAGGCCGCGCGAGGCTATATTGTGTCCGCGCACACTGAAAATGCATTCTCAACAGCACTTAAAAAAACAAAATAAACATAAAAAATGACATCTCTTACCTCTGTGCCATCCTCTATTAGCCATTACAGGATGGATGAGGAGGAGGCGCAGGTGCAGGGATGCAGAGCGACGCCCAGGGAGACAGAGACATGAAGCAATCATTGCATTGATCCTCAATAAATACACGTGAGAGAATTAAATCCACAGAGCACGCTCACCTGTTTTGACCGGGATCCGGCTTTTGTACCTGATGTTGCTCGTCATGTTGACCCGCTCTCCTCCCTCGATTTTTACCGAAGCGACGGCTCACAGAAAGCGGCCCCTCGCCTCGCCTCCAAGTCCCGGACAGACAGCGGGAGGGCGGGCAGAGCTGACAGATGAAAGCCCCTCCTCCTCCACAGACTCAGCCAGTCACGCTGCAGAGTTTTCTACAAGCAGGGGTCCTGCAGGATGCCACGAGGGGGTTTGGGTCCAGGCCAACCTCACTGACATCAATGGAATTAATTTAAGACATAACTTATCTCCAATATCAAGTCAGAAATCTGAAGAATCTGTCCCAAAAATTATAATATTAATATCGATCAGATATTTGACGAATCGATGGACCCACCATAGAAAACATCAGATTCTGTCTGATGAATCTCATCAGTTGCATTCAATACTTACCTTTCTCTAGCTTCGAGTTTCCTTTTGCCAAAGGTTTGTTCCTATTTTACTTTTTAAAACCCTGAAGAAGCCATAACATGCACATTAAAGGCTTTTTATTACAGCCTACAGCCGATGATATTTTGGTGACTTAGGCCCACAACTCCTCAAAAAGGCTGAACATAAATAAAAACATCTTGAATACCTCTTCACACATGTTGCCAGGAAAGAGCGAGTTGAAGCTCTTAAAGCGTTCCTTGAACTATTTCACTCAAATAATAGTTCACACTCAGTCTTAATGTATCAATAAATACATATAAATCTGGAAATAAATGAAAAAATTAAATTATAAATTAAATGATAAATACTTATATAATACTAGATGTCAAGTTAAAAACACCAGAATACTCACACATGTTATGAACAAGTCACTGAGTCACACTGGAGGCACTGGTCCATTTTGTTTAATAAATGGAAATTACTATGAAAAACAAATGCATCACTTAAGTAGTTTTTAAATTCTGCAGTTAATGTTACAGCCAGATCCTTTGTGGTGGATGACGAGGCTCATATCAGCACGGTTCATTTGCAAAAACAGATATCTCTGTTTTTGTTAATTAAGGTTTTGTGTGTGTGCACTTCAGGGAATATAAGTCAAACTGGTGTTGGTTTATTCATTTCAAGAACAGCTTTTATCTGTTTTTGCACATGAACCCTTCAGACATACTTCTGATTTCTTTCTATCAGACACTGCTGACGGAAAGAATCTCCTCTGTTAACTCTAATCAAGACTAAAAAATGTTTAAGAAATGCGTCAAAAGTAACCCCAGAATAAACAAATGTCAACTTTATTTTTCTCTAAACAAATTTTATTTCAGAGAGAGATACAAAAAAAAAAAAAAATGTTGACGCCTAAAAGTCTTTACTGAGATATGGTTAAGAAATAATAATTCTGTTTGTCTTAATAAGTTCAACAGACACATTTTCATATGAGAGCAAAAGACAGAAAAACAAAATAATGCCAGCGGCACATGAATGCTGTAGAAAAGTTAGGATGTTTAGTCTGCTGCTCACAGCAGGCTGGAGGGAGTTTACACATATAACAGTTAAATATTATTGTATTTGATTTTTTAAATGCCCAAATACAGTATGATGAAAGACGGCACATGTAGTGTACAAACAGACCATTTTACACGTTAAACGACATCACTGGAGTAGATATGGACACGTATTAAGTTACTGGACTGAACAGTTTGATTAGTTTTCAGTCTGTAGTTGTAGTTTGGCACTGATATTAAGATTTTGATGATAAATACAAAAATATTAACAACATGGCACTTTTATAGCATGACCCTAAAGTCTGATTGTTTCTCTTTGTAACCGAGTCGTATTAGTTTGACTACTTGCATACAGTAGCTCTCCAGCCTTAAAGCCAAACAAACGCCTAGAATTAAGCTTGTAGTGTTGGCTACAAAATAAGGTTTCTAGTTTAACACAATTAAGGACAAATATAAAACCAGACACAAGTTCTCGACGTGACCAGTTCACCTCATTCATGACCACACTTACCTTCCACTGTGGTAATATTTAGAGTTATTGCATTATCAGACTGAAGCCCTGAAGGCACTGAAGGTCTGAAACCAGGTGAAGGGCTACTGAATCACTCATAAGCTAACAGAAAACATGAGAAGCAAACAGTTTTTTACTTTTAAGTTAAAATGTGTTCAAAACTGTCTTAACCTGATAGCAAAATAAACAGAAAATGGTGCCATCTGAAGCTTGGACTTGAAGAAAATGCACAATTCGTACACATATTTCTGTAAACATGCGAAACATCTTAGTACCGTTCTCACTGGCAGCTCTGTGGATCATAATTAAGATCAAAAAATGGATATATGTCAATGATAATCATCCAGTATTCAAACATTTTCGTGTTCACGCTTTTTAAATTTTGTCCAGTCCCACTCAGCAAACTCGCACCCGCAAATTAGGACAATCAGCGAGATTTAGATGTGGATTATAAGAAGAGTCTTGACAAGATGTTGAAGAAAAATTCAAAAAAGACATGAGTGGTGAGCTCCTGAACAGCTGATGGATGGATGTTTGGAGGGAAGAAGAAGAAGAAGAAGAAGAAGAAGTGGAGTGGTGGTGTGCAGATACAGATGATGTGATCCTGGATACCTGGACTCCTGGTGGTTCTGCAGGCAGGGATGGATTAAGAGGAGGACCAGGTGTGTGTATATATACTGTATGGATGTGTGTGTGTTGGGGGGGTTGGGATCACCGTGCTTCCCTTCTGCTCCTTTGACTCTTTCACTCGTCTGATTTCATCTTCATCTGTGCCTGCATCTGAGCGATCATCTCCTGCATGCGTCTCAGCTACAGAGAGAGAAGAAAAACAAAATCACAATGATGGAGAGTTTTTCAAACTAATTGTCATTTTCAGATCAATTTTCTTCCTCACTTCATTGACTGATATGTCTAAAAAAAACAATTACAGTCTAAAATGTGTCCATTTATATTTCTCAACATGGTGTTTGCTCATATCAGTAACTTAACTTGGGACCGATTTCAAGCAAAACAACTCAGAAACAGTTCAGTTAACTTTATATCAGATCTTTCCAGGGAAAAATCCTCTGAAGGTAAATGAAGCATTTCATGTTTCTGGCAGCAGAAAAAGCATCTTATTCAGAAAAAAACAGAGTACCCAGGAGATCTACTGATATTTAAGAGTAGAATTACTCTGAAAAAAGAGACAGAGGTGTATCTGCTGATTCAGCCTTATAGTTTTACTTCATAACCAGCACTAGTGATGATAGTTTAAGACCTGGTGTGACTTTAAAAGTAAAACCGAAAGCTTAAAATAGCAAATATGTCTCAGTTTTTTCTTACAGCAAGTCTGTGCTCAGCAGCTCTTATGACCTGCCTTGTTAGCATAACGTCGCTGTGCTGTGAAAACCACATGCCAAAGATGTCAACTTTTCATGAGCTAAAAAAACCCAGCCTGTTTTCAGCTTTGTGGCAACGACCCTGACGTCTTCCCTGCTGGTAAAATAGTTCATCAACGAGATTTAGTCCTTCGACAGTTGGGGTGAATATGAATTTACACTTCATGGTTTGACCGATCAGATCCTCGTGTTCTTAAAGGTTCAGTATGCTTCAAAGTTGTAAAACATGTCGTGTAAAGACAAACCACAATGACTAAGAAAAAAAGTGCAATCTATTGAGAGACAAACTTCAGAAGAGAAACACCAGGACGACATTAGCACCAAAAGATATCACCAAAATGAAAAAGCAGCTTACGGACTACCACTTGAAATATCATTTAATACATATTTTAAGGTGTTGTACTTTGAGATTCTTTACCATTACAAGGCAACCTGCCACCTTACTGTAAATTAACTAAACAGAGGCTTTCAGATGGTCATTATTAAATCAAATGAAGAGTAAATCAATATGTTTTAATGCATAGTAATATAATGTTTATTTATATCAGTGCAGCGGCTGCAAAAGTAATCGAAGAAAGCTTTTAAAAATGAATGAAGCATAAAATCAATGTCAAACAATAAATGAATAAAGAGTAAAAGATAAATAAATGTTAATGAGAAGGTAACAATGGGCCCATAAATAAGTGAATGATATAATAAAAACTGATGAAAATCTGTTGAACACAGATAATGAGGATGTAAAGCTTTCATTTAAAACCATCGTGGGTCACTGTTAAACTACAATCTCTCCTGTAGCTTTCTTTACTGTCTATCGCCACCTTGTGGCTGAGAAGATAACTTCAAATGATTCATCTTCAGAAGTTTTCTTGTCAAAGCTGTGGAGTCTTTTCTTTTTCTTCTGGTCTGGTTTAGAAAATCATGAACATATAAGACAGCCAAAATTTAGACTAAAGATAGACTGAAAAACATGAAATGTGAGGGCATATCAACGACAACTTAAACTGAGTATTAATTTAAACTTCAACATTAGATTTAATTTGTTTATTCATGTAAAATTTAGCTTTAATATGAATAAGAAAGGGTAAGATTACTTACCTACTTACTAAACTATTAAAATCTCCATTCAATTTAAACTTACATGAATGTTTTTTTTTTTTGAAAACTTTATTCTTAATATTTATTCAATTGTATGTTTTCCTGTAATTTATCTACACGGAGACAAATTCGACTGCTGTGCACTGACACTATAGTACCAATTAATTTCAATGAATTCATTGGTAGGGTAACAATGGAAAACTTTTCCCTATAATTAGTACAAAATTACATAATCTTTTCTAGGAACCTTTCTAAGAAATAATGGTTACCTATCAGTTCCTTCCAAGGAAATTATTAAAAAACTAGGGACCTTTAAAATAAAGTAAGTCTATGTACAGCAACATCAGTTACTGTAATGTTTCTTCTAAAACCCTGTCAATACGTAAACAGATGGATCGCTGTGCCTCCAGCTTTGTGTTTTGGGTCCTCACACCACTGAGGTCATTCCCACCATAAAACTGGGCCAGGACATCCAGGCAGGAAGTGATGGCATATCCTGCCTGGGCACATTGTTTACAAACAGCTCTGATTGCACCCCGCCCGCTCACTACAGCACAAACAGACCAATCAAGAGCAATCAGGAAACAGGTTATAGCCTGATGACGTGCAGGCTCCATGGCCCAAAAGGTAAACAATACATATACATACATATAGTGGGGTGAAAATAAATACCACTTCTTTCTCTTTCTACAATAAAGTCACACTGAAGAATTGACATTGAGGTCTTGCAGCTAGTAAAACCAGGGTCATGATATGTTAATGTCACATGTACAACAAAGATGACAAAGCAGTTTTCTACACAGTCAGGCTGAGTCTGCATTTACCTTCAACTACATCCATCCATCTACTCAGAGCATGTGGGTTACTGTGGTTTGAGTGATCAAATCCTTGTGGCTTTTTAAAGGATACGTTTTCAAGTCTGTCTTAATACAATACTCACATTCCTGTATGTACACTGAATAAGTGCTTAAGTTCAGCTGAAGCTAATATGAGGCTTTAGCAGTCTGCGTTGGCCAAGTGAACACCTTTGTCATAGTAATACACAGATACAGTTCATTACACAGGACCATGCCAGTGGTTTTTGCATGTAAAAGCCAAGTAACTACTCTCTGTTTACACCTTCCACAAGTGCCAGTCATTTCCCAAAGCATGCTGCCATATTTCACCTTTTGAAATATTTTGCAGAATCGAAATGTTCAGGTGATACACCCACCTGAAATTCAGTGTGTGCAAAAATACACGTCCGCATTTATAACTTGCAATAATTATGATTTCTGACTCAATGTGTCAAATTAACGCACATTTTTTTGGATTATCATCTCTGCACACTCCACACATTCTTTATACTTTATACTGTGAACATTTGCACATAACTTGGTCAATATTTTTCACATTCCAACCTCTTTGTTTCAAACACTTTACAGCTCGTTTCATTTTAAAAACAGAAATATTTCACATATTATTTCATATATTTTTTATTGTTTTCTATTTTCTATTTATGGCTCTTGACTTTTGTAGTACTTGTTTTTTCACTTACTATGTTTGTTGCTATGCACCAAAATATCAAGGCAAATTCCTTGTATGTGAAAAGTACTTGGCAATAAGCCTGATTCCAACTCAAACAATCATTTATCCTGGGACTAAGATCCTTTTTTTCCTTCTGTGTAGTTCCGTAACGTTAACCATGCGGAGCAAATTTTAAGTCTCTCTGAGTTAATTTTGATTGTGTACTAAAATGAACTCAAAACAAGGGGGGAAAAAAGCATCACATGCGGGAATTGGGAAATTGTCGTCAGTAATTTGAGTTGTAAGCACATAAGATTTACTGGGCTGATTGTGATTGGTATGGACCTTTAAGCGTCGTTGCCTAGTGTTAAACACGGAGAAAAAGCTAATTTTGCAGTAAAAAGACTCAAAATGCTGAAGTTTCATATTTGCTGCAACTGCTCAGAGCAACAGACGGACTGTAGATTTTGTGCCCTGTTTCTTACAGTAGAGTTGCATCAGGAAGGAAACACTTAAAGCAGAAGTAGGTAACCTGTATAAGAATAACTTTTTGTCATATTTGCTGTCACTATGTCACTATGTCCTGACAGTAGCACATGAGACAGATAATCTGTGAAAAAAATCAGGCTCTTCTGGCTCTACCTGCTACTCTGAATGCCATTTGCAAGAATCCACCGTGCCTGAATCAAAACAACCAATCAGAGCCAGGAGGAGTATCTGGCGGAGTGTGAATCACTGCTCCTGCACACGCTGTGAGCAGTTCCCCTCCCTGCGCAGGCGCTCACGCGATCAAGCTCCGTATCTTCAGTGAGCGGACGCAATGGCGTACAAACAACCAAGCAATGAGAAAACCGCCCATCCCTCCTTCGCCAACGACAGCTTACACGACAAATACAAGTAAACAGAAGAAGAACAATGAAGAAAAGCAAGCTAAAAAGAAAGAATTAGACTGAGCGACTCTGCGGGGAGGGGCTTTGGAGGCGAGCTGGAGCATAGCGGAGAGAGAGGGGGAGGGACCTGAAAGTAGTACTTGTTCAAAGTGCACTCTCTTCTCAATCAGTAAGCCAGTAAGGAGAGGAGGAATAATTACAGCAATCAAAAATGCGAACCTATCCTCTAATCTGTTTTACACACCTGTATTTACAGCTATCTACTTGTTATTGGATCAGCTAAGACAGATTTTAGCACAAAGCGTGACGAGAAGAAGAGTTTGGTTGCAGCTGTGTGTGTGTTCTTACCTCGGCCTCTTTCTGTAGCAGGATCTGGTCCTTATCCACCACATCCTCATCCACAGCCCTGCGGAGAAACCAAACACATTAGTTCAAGCTTGAAATAAAGCAGCTCATCTGCTGTTTAAGTGATATAAATCGGTGTCTCACCTGCCCGCTCTCTTCAGCCTCTCTGAGCGGAAGTTCTCATAATGCAGATCCTGAGTTACCTCCTGGAGGTCTTGCATGTGGGTCCTGCAACAGACAGACATGCAATACTTTCTTCACACACTGGGAGGCAGTAGAGCTTCGCTTTAAACATTTCACACATTTCTCTGGTGGACTTTTACAACCCGCTTAGTGAGGAAGACGTTTTTTCAAGGTTTTAAAAGACTTTCCTTCCGAAAATCCTATTACTGAAGCAGTTTTATTGCCAGGGAGACTCACACAAGCATGGTGCGTAGTTTGAGGAAGTCATTGTGCTCGGGGTTCTCCACTTCAACAACTCCCCAGGGGTAGAGACGACCACGGATCTTCTTCCCCTTCACCTCAATCAGCTGGTTGGAGCCAATCACAGCAAAGGGAATGCTCGCCTGGGAAAGGAAGATAAAGGTCGGTGGATCCCCAGAGAGAAACAAAGTCAGAGGAAGTGATACGGAAGGAGATATGGAAAATAAAGGTATCAGAGAGGAGGGGGTGAGGTGAAGGGAAGCAAGGATGAATGGGAAGAGAATGGTATCTGTCACTAAACCAGCAGACGGAAGTGTCTGACGTAGTTTTGACATCAGTTCTGTGTCCCTCTCTCACCTTCAGGACTCTGGTCTGCTCCTTGAACTCCTCGTCCTCATCCGAGTCGGCGTCAGGTAGCTGATAAATTCTGATCCCGTGCTCTGCGATCTCGTCCAGTATCTGTGAAACACAAGAGAAATACGGGGTGAGCTGGCGGGGTCGTGACACCATTGTGACCTCCTGACATGTCCCACTGCACAGGGGAAAAACTCGACTCTTGAACCCTGCAGAGGTGTCAAATACTACCAGAGGGTCAGCTTGACTTTCTAATATCAATCTGTGCTCAAGCAGTCCAGAAACAAAAAGATCTAGAAATCCATTTCATTTAAAAGCAGTAAAACATCCTCACTGTCACTAACACTAAAGACCCCTTTCCTTTTAAATATCATTCAATAAAAATGTCTCCATTTGTAAACATTTTTGGTACCTTTTAATTTTGTATTCATGCTTCATTTTGTGTACAGTAGATGCTTATAATGTATATAGTATTCTAGTTTTTTAAAGTTACTTATCCACACAATGCATCTGTTCTTGTACTGTAGTTTACTTTGATGTACTGTGCTTGTAGTTTATCTTATCTTAAACAGACATTAACAATATAACCTGAAGATCATTTCAATGAAAGCTACAGCCCATTGACTTACAGCAAGGGAGACTACCGTAATTCATTTTAATATACTGTATATGTAATATATAAATGTGTGCATTCACTGTAAACTGTGAGTCATACGGGCAAAATAACAGCTGGCGCTCTGACCCATAAACAGAAAGTAAGAGAGCGATATAGACTAATAGGAGGGTGTGAGTGAGTACCTGTTGTTGCGGCAACACATTTAATTAAAGCCCCCCATGGAGGAAAAGAGGGGTGAGACAGAGAGGGTAGACAGGTGAAAAATAATAATGGCCTGCGTGTGTGTTTAAGTTCTGAGAGAGTCAGAAACAAAGTTCTCAGCCTCCTTTCTTCACGGGCCGACCGGTGAAGAAACAAGTCGAAACAAAGGAGCTTTCTTCCCTGCTACCTCGGGGACAGATGTCAGTATTTATTATTCTAAACATCAAAGCTGCATTTTTCTTTTGTTTTCCAGAGAGCAAAATTTTTAAATCCACAATGCAGTCTTATGTAATGGAGCCAAAAAATGTCAAGTGTTGTTTTCCTGACTTTTTGGGGACTTTCATGTATAATAGGACAGTGGTCAGTCAGCCAGGAGCCTGGGAAGTGAGCGCAGGTTTTCCTACAGAGAGCAGCTCCTGTTTGAGCCGTTGTTATGGCTGTCGCTTGTTTTCTCAGTGAGCTCTGTGTGAGATAGTGTGTGTGCGGGGAGAGTTGGGTATTGTTGTGGGGCAGATCTAAAAACAAACAGGCTTTGCAGGACTCAGAGGAGAGCGTGACACAGGACCAGAGCCCTCTTTTTCCTTCATTTACTCACACCCACACACACACGATTTACAGATCCGTCGAACATGGAGGCTGGATAAACATCACTCTGGTGGGGCAGAGCATAAAGAATTTTGGGAAACTCTGCACTCAATGGGAAAATAAACACGCATCACACAATGGCAGGAAAAAATGAAACAAACAACAAATCCAGCCACACATGTAGATAAATTCAGATAAAAATGTGAGAAAACAGGAAAAATTAAACTGAACGACCACTAATCAACCAGGAAACTGAACAACCAACGAAGACGAACACATTTTATGGAAGCAAACTGCCATTAAATATCTCGAAACAATATCTGGTCATCGCACAAACATGAGTCCGTTGTCTGCCATCATCTCTTTCCAGACCGTGCTAAGCCAAAAGCTGCAAAATGGCTGTTTACCTGAATTATTCTGTTCCGTAATATGTGCTTAGTACAGCCTGACACCTATAATCAAGACCTCTCAGGGATCACCAGATGTCAAAATCACCGCCTGCTCCAAATCCCTGTTGTCTCCTGCTGATTTACTGTACACAATGTAGGCCTTAATCCCTAATGTTACACCAGTCTCTCCTCCTCCCAGTTGTGTATTTTCGTTGGCACGGAGATGCTGGCAGTGGGAGCCATTTTGATTTTATGACCATCCTGTCCAGCTATAATACGACCCCCCCACACTCACCCCTCCATGTGCTGTTATGGTTGGCCGTGCAGGTCCTTTCAATGCTGTCAGGGCAGCGGGCAAACAATGCCATGCAAGACTCTGCCTCGGTATTAATTAGAAAAGGAAGCCGAAGATTTATCGCCTTGTGTTTCTGGCTCACATGGTTGGATGTGAAGCATTGTTTTGTGGAAATATTGCGTCATGTTGGGCCAGTTATGATAAGTGTGAGGGTGGAGGCTGCTGCTGTCCACTTAGAAAATGGGTTAGAAATGAGACAAACAGCAGGTGAATCATGCCAGACATGTATTTCCAGTGTAAAGTCAGGCTCATTCATTTCTAGGAATAGAAGTATTAAATATACTGTAGCGGTTATGTGTCGCCCAAATATAGCATACCCGCAGGTCTATACATAGATATAATTATACAGGGTGAAGTCGTGGGAGACATGGCTAAGCAGTTTTTCTGCAATTACACAGCAGGTATAACCAAAACCTCCAATCATCATGAAACAGGGTGCAAACCCATCATTACAGGGATCAACCGTTTCATCACGTCAACCTGATGAGGGAATAATATTTTCAGGATCTGTTCATTCTCACAAGCAAACCCACAAAAATATGAATGACTCAAACACCTGCAAGCGATCAGAAATGAATCCTGGACAAACAACGTTGGACGAAAACAAATAGCTGCCGATGAAAAGAGCAAAGAAAGAGATGATTGCGGTGAACGCTGCAGCCCTGGCACTCAACAGGTGACTGCGTGCACAAGCACACACTCGTAATCATACAGTTTTCTGGTGTGTTTGTTGAGGACAGAGCTGAGCCTCCTCTGGCCTGGCATGGTGTTCGTATCCAATAAACTAGAACTCTAACAGCGAACAATACTTGGAAGTACAAACATGTACCGGAGCATCCTTAGGAAATCAACAATGCAGAGAGAGAGAAAAAAATCCACAAAACAATCAAACTGCATCTCGAGGCTAATCAACCCTGATTGAGAAGAGCAGGGATCGGGATCTCAGAGGGACCAGACCAGCAGCACCTTCACGTAACAGTTATGTAACCTCACAGCTGCCTGCCAGCTTCTGCAGAGTGGCCATGGGAATGAAACGCTGCATAATTGCCATCAGAGGTAGCATATCTGATCAGCTTTCTGTCGCTTTTAAAACCTGGCTTCATACTGAGAAAACACCTTAAGGGACAGGGGCCCTCTTTTTCCAAGACTGCAGAGTTTATTAAAGGAAAATCCTGAACATGGTGAGCCTTAAATCCGTTTTGCTGAGTGTTCTCTGTCCCTTATGAGAGTCCTGTTGGTCCAACTGTGTGTCTACATATCGGTGAATAAGACAACTGCTTACTTTGCACGTTCTCTAAATCCATTTAAGGATTTGGCATTTAGTGGTAAAAAGTTACCATCAAGACGAAGGTTTTGCAAGAAAGGGGTTAAACTAACCAAAGTAGTGTTTGGAGAAGCATGTTTTATTTAATTATCTCCAGAATCCAACTTTGTTCCAGTGACACACTTATGCTGTACATGGTGCTATGCCCATTTCCTTGTTTACATTTTTGCCTAATTGCTTCACATTTCCTAAACGCTGTATACAATCATGCTTGGCAAATAAACTGTAGACACACACACACACCTCCAGTGACTGTATTACCAGGATTTCCACAGTGATTTATGGTGGAGGTGGGTCACCTCGCCTGAAACAAAGACCACCCCAGCTAACATAAAAAAACAAACAAACATTAATCTCCAAGTAAAAAGCAGCCGCGCTGTTTTACATGACTGTTTTACATGACTGTTTTACATTTATTATTTATAGTAAGTGTGGCTATCGTGCAGGCCATCATCCACTAACTAAATTTCTTACAAGACGAGAAATGTCAGGTACTTGTGAGTGGCTTATCACATCGGCTAAACTAATATCGTAGGGGATACCCTGATACCCTGATAAGAAGTAATCCATCTCAGAAATTTGGTATTTTGGAGTGAAGCAAAGTAAGAAAACAATTTACATAAAAATCCAACATCCATGTGCTACAAAAACTGAGCTTCATATTTGTTGTTGACATTTAAAGTCACATCAGGAGTCTAACTGCAGCTAAAGCTTCAGTCTGTCCCGGGTCAGAGCAAAACCTGAGAAAAATGAAGCATCAGCAGGTCTGATGAATTCCAACTGTCCGGCCAATAAACTAAGTAAAACACGAGTTCTGGAAAGCAAACATTTGGTCTCTTTCCATATAAAATAAAGAGCCGACCCACTTTCTGATAAAGAAAAAATATAATACTGTGATGTGTACCGGCATCACCAGCTCTAAATCTAAGTCTAGAATGTCAGAAAGCCTTTAAAGTTTCAAGTGAAGACTACATTACATCTATGAATTGAAGAGGGAGGCTGTTCCACCATCTTCTTCCAACAAAACACAACAAAGACTTCTCTATTCAAAAACAAGCCATCATTTAGTCAGTCTCTCACATGAGGCATCAATGTGGCTCTTAAGTAAATCTGCCAACAAATATAAAGGTTTACCCAGAGTGAAGAGTACTGAGCTGTGCATCACTGTAATGAACATTTCGGACAACACATATTACATACCTCAATTACAAGATTACAAGACAAACAACAGAGGTCTGGCAGCATGAAAAGAACAAGCTGATTCCTTGCTAGACTACTAAACTTAATTTGCTAACCTTAAGACACATGAGAACAAATGCTTCTCTCTTGCCAGGAAACGCCTTTCAACTAGCCGGCTCTCTCCTGCCTGCAGGGAGTCTGGGGGGGTGAGGGAGCCCCAACAATACCTGATCTAAGGGGGGTCGAAGGGATTTAGACCTCATAGCAGCCTCCTACACAAACACACACACACACACACACACACACGTTCGCATACACATAGCTAACTGTTGCCTCACTTTGTGAACTGGTATAATCTGGCGTCAGGAGTGGGGAAAGTGTTACATGTGTGGAGCTTTTGGCGCTCCAGGAGGCCAGTGGATCACCAGAGACCTTCAGACCATCTACAGAGCAAATCCCTCTGACTGGTCAAATATCATCTCCTTCTAAAAAGTACCCACATGGCACAGAGTCTGACTCGTAGCAGCACCGGGAAAAACAATACCTTTCTGTTCACAGGATTAAGGACACTAGCATGCATGCACAGAAACACATTCCAGATACATTCAGTCAGAGTCTGAGACCGAGTGGCAGGGTCCAGACTGGAGCAGACTGGACCAGAACAGCTGGATTTGTTCTAACGAGAGGTACTGATGGAAAGTACAGAGGAAGTCACCACAACCATGGCAACGTGAAGGCATCATATGAGCTACAGTGATCAACACACTCGTATGCGCACACACGCACACGCACACACACACACACACACACACACACACACACTCCTATTGTCTGGGCAAAGTATTAGTATAGTTAAGACCACCCACCTCTCCCTCTGATCAAAGAGCATGGGGAGGAACAATCGAGCTATTCATGTAATCTTGTATCTGAGTGAGATTTAGAAGGGGACAGTGCGAGTTTAGGATTTCAACCACACATCAGGTTTTGCGACTTGGTCTAGTAATCAAAAGGGTCTCAACGGCAAAACTCAACAGCAAAAAGTGACTCATTAGCAGCGCGGCAAAGTTTGGAAGCCATCTTTTCAGGTTGGCCGTCGAACAAGGAAACCTACTGCTTTCACACTGTAGTCGGCTTGTACTTTCTTCACTGGAGAACACACCATTGTGTGTAATAGAGCTGCTCGCTCCATGAGGAAAAACGCATATTTATTATTTTAAAATCTGCAGAGACGTGGAGCATGCCCCGGCACAATGACCGCTGGAGGGCAGAAAAATAAATACGTCCGCGTGTTTGAAACAGAGGCAGGAAAAGGACAGGGCACAAGCTGACCAGGGGTTCATACACTTAGTTAGAAATGATTTAATCACCACTCAACCTTTACTCATGGGGCCTAGACATGTACAAAGAATACTGAAATGGAGTTGAGAATCAAACTCACACAATTTCACATCATTAATTAGTTGCTTATATGTGCCTCATTATTTCCTTTTCTAGCTCAGCCAATCTGACTGTTACCCTGTGTCTCACTTTCTGTTATTGCTATTTAAGAAAAACCTGGTGACAATACTGGCCGGTACGAGCAGTCCGGCACTGGTAATGTGTCCCAGTGGGGCCGTAGAGCTGGTTCACACAGCGGGAGTATGGTGGAGCGGCTGGGGGAGACGACTGCGAGTCAGACAATGAAGGGAAAACTGTGACAGTGCCTCAGCCCGGGGTGAAATATAGCAGCTGAGGAGGGGGAGGGGGGAGGGAGGGTTTCGGCATGGGAGACAGTGAGCAGAGATGGACAGGGAAGAACAAGAGGCTGGCTGAGAGAAGAAAGGAGAGGTGATGAGGGAGATGGCAAGAGATGTGGGGAGAAGGCACAGAAGGGAGTAAAAAGGGCTGAATTATTGTCTGCTGCCTGCTGCGAGAACAGAGGAGGAGCTGGGTTCTCTAGCCATCGTTGACCTCTGGCTGAGGAGAACAGCCTTTAGTCTTCACACAAAAGACAAAAAGAGACATCACATAGATTGGGGCTGAGGCCTGTGGCAAAAATGCATCTGGCTGGCTTCTGCTAACCTTTCATCATAATTAAAGGGTTTAATGCAACTTTCTTAGAGCTTAGCTTATCGTGTTTTTGTACATTTTTATAACAAATTTCATACACTTTACATTACTGCTGATCATCTTCAAAAAGGACACGTTGGGATTTTAGATGTTCAAATATGCTTTTCCCTCCTAGGCGGTGCATTTCATTAAACTATGAAAATTGATATCAGTTCTTCGTCAAATTTATGTAAACCTGAGATTAGTTTTAGTCTTGCTGTGTTCTGGAGGAAACCTCAAACCTGAAAATTGAGTTTCAGCCAAACCAAAAGAGCTAAATCAAACCGAGAAGGCCATGAAATGTCAATTTACCTTCTCGCATTTAAAAGGTTTTGGTGTTTGGCAGATAACTTCTCAGATGTCTGAGCTTCCCTCCAGCACCTGAATGCATCAAGACACAACAGCCTTTGGTTTAAACTGCATTATGACGTTGTTAACATAAGATGAACAAAGAATGAAACAATAAAATAGATGATGAAACCCTCAGAGGATTTCAAACCTCTACAAGTTGATTTTCATACTGTACTGACTTGAACAGCAACCAGTTGCACAATATTTGGACAAATTTTAATCCTGAGAAGTAAGGTAAATTAAGTAATAGTTATTATCAAAACTTAAATCAAGTAAGGGTGGAACTAATGATTCTTTTACTTAGTGATTAATTTGTGGATTATGTTTTCAATTAATCATTTGGGCTTTAAAATGTCAGAAAATAGTGAAAAATGTCTGTTACAATTTCCTAAAGCGGAAGGTTTCATCTTTAAGCTTTGCTTGTTTTTTCTGACTTAACTCTCTGAAACCAAAATATATTCAGTCACATAAGACAATAATAGCAGCAAATCTTCACAACTGAGATGCTGGATCTAGAGAATCTTGAGCATTTTCTCTGCAGAAAATGAATGAAATTAATGAAATTTTCAGTCAATTGTTCTACCTATAGAATTATGTGGAAAAAAAAACAGACACACATAAAAAGCTTCTGTTCAGACAAAAGAAGGCTTCTTTACTTTTTTGCTTCCATCAGGATTCCAGTCTAAACCAGCTGTGTATCGTCCTCTATGTTCAAACAGAAAACAACCAGTAAAGCAGTTTGAGACTAAAGCCCTGCACAGGATATGACTGCAAGGTCCCAGACTGAGAGGATCAGTCCCTCAATATACCCTTCTCAGGGCAACTTATGAGCTAGAGACCACAGCGACCCCGGTGAAGGAAATTGGCATTAGAGCAAATTAAAAAAAGAGGACACAAAGAGGCAGGGGAGTGAGGCACTGCCAGGAGAGGAAGGATTGGGCGAGAGGCGAGCATAACTAACGGGATGAAAAGGTGAACGATGGGAGGCTTTGTGAACTTCGTCCGTGAGCTTGAGCTGCACAGGGCGGCAGGTTGTGTCTTGTCAGTGGAACAGTCCTGACACATTTCAGGAAACTTATATTGTTCTGTACAAGCTGTTTCCCCCTAATAATAAGAGAAAGGACTGGACGAGCCTTGAGAGGGGAGGGGGGTCCCATTTACTGAGAGACAAACGGCTCCAAACGGTGAGAAAGTACCCTGCGAAAAAACAAACTAATAAATACTGTGGGAGAAACGCTGGGGGTTATCAATCATTCTCCAGCACTCAGCTTTCTGGCAGGTTCTTGGCTGCTGGCGCTCTGACCTCAAAGGAAGGCCTGGTGCCCCGCTACACTGTACTGGACTCTATGGAAGGAATCAGGCACGTATACCTAAGAGCCACTTCAGCTAATCTGATCGAACCAACAAATACTCAAGCCAGATATATTTGTTCTCCTGAGAGACACTTAGAGAGATGAATGAGCATTACTATGATGCTTACTATTTACAATGATTGCGTTTACATGCACACAAGAAACCAGATTACAGTGATAAATCAGTAAAGGCAGGAAATCTGAGAGCGCATTTACAATAGGATCAGATGTAACCCCATGTTTTTTGTGAAAGCCCTGGAAAAATTTAAATATAGTACGTGGAAATGTCACAAGAAACCTGCCATTTTTTTAATAGCCAGAGAATTTGAGCTGAGGCTACAGGGAGAGGACTGCCTCTGGAGCTGTAAAGTATGCAGTTTTCACTCAGCTGTGTTTAACTTTTACAAATAGCCTGCTGTTTAGCTATGAAAAACTACTTATTTAATTGTTAAACTTTTCACTTAATAACAGAAGGACCAATACAGTTTTGTACGGTTTCAGTCGTAAATTGGACTGAATAAGTTTGGGATGAAGAAGCACAGCTATGAGAAGTGATTCATCCTGCTGCATGCATTCCTCCATGTCCTGGTATTTGTTTTACACACATGTGCATGTAAAAGAGCATTTAGAACCCGGATTAAGGACACACATGGTCAAATATTCAGGTTCTTCCAGCAGGAACTGCATTAAAAATGTGTCTCTTAATCACTTTGCCTGATTAAAACAGGTTTTCAAAAGCCAGGAATGATATGATGATGTAAATTAAATGCATATAAATGGAGCCAGTTCTGTTAAATAGAATCAGGGCAACTGCACAGAAGCACCACTGCAGCATATTTATTTCTACAAATTGAGATGAAGATAAAAGTTGTGTATGCCCAAAATGAGATAATATGCCCTCCTAAGGGACACATGTTGCCATTTCTAAATGTGGGGCAGATAGCTCAATTAGCCCTCTGTATTTCCTGACAATAATGGCTTGTCCAGGAACTCACTATCATTAGATAGAACTAGACTAAAACTTGTTTTGGGTGTTACCAATACAAAAAAGACCTATGAATAAATGTAGAAATAAACATGTTATAAGCAAACGTATGGAGTTGGCTTATGTGTGTGTGTGGGCCTATGTGCATGAGTTAGTCCGTTTTGTTGAACTCAGCAGCTAATTGCTCCTTACTGTACAGTGGGAAATGTCTGTTAAGGGAACACTTAGCGGAGCATGCGAACAAACTCTGTTGGGCAGATAGTGTTGTGGACAGTTCAGCAGCAAAGAGGTCAGATCAGAACGATACTGCTACACTGTTTCCGCTGCCCCACTTTTATCATTCAGCACTCCTGACTACACTTTTACAGTATATGATGTTTAACAGTGAACTGGAAAAGAGTTATGTCAAAACTGTAATCAAAACAGATGACCTACGGCACGCTGCCAGCTGGATCAGAAAGACAACAAGCTTGGGGGTTTTCTGTAGTTTCGGGCGGGGGTCAGTGGTGGCAGGAAACATGGTTTTGTTCATCTTAAGTGCCAGAGGAACACTCAGAAGGTTTGAGGAAGGTCACAGCACAAAACAACTCTACAGAGCACAATTCAACTGGCAGGTCCCTTAAGGACAACTCAGCGGAGTAATTTCACCTTTGATGCTGGAGCAACTTGCATACGAGCCAAAATACAGAATAAGTGCAGTCATTGACTTCTTATATCGTCTTACTGTAGAAAATGTGAAATCTTGTTGTCTTAGGAAATTCAGGAAGAAACGCTGTGTGTGTCCTGAAACTGTGACTCAGTATTCCTAAGATGCTGCATCAACAAATTCAAGCAATCTGACTGTGGGAGCCTTGAACAAAGCAGACTCGCTGCTGAAGAGAGCCGAGCTGGACTCTGGTCAGCCCTGCCAGACCACCGGCTCCGAGACCTGAATGAGAGGCAGGTGGGAGGTCTGGGCATGCACGGGCAGGTGGGGAGACAGGCTGACTTCCAATTAAAAAAACAGAGTGAAGTGGGCTGAGCTGGAAAAAAGTAATTTGCAGCTACAGCCCAAACACTGCCAGCATTGTTTCTGAACTAGGACTGCAACTAATGATTATTTTCCATTATCAGTTAGTCTGACGATTACTTTCTCGACTAATCTTGTTGCCTATAAATATCAGAATACTGTAAAAAANAAAAAAAAAAAAAGCCCAACACAAGTTCCCAGAGTCATAGTGAGGTCTTCAAATTCCTTGTTTTGTCTGAATAACAGTCCAAAATTCCATCTCTAATGATATAAAACAGAGAAAAGAAGCAAATCCTCACATTTGAGAAGCTGGAGCCAAAGAATGTTTGGTATTTTTGCTTGAAAAATGACAAAAAATAGTTAATTCAATATTAAAATAGTTGGCAATTAATTTTCCATCGTTCAATTTGACTGACTAATTAAGGAGGAGATGAGATGAGAAGAGAGGAAAGAAGAGGAGAAGAGAGGAGAAGAGAGGAGAAGAGAGGAGGGGACAGCAGAGGAGGTAAAGTAGAGGAGATGAGAGGAGAGGAAAGGAGGTTAGAGGAGAGGAGAGGAGATGAGAGGAGAGGAAAGGAGGTTAGAGGAGAGGAGAGAAGAAGAGAGAGGAGAGGAGGTAGAATAGAGTAAAGTGGAGGAGAGGAGAGGAAATGAGGAGAGGAGAGTAGTGGAGAGTGGAAGAGAGCAGAGGAGAGGAGAGGAGAGGAGGTGTAACAGAAGGAGAAAGGAGGAAAGAAGGAAAGTCCTATTAACTCATGTTGCATGAGAGAGGTTATCAGCTGAACACGTTGCAGTGAGGTGTATGTGTGTTGTATTACACTACTGTGTCCTTCCCCCTCTGGACAGCAGGAAGCTGAGGAGCGTGCAGGCAGGCAGACACTTGGGTCACATCCAACAGGAAGTATCTAGGACTGGTTGAAACTGGATGAGATGTGCTGCCTCTATATTATATACAACACTCTTTTCCTACGCATGTCCCGCCTACCGTTTCCTCTCTTATGTTGTCCCTCCCTGTACTTTTGAACAATCTGGCAGCATCATCAAAAACACTAAATGTACGCCGTACATCACTGCAATTAGACAGGGAAGTACACGTGTGCTTTCCCACATGAGCACACGGATGTCTGACCCACCGGGCAGCCAATAAGGATGGATAAGGGATTCTGCTATGATTAGTGTATTATTCAATGATCCACTTTCTAATGGATAAACCACACAACTGGAGATGGGACAAAAACAAACACATAACACACCTCAAACATCCTGACAACAAGTGCTTAGACGTTCCAGCTCTTTCCTTGTGCCAAGAATCAAATCTAGGGGAAAGATGATTGCATAGACTGTACAGAAAACAGCGGACAGCTAGATCAAAATTGTGCGTGCGTATGTGTGTGTGAGGGTGTAGACATCAAACCCACCCTCCTCTTCAGGCGATCCCTCTCCCTGAGGGTCAGTGTGTCAGCCTTGGCAATGACTGGGACTATGTTGACTTTGCTGTGGATGGCCTTCATAAACTCCACATCCAGAGGCTTTAGACTAGCAAAGAAAAACATCGTAAGAAAGACAAAAAGAACAATCAGGACACGGCGGAAAACAGAGGATATCGAACACGGAGTAGGAGAATTTTGCGTTTTGAGTTTAAGAGAAACTGGGGGGCAAGAGAGGAATCAGAGGTGATAACACTAGAATATGTACTGTAAAATGACATAATAGCACTGGGAGACAAAGCAGAAGTCAGGTAACTTCATTACAAGTGTGCATTTGTTTACCCATGTCCAAATGGAGATATGAAGTAGAAGCAGCAGTGCACCCTGTTGTCCACTATGTGTCTTCGGTTCAGCCCGCTCTCATCGTGGAGGTATCGCTCAAACTGATTGTCAATGTACTGGATGATGGTCTTGAAGCTGAGATCAGACAGAGAAGCGTATATAAGCGTCCTTATTACACTAAACAACCATGTAAACAGTATTCTACCATCAACACTGAGAATGACATTATCAGTTTCAAGGAAGGGTAATCATACATGTCATTTTGAAGGCAATCAAGTAATAAGTCTAGGAGGATCTTAGTAGCGTGGTTTTATATGTCAGGAGATATATCACTGCAAAATTCTGTATCTCCAGTTTTGTGATCGGATGGATGGATTCATTTCAGTTGAAGAGGTTTATGTTCCTCTATGAGCTGGGAAAACCTTTAAACTCTACTGGATGAACTTTAAGAATACAGGCGGTCAAAATTACAGCTGCTTGCAGAAAAGTTGAAATTTTGTTTGGCTTATGATCCAACAGTGATCTCAGTTCTCACTGATCTCTTCCCCATCACCTTTCACCTTTTTAGAACAGGAAACCACAAGATATGAGCTATTTTCATACCTTCTGTTTATGACTGATTAGCTGTGATAAAGACGATGTTTAACTGATGAATGCATTAAATTATCTTCTAGTCAGACAAAACAGTATGAAAATCAAGTTGCAGAAAGAATGTTGTCTCTATGTTTGTCTTGTTTGTTGTTTAGCAGCAAAGATACCCTACTAAAACCCTAAACCTACTATTGCGCCTGACTTAACTGATCTCTGTTCAGTTAAAGAGCCTATAATGCACTGTGTGTGCAGTCCTTACTGTAATTACAAATGCCTAATCAAATATGATTTGATTTATTTACTTTTAGCATCATATGTGACAGACATATTCTGCAGAGAGAAATCAAAGGGGAAGTGACTATTTTTCTATTATTTCATCTCTTTTGCAGTTTTTGGTAGCCTTTGTAGGAGAGTGGGCCCAGGAGTGTAAAAATACAGCTATTCCAGGACAAACAGGAAATAGATCTTGGACAGGGAGGTTACACTGGCGCACACACACACACACACACACACACACACAGTTTAAGGAAATCTAGACATGGGGAATGTGGAGGGAGGAGAGGTAGGAAATAGGGAGTTGGGATGAAACTTGAGAGAGGGAGTTGTTGAGGACAGGAGGGAAGGATGAGAGAGCATGCCGGACAGGAAACTTGTCTTAAGTTGTTATCACTCCCTACTCCTCCATGGCACACAAACACACCAGTCCTGGCTGTTGATGGCATCGCCATATCCAGGGGTGTCGACCACGGTGAGGCGAAGCTTTACTCCTCTCTCCTCGATCTCCACAGTTGACGCCTCGATCTGCACCGTTCTCTCAATCTTCTCTGCGGGGTGGAAGTACAAGAATAATTGACGGGTGGCATAACAGAGGAGACACCTCAGTACCTAACATTAATATCCAAAATTCCAGCCTGAGCGACGCACTTACACAAGCCACTGAGCTGCCACAACCGCAGGATTGGAGAAGGTGGATACGCCTTAAAAAATTAAATCATGGGTTCCGTCTTCTAAAAGGGATATGCGTTTTCTTATCTGCACGAACTGACCAGGGAGGGCCTGGATAATTGTTTTCGAGCCAGAACAAGTCCTAAACTAAGTCAAGTCATAAGAAGGGCAGGGTCATATTTTGAGACTAAGGCATTCCCCACATTCCTCTTGAAATAATGCTCTGCTGGAGACATTGCAGCAGACATTTCTCTGTTATTACAGTGTGCATATGTGTGTGTGTGTGTGTGTGTGTGTGTGTGTGTGTGTGTGCGGGTGTGTGTGTGTACTGGGGAGTATACCTGCGGCACCAGGGATGTAGCGTTCAGGGTAGAGATCAGTGAGAAACAGGCTGTTTATGAGTGTCGATTTGCCCAAACCAGACTCCCCTGAAAAACAAGGAGAATATAAAGCTCTATTCTCTAAAGAAATCATACAGTCTACATTAAAAGAAAAGAGTGATGGCTCACCTACAACCATGAGGGTAAATTCAAACCCTTTTTTCACTGACTTTCGGTGCACTTGGTTTGGGAGGTTGGCAAAACCTACATAACCTGCTGCATCTGGGAACTGTGGAGCAGAAAGAGACACACAAATTGTTCAAAATTAGGGTCAGAAACTGTAATTATTAAGTATTCAGCTAGCTATAAAAATACATAATGGAATTAAAGGGGACAGTAATTATGTAATTTTAGTGCTGTTATTTCCTACATTTTACAACTTTTCCTTTCACTTATTAAATCTGCTAACCAACTCCACCCTGACATTTTTCATCACTTTATGAGGTGTATGTGTAAATGTGAAAGTGAGAGTATAAGAGTGAGATTGATGATGATGCATATCATTGAGAATTTCTTACAGGCAATAAAGCCCAGCCATGAAACGCTTGCATTTATACAGGATATCCTCTCTGGATGCCTGTGCAAGCGTGTGTGCATGAGATTACAAGTACCATGAGTCTTAATCACCACTGCCTTATTAGAAACTCCCTGCTGGATACTCGGTCGATCTGTCATAGTTTAGAGTAAAAACTGTAATGTGCTGGAATTTCTGCCCATTACTCACCTTCCCTTTCTCTCCAGACTGAGACATCGCTACTGTTTACTGGATGTCCGACGACCCTGCGGGTGGAAAAATAGATTAAGCGGTAATGAAATCAGATAAATCACCTAAAACAGTTCAGAGTAACCTGCCCCTACTAGCAGCAAACCAGGCACATTGATTAAAATCAAGAATTCACTCAAGATTTCTCAAAAAAAAAAGTTTCTTAAAATGATATATAGTAATGTAATGGTCATGTTTTTTTCTTTAAGTGATGTTTTATCAAACGTAATTACTCACTATTGATCAGATTTTGAGTAGTCATACAGCATGTAAGAAGAAATCATAAGCACCCATAAAGCCAAGTCATGGTTGCAACTTTTCTCCGTGGAGAATGACATGCCAAATGAATGATAATAATAATAATCATCAGGAAAATGTGTTCTTTTGTGCAACCAACCAATGTTGCTTTCTGACACACATATACGCTAGAGTTAGCTTTTCTTCCTCTGTTCAGTTTGAACCCATTTTCTTTTGATTCTCAAATGTTATTGCTGCTGTGGCTCACACACTCACCTGTGGACATCTTTTACAGTTTTAGCTAGACAAAGATATTTGGCAAATGNNGAAATTTTCGTACAGTATTAAAGTTGTTCTGCTGTAAACAGATGTGTTTAAGTTAGAAGTGAGGAATCTGTTGAGTCTGATATGTTGTTTACAGCCTTTCCTAGCAAAGCTTTAAGTCAAATCCTTAACAAAATGCTAGAAATAGATTTTTGTATAATTATCAAAATTAGATTAAGGGTGGGTGATATGGATCACATCTGTTATCACAGTATATTTTATTTTATATCATGATATTGATATNTAATCCAGCAAATGAACTACCTGACAAATCACTTTGCTTAATCACCTTGTTGCAACAATTATATAAAAAAAATCAAATATTGCCATAAAGCTGTTCTGTGCAATGACTTGCAATATTCCCCAGAATAGCATAATAAACCCAGAGATACTAGCGGGATACGTACAATAGTAAGAACGGTATGGAAAAATCTCATATGGTCGTATCGCCCACCTTAAATTAGACTTCACAAGACAATCATAAAGCCATAAAATAGCAATTAGACTGTAATAAGGACCCACAGTTATCTTATCACAAATCTTCATTAGTATTATCTTCATGTGGTTCATTTTTCTCAAGCAGGAATCACAAAACACAACTCCACCTCAGGGAAATTTATGTTGTAAATTGTGACTGGAACAACTCTGCACATCGAGTCCACACTGAGGCGTTCATTCAGGCTGACGACTACACTGTTCTTTAACACTATCACACGGAAGGAGCACCGATTAAGAGCTCT
>NTHP01000353.1:132813-146745 GCA_003416845.1 Oplegnathus fasciatus | reverse complement strand
GGCAACAAGCTTGTTCCCAGACTCCCATTAAACTGTTACAGTCTCGTGTACCCCGCGCTCCTGCCCCACTCTATGACCCTGAGCAGTCGACAGAGCAACAAGCCCGCTTGATAAATTAGCCACATAATGACTGAGCAGGAAGAACAGGCTCCATTTTATCACCAACACACTGGCCCTTGACAGGTGGAGTGTGATAAGCATTAGAAAGAGGCAGGCTGCCGTGCGCTGCCAAACGGAGATGCACTCTGGTTATGTAATGTCAGCTGGGGAAAAAGAGGAGGCATGGGAACCTGAAGTGACCTTTCTCCACTGGCATGTGACAAACACACATTTGTGGACACTTGGGCAACCATTTCACACTGTTAAATCTATTAGGTGGTAGCTGGGGGGGCCTGCGTATCTACATGAAAGTGGGCAGAGATCTCTCATACTGACAGGGTGGTTTCACCGAGCCCCCACAGAGAACAATGGCTGTTTATCCCTCTGGTTCCTGAAGCCTTTCCTATACAGGGCAGCTCAGCTGGGGCAGAAGGGAGAACACGTGCCTCACCCCTGACCACATTCAGGACCGACCACATGTCAGGACAGCAAGGGGACACACCAGTAATTTAGGGTGGAGGAGTGCCAGGTTAAGGCCGCGTAGGTCAAAAGGTTAAACCAGTCAAACCAACGCACGGGCTATGAGGCCTTGTCTGGATATTAAAAATCAAAAAAGGGGGAAAAAATAAGCATAAGCGACGTCAAGAATGAGCACCCAAAATAAATTATAGTAAAATAGCAGCAAAATAATATTATGACACTATTCTAACTCGAGTTGAAATGATTAGTTGATCAACAAAAAAGTAAATCTGAAACTATGTTAATAATCTATGAATCGCTACTTATTTTTGAAGTAAAAACGCCAATAAATGTACTGCTTCTAGCTTCTCAAATGTGAGTATTTGCTGGTTTTCTTAGTCCACTTCTAGTGAAAAGAGTAATTTTGGGCTTGAGACCGTTGGTCGGTCAAAACAAGACATCTTGACTTGGGAAAGTGTGATGGACATTTTTCACAATCTTCGGACATTTTATAGACCAAATGATTCATTGTTTGATTGAGGCTCTGCAACCCTGTTTACACTTGGTTTTAAAATGCATTTCGGTAATCTGAACACAAGTGGACAGCCGAGACACATCGCCATTCACACCTGTGTCTATCATGCGTCTCCAAGGTGTCCAGCTGACCACTTGCGTTCAGGTTTCCTTACTGCCTACATCACTTCCACTAGAAGGTCAAATTACGTCGGTCTGTCACCAGATTTGTTTTGCACGGGCTAGCTAAGAAAACAAAAATGTTTCAAGAACTAATATACATATATCGGCTGTTCCAACTGTTGATATTGGCAGGACAAAGTCATTTGCGACTTGCAAAAGATGTATGATGTATTTTCCTGTTACGTCCTTGTCGGGGACACATCAGGACACATTAGCGTTTACACTACAAAAGATATGTGGTCAAATGCGTCCCATACCACCTCGGCAAGTGGTTTGAGTGATCGGATCACAATGCGTCTTGGTGGTCGTTTACACTTGTATTTAGTGCTGTCCACTTGTGATCCGATCGCCCAACACGCATTTTAAAACCAAGTGCAAACAGGGTCTGTGAGGCGGTGCTTTGAGCTAAAAGCTTACGTTAGTGTGCAAGCATACTGATGATTTTAGCATGTATAAAGTTTACCATGTTCACCATCTTTCACCACCATTTTGACCTGATGGTGGAGATGAATGAAAAGTCAGGGGATCACCAAAGTTATTAAAATTCATCCTGTGGAGAACATGAACGTGTGAACCAAATATCATGGACATTTCTCTTAAAACCACAAATGTCAACCTCATGGTGGGGCTAGAGGAAAATTCAGAGGCTCATTAGGATACATCCTTTGGGGAACATGAATCTCTCCACAAAATATGTGCCAATCCATCTAGTAGGTGTTGAGATATTTCACTGGATGAGTGAAAACTTTGACCTGCTGGTAGCGTGAGAGGAAAAGTCAGGGGATCACCAAAGTCATCAGGATTCATCTTCTGGGCAGCATGGATATCTGTATCACATTTCATGGTAATCCATGCAATCGCTGTTGATACATTTTGCTAAAAATCAGAAACGTCGACCTCATGATGGCGCTAAAGAACAAAGTGATGGACTAACTGACCTGCATTGCCATCCCTAGAGCCACATTAGCAACATCAACGTAGCTTAATCATTAGTTTCAGCCCTAAAAACACAACAAAGACGATAAGAAATGTGCTTTCATTGTTAATGAAGGTCTAAGTTAATGTAGCAGCCCACACAGGCGTATCCATGTGTATCACACACATACACACACAGTGTTATTCCTCGACAGGCTCTGTGGGAACCAGCATTAGTCCGGCAGTAGATTAATTAAACCGTTCCAATATCGCAGTTGTAATATCACAAAGACAACACTACAGGACAGACAGGCAGGAGGCACACTTCAATAATACTCTCTTAATAATGGCCATTTAATCGGCCGGGCTGCTGAGCTGCTTACATACACATACACACAGCTACCAACAGGCCAGACGTGGGGGAGATTAAACAGTTTGGGCCAAAAGGGAAAAATGCCACCTTAGTAAAGCCAAAGTTCTTGGCATGTAATGCATTTACAGTTGATTTATTGGCTGGACTGGAGCCACGAAGGGGCAGCAGTGCTAGTAGAACTATTCACCTTCCTGACAGGCAGTGTCAAGGGCCTGCACACCCGCTTTCCGTGGATTAAGGACTTTCTGCTCTTATTGGAAACACTGAAACAATAATTTCACACCGTGGAGATTTGGTGAACTCAGTGGCACAACAACAAAAATGGTAATTTACTGGCAACTGATCACAGCAACAGGGGCCCCAGAGCTACTGAGCATAATAAAGTGATGTTTGGCAAATGTAACGACACACACGTAGATAAACAACACGCATGGAAAGAGGGGCTTGACTGTAATTAAGTAGCCTTTGGGGGGGCAAAGGTAGTGGTGGTGGGCAACAGTAATAAAGATATGATACTGGGTTTTTAAGCCGTGGTTTTACTGTATAAACACTTCACAATATGAGCCCAGAGAGAGTAAAAAAAGGCACAATAAGCGGAATGAAAAAGCCTTTCAACCATGAGGAAACCAGCAGGCCTGTTTATAACACACACACAGAGTTTAAAGCACAGGATGGACCGTTTATGATGATGGGGACAGGATAGGAAATGACTAAAAACAAGTGGGAGTCATACAGCAACGAAATGTTATCTTAACACTGTGCTACTCACACAGCTGTCGTACAGCAGGATAAAAAAAAAGAGATCTGCGTTGATGATTAATTGTGAAACTAATGCTGTGGGTACGGTTAAAGATGCAGATAATATCATTTTTTTCTCCAAGCTCCTTTCTGGCAATGAAATCTGTATAGTGATGTTTGGTTAATGGGCATTTGAATGAGTGAATGAACTCTTTAAGTTTCAATTAATAAATGACAGACTGAATAACAAGTGATTATAACTTACATTAATATATTGTACGTTATCAAGAAACTGTCAATCAACAGAAAATGAAACCAACAATTAATCATAAAGTCATTTATCAAGCAAAATAATAATCGATGCCTCTCTCTCATTTAAGCCTCACATTCAGCAGTTAGTGAAAAAACTGAAATTGAAACTGGGTTTTTATTTTAGAAACAAGTCTTGCTTTTCCTTCGAGGCCAAAAGGAGACTTGTCGCTGCCACATTTGTGTCTGTGCTGGACTACGCCGATGTCATATACATGCATCTTCCCAATGCCTACACCCGTTGGATACTGTTTACCATGGTGCACTGAGATTTATTAAAAATCTCAAAGCCCTTACTCACCATTGCTCTCCGTATGCCCAGGTTGGATGGTCTGCATTGTCCATCCGTAGACTTAACCATTGGCATACTCTTGTCTGTAAGGACATTCTTGGACTGCTTCCCTCTTACCTTCGGATCTACATCCAACAAAAAAGTATAAGGAAGCTATTGTCTTCGCTCCCAGGACTTATTCCTTTTAACTGTCCCTAAAGTCCGTACTGAACTGGGAAAAAGGGCGTTTCAGTATGCTGCTCCCTCGGCTTGGAACCAGCTGCAAAATTATTTGAATCTTTGGGAGCTGGTCTCACTGGACGCATTTAAAGTGTTTCTAAATGACTTGGAACAGGCACATCAGGCTGCAGATGTTTTGAATGTTGAAGAATGTTTTTTGATGCCTTAAAATTCTGTAATTTGTTCTTTGTTTTTCCATTTTAAATTGTTATATGTTTGTTTTATGTCTGCAACCGTGTTATTTGTGCTGCTGCCTCTCTTGGCCAGGACCCTCTTGAAAAAGAGATTTTAAATCTCAATGAGTCTTTTACTCCTGGTTAAATAAAGGTTAGATACATTTTTAAAACATTTAAAAATGCCAAATATTAACTAGTTATAGTTTCTTTAGTGTGAGGAAGTACTGCTCTTCTCTGTTTTATATGATGGTAAAGTTCATATCTTTGGTTTTGGGGCTGTTGGTCACACAAAACGAGGAATTTGAAGAGATTGTGATGGACATTTTTCACATTTTTGTGATAATTTATTATCTGAAATGATTATTCTAAAAAAACTATTTACATATTAGGGTTAGGCAATAAGACAAAGGAAATTTGCCTACAGTAAGAGATTTTGCTATACTGTTAATACCTAGGTAGCTCTTTCTTTAATATCTCTTAGTATCAACATTTTGGGTAAGGTTGAAAAGCAATTGATGATCAATGTGATGATCCACCTTGATTTGTCAGGTATTTATTTAACATTCCTATATCCAGTTATTTTATCTATAAAAAGATTTCTCAGTTGAATTTCCAGAAAAAGAACAATTTCAAAATATATACTGTTATTATGAAATAAAATTAGATATACCATATAAGATTTTATTCATATTATCCAACCCTATGACAGATTATTTGATTGTGAAAATAAGTGTTAGTTACAGGCCTAAGTTGAGGTCATCACAGCCTCATTACACCTACATTTACTCCACTGAGGACAGCAGACAGTGGGTAAAAGTAAATCAAATGTCAAATATGACTGTTATCACAATAGATCTGGTACTTTGAGGGATCAAAGCTATTTCCAACGGGCGTTTCTTCACCCAGTTTTTAGCACACAGTCCAGTGAACAAAAGGTATCCTGCTGTGTAATATCATCATTCAAACCTCGGACACAATGGTTCAGGTTCACTTGGGTCTGTCAATGTGAATCAAGTTTTGTTTTTTCCATTCACACCACAGTGCAAAACGGGAGGAAACATCCCCTTGTAGTTTATAGTGTCAGACAGTGCCGGCAAGTGTTTGTGAAAGGTCAGAGGAAGTCGAAAGGTCAGAGAGCGGTGAAGGTGCTGGATCAGAGGCCTGAGACGTCTTTCAGTACTAAGAGATGTTGTCCTTCTGATAGCAAACTGATCCGTGTCCAGCTGGGTGAAAAGCTAAGTTGTTTCTGAAGTAAAGGGCAGCTGCCAGCCCGAGATTACAGCTCACACAGTCGTGCCCATAGTGTTCACCACTCAGCGAGAAAGGAAGTGAAATATGCATGTTTTCATTGAGCCAAAAACACAAGCAAAGATGGATGATAATTCTTCAATAGTGGCACCAAGCCACATCTTAGACAGACACATAATGAGAATATGTTATTGTTTCCCACTGTTATTGTGAAGTTGTCTAAACACAAAATTTATTTTGCGCAAATGTGCCTTTACAATCAAAAGGTCAGGGATTAATCGGATGTTAGAGAGCAATTTCAGGGTTCAGGAATGTTACACAAGAGGGATTTACGGGAAATTTGTGAAAGTCAATGCTTTGAATGGCACGTCTGATGTGGATTTTATATGGTACTGATTTAGGAAAATGTAAGGCCCACTGAAGTGTAGAGTTTCCCTGCAGTTATCAAGTATAAACAGGGACAATGGGACAATAAATGAGTTCAAAAGCAGTGAGTGTTTTAAAAAAAATGTATGGGCTATCATTACTGTTTATAAAATGTGAAGAGGGGGAAATATCTACTTGGACAGTTGTGTCAAATGATTAAAAAGAATATAAAACAATGCTTCAGTCACTGGCAGGGTAGTTTGAAACGTGTGTGAAGGCCTCTGTAACAGTTGATGTCCACCACACCCAGTCTGACAGACACTGACTGAGTTTACCAAACATCAGCTGGGACAATGACTTTATAATCTGTACGCAAGCAGCTTAGTTAAACACCGTAGCTCCTTAACTTTGATTTACCCTTTTAAATACTGTTTGATAAGCCGAATTTGAGTGTAACAGAGCACTGAAACTTTGATAACGTTACATGTCAAACTTTAGCAAGCAGCAGTTGTTACCGCGGCTGGTGTCATGTTGCCAGCTAGGCTTCAACTGACTCTCCGGTGTGTCTTCTTCCCTCTGCTCCGTCTCATTCAAACAGTTTGTTAAAAAAACAAATAAAAACACAACAAACCACTGAGCGGTGCCTTACCTGAGCGTGACTTTGAAATATTGTTAATCAACAGGAGCTTTTTTGCCTCTTGCCGCTGTCCCAGCCCAGGAAGGGAAACCCGGAAACCGTCCCCGTGCGTCCGCCCTCGTCCCTGAAGCTTGTCATGACCAACGGCTGTCCTGCTGCGCCACTGACGCCATTACGGCTCAACGGTCAGAACGGCTGACCCGCTGTACACCATTCCATGTGGGATCCAACATGGCTGTCTGAGTGTTACAGTTTCTTTAACGGGTTCTTCTGCCCGTCGACTTCTAGCTTCGTGGAAAATGTTTATTAAAGTAGGCTACTGTCGAACTATATAATAATATATTAGGCCTATATAGATTGTACATTTAAAACAGGCAAACTAGTTGTAATTGGCTTATAGGTCAAATTATGTTTTATTATATTTCAGAAAACACTATATTATGACCAAGAAGTGTCCATAAACCCTTAAAATCCACCTGGATATCCTGTTATAATCTGCTATCCAGTGGTGGAAAGTAAATACTATTCTTAAATAAACACATTTTGTACAATTATAGGTCCTCCTATTTGCACATTTCCATTTTATGCCACTTTATTCTACTTTCAGAGGATAATGTAGGCCTACTTCATATTCCACTACATTTAGTCACTCATTACTTTACAGATTATTTTGCATATAAAACACAGCCTATGATGAGCCTTTTAAATATTGTTATAGATTATAGATGGATATACAGGAGCTACCCAATAGCACATAAAGAATTTAAAATAAATTAAAATTAATTGACTGATAGCCTACTTAATTGAAAGTTGAATTATAATTTGAATGCAGGAATTTTACTTTTAGCAAAGTATGTTACATTATGATAGTGCTGCCTTAAACTGTCTTCCAATTCAAAATATAAAATATGAGGTGGAGTAAAGTTACAGACTATCAGCTATTAGGCTATCTTTAGAAATTTAAATATGCCTGTATCAAGGGCACTTGACAGGATATTTCTGGTGTAAAATTGAATAAATGTATTGTTTACAATAAGGGTCCTGACAAGTTCACGAATTATTCTTTATTGTGGGTGGGACTAATCACAAAATCATTGCTGTGAATTCATATAAATAATAGAAGAATAATCATTAAAAGAGCAAATTGATTTCAAGAATGAAATAAAGACTATTTCGGTTAATACAAAAGATTTCGTGGATTTAATATGTGATGGTAAATCTTTCCAATCAAAAGGAGCCTTAAACAGAAAACTTTTTACCTGTTTCTAGACCAAGGAAACAGAAAGGAGAGTCTCTAAATAAGCCTGTAAAAACGGCTTCAAATTAAAGTTTTCTTTTCCTTTCTTTCTTCTTTTCTGACATTTTAAGACAGCTAATTAATCATACAAATGACAATGGGTGTGAAATGGCTATTTTAGGCAATATGTATACCACAGACAAGTGGTATCAACCTCCATGTCTGAAAAATCAATAACAAGTGCCCTGATTCACCCAACCACTGCATTTCAGCTGCTCCATACCCTTAAAACACCCCCCGTGCGCATTCAGCCCCCTCTCCTGCCCCCCTCTATTCATTGTAAATAACTGTTCAAACGCACAATGCGCTCTGGACCGCTTTATTCAGGCTCACAACTTCCCTGCGTTTTAATTGGTCCCTAGAGGATGCGGCGAGAGCTGATTGGAGGAAAGTTTCTCATCGAGTCCATACTCCCCCACCCCGCAGATATTCGTGGTCCGGTGCTACTGTGATTCCAGTTGTTTTCACATCCCCTCACTAACAAAGAGACTCAGAGCTGCTGTCTCTTACATCTCCGAGTAAATGCGGTGAGTGATGCGCAACTAACGATTGACGCTCCTGTACATCGAGGCAAGAACGAAGAAATAAAGAGCAGAAATACACCTTGCTCTCAAGGAGAGAACTTAGGGGAGAGTTTGAAAAGCTTCAGACAGACTTGAGTGAACGTAAAGAGCGAAAATGGTGTCGGCCGGACTGGAGATCCTGGGACTATCGCTGTGCGTAATTGGCTCGCTCCTGGTGATGGTTTCGTGCGGGCTGCCCATGTGGAAGGTGACGGCTTTCATCGAAGCCAACATCGTGGTGGCTCAGACGATCTGGGACGGCTTGTGGATGTCGTGTGTGGTGCAGAGCACGGGCCAGATGCAGTGCAAGGTGCACGACTCTGTCCTCGCCCTCAGCCACGACCTGCAGGCGGCCAGAGCGCTCACCATCATCTCCTCGGTGATGGGCGTACTGGGGCTCATGGTTGTCATTGCGGGGGCGCAGTGCACCAACTGTATCCGCGCTGAGTACGTCAAAGCCCGGGTGGTGAACGCCGGAGGGGTCATCTACATCATCAGTGGGCTGTTTGTGCTGGTGCCTCTCTGCTGGATGGCCAACAACATCATATCGGACTTCTACAACCCGCAGGTGCCTGCATCCAAGAAGAGGGAGATCGGCGCAGCGCTCTACATCGGCTGGGCGGCCTCAGCGCTGCTGCTGATCGGAGGAGCGCTGCTGTGCTGCTCCTGTCCCTCCAGCGGGAACTCGGGATACTCGGTAAAATACGCACCGACCAAGAGAGCCACGCAGAACGGGGACTATGACAAGAGGAATTATGTGTAGCTATGTGGCTCATAACAGGCGGTGCGTAAAAGTGACCTGCAGCTTTTGAAAAACTGTTTTTTTGACGGACGTTATCTTTGCACCTGCAGTTTTTTTTGTTTTTTTTTAGAAATCTGAACTTTGAAAATCAATGGAAGCACCTCTGCTGTTTTTACACTGGCCTTTCAATACGCTCGGACCACAAATTCACAAATCCTTTTTGTATCTACAGGAGATTAAAAAAAAGACTATCAACTACAAGAGGTAGCTCACGACAAAAAGGAGTATCTTTGTTAGGTACCTGCTTTTGTAAGTCATCGAAATGATTAGTATTTTGAATTGTTTACCGTTGTAACTGCAAAGTTTTTCTTTTCTAGAGGAACTCTTGCCATTGAATTTACACGCTTTTCTTTTGCCTTGATGTGCATCGTCAGCACAAACTTGTACAGTAACTGAGAATGATTGCACTCCCACACATTCAAAGACCCATTTCCTTTAGTGGAACTACGCCGACATGTTGAGGACTCCAACAATGTCCAATAGCAATAAAGATCGAAGAAGAAAAGTGTAGACATGTTAAAGCCCTAATAAATCTCGGACAGGCTTTTGTGTTGCTCAGAAGTTGATGGCGGTGACTTTGAAGTTTGCAGTCTAATTCTGGACCTGTAGAGTCCGCAGAGGATCTAAAGGTCACAACATGAAATGTTACAGTCGGCTGCACTGAGCACCTGCAACGTTTTCGCATCATTGTGACTGCAGGAAATCTTTTCTTTTCAAAACATTCTAGGAATAAACTTCGTTTTCTGTTGGTTTGTTGACGTTTGATGTAATGATTCATTATTCGTGTATATGAAGATGCAATATTGTTTCATTTTATTAAGATTAAACTGAATATATTGTCTGAAATCTTTAGCTAAAGTGTGTTCTTAAACAAAAACAACTGACAACTGAGTTGTGATGTCTGCAGAGGCAGGAGTGCCTTCCACGGCTGTGCGTAATGCATGCCGTTCCCACCATGAATCCATAAACCCCCACGGCGGGAGAAAGTATTTTGGTTAGCCATAGAAATCCAGATGACAATACCCATTCAGCTAGAGTGGGGCTCTGCTGTTCAACTCACAATACTCCACAACCCCCACCACCACCACCACCCTTTCAGACCACCCCCACCCCTCCTCGTCCACAGTCAATGAAAGGCGTTCAAATTGGAGCGATGGAGAAGTAGCTGGAATCGTCTTCCCGCAAGTCACTCCATTCATTAGTCGTCACAACCGCATCTCCCTCCACCAGGGCGGTGCTAAGATAGATGGGCTTCACCACAAAAGATTACACACCATCACTTTGGAGCAATTAGTTTATCCACAGCTGCTTCATGGGTACCACATTTGTCCATACAATATTGTATTAAAGGTAAAGGACTGTTTAACTTGTGGCAACAATAGAAAAGCACAATAACACGAGTTATTTCAGTCCATGAGTAACAGTCCTCTGATTTAAAACTGTGACTGGATTACAAAAGCTTATCCATACTTGTTTTGCCGGTCACGTAAGAATCTTAGCGGGTCATATGCCCTCTTAAAAGTTGAAAATATGGCCATGCAGAAAGTCTGCATACAGTCAGCAGAGCGTGTGATCACTGCGCTCCTCCAGAGAACTACTAATAAAACTTCAATCAATCATTTTTATTCTACAGCAGGCTAAGAGTATTATTACCAGAGAACAAATACTATTTACATTTACTATATTTTACAGTTAACTGGCTGCACATAGAACATAATATTAATATGAAATTGGATATTATTCCGAAGTGAAATGTTAATTATCATGATATGAAAACAATCCCAACTCAGGGTCCAATTACATTTTCCAGAGCTTTCAACCACTTCTCATGGTCTTCATCAGTGGATGGAGATGGATCTGTTGACATGCACTGATGACCATGTGATTTTGAATGAAAGGTCTGAAACAAACTAGTAAGTGTGGCTCAAGTTGGTGTTTTTTTATAAAATTATATCATAACTATAAACTACATATTTCATATTTCCAAGGTCAAGGATGATCTTTCACGTAGAGCTGAAACGATAAGTCAGTTATCATTCGATCATTCAGCAACAATTTTATAGAGAAAAATGTCAAAAATTCACTGGTTCCAGCTTCTTAAATGTGAATATTTGCTGGTTTATTTGTCTTCTTTGATATTAAACAGAATATCTTTGGGTTTTGAACTGTTGATCGAACAAAACAAGCATTTTGAATATATTAACTTGAACTCTGGGACATCAGAAAGGGCATTTTGGAATTTTCTAACATCTGACATGAACAAACAAATAATCAAGCTCCACCTACTTACTTCAAACTCCATGTGCTGATGATGATGTGATTTCGAATGAAAGGTCTGAAACAAACTACTAAGTGTGGCTCGAGTTGTTGTTTCTTTTTCTTCAAATTACATCATAATTATAAATTACTTATTTCATATTTCCAAGGTCAAGAATGACCTTTCACGTAGAGCTGAAATGATAAGTCGGTTAATCAATCAGTTGATCAACAAAAAATCGTTTAAGTAAAAAATTCCTCAAATGTGAATATTTGCTGATTTATTCTTCTTCTTTGATAACAAACTGAATATCTTTGGGTTTTGGACTGTTGGTTGAACGAAGCAAGCATTTTGAATTTGTTAACTTGGACTGTGGAAAATTATTTTTCAATTTTCTAACATCTGACATGAACAAAGAAAGTTGAAAAATCAAGAAAATAATACACAGAGTAATTATTAATGAAACTAATTGTTACTTATCCTTACATTCACGTTTAAGTATTATGATATAGCTTAAATACTATATTTATCCAGTCTGTTGGGCTTCAGTGCAGCTGACACATGTTTTTCAAACTTGTTAGATTGTTGTAACAGAGTGAACTGTACCTGTATGACAAATAATAAACTAATGCTATAAAGCCAAGAATAATGCGATATGTGATTTTGTCTGTCTTGCCCAGCACTCACAGTACAGTCGCCTACAGTAGGCATTCCTACTTTGGGGTCTGTATGGGTTTTTCTACACAAAGACACTCCCTGGAAGGTCCAGTCTGGTCTGCCTCAGTGAGATGTTTTTGTCGGATTGTTAGTTCCACTCCTCTAGTCACCACACAGAGGGTGACGAAGCGTAGGGTGTATGTGGGGGAGTGTGTGAGCAAGGGGTTAAGTGAGTGTGTGTGTGTATAGAAAAAGTTGGGGGTGCACCTTTAAAAAGGCCCTCATTCCAATGAAGAGAGGCAAATAGGGCCAGCGACGTCACTCAATGGGCGCTCGCCATGGTAACCAGCCAGAACCTGCAGTTGCCTGGTTACGGGAGCCTATAATGTGGTGGTATGGATGAGCCTAATAAAAGGCCTGGCCAGCAGACATTCCAGCAAGCACGGACACACACATACACACACACATACACATACACAGCAGTCTAGAAGATGAAGGAGGGATTTACTTAAAGCCTGTAATGGTCACTGCAAAAAGAGCTGTGACAGCAAAAACACGTTTGTTCCTTTCAAGAGCAAATGTTAAGTGTTGCCATAACTGTTGAGCATTGGAAACACAAACACTACCTCTGGTCAAAGGGAGTGAAAACATGAAGATAAACACATGAGAAATAAATGTTGCTGATATTACAAAAAATGTCTCATTGAAATACATGACATAACACACAGAGCACCATTTTGACCTCTAAACTTGACCTCCCACAGCCCGGCGGAGAGGGCGCCACATGGTTAAGGTCATGTCAGGAGTCGGTCAGCTTGCGTACTGATTTCAGATTCGTGCTGCTGCCAGTGAGGGTCCGTGCATTTTTTGGGAGGGGGAGTTGGGCCGGGTTGGGGAGTCGTTTCTCATGACGTGAACTTTGAACTCTGAATCTGGCCTCAGGTCAGGCCGAGTCGAAAGTCACTTCCCTCGACTGACCAGGCATGATCTCATCGAAGCAGAATCCCCCACGTTTGATAGGGGTCACAACCCTCAACCCCCGAGCTCCTCACACCAGCAAATAACTGGCTACACAGCCAGCTTATGGAAAGTTTGCCAATTTAAAGTTTTAATTTCCTATCATGACATAGATTCTTCAAAGCAACCATGAATGTAGCAGTGCACATGAGTCACAAAATAAAGCCGACTTAATTAATGTTTTTATTGATTGAGTCAGACTTACATCAGAGCCAGCAGGTGCATCCAGTCTACAGACGTCCCAGCTGGTTGGAGCTTACTCACAGATAGTAAAGCCAAGAGTCAGCAGGTGGTTAAACGTGGAGGACAAATGTGGCTTTGTATACAGAGTTAAGGAATCCATGGGCCATTTGTTTGAGAAACAATATAAGGCCTAGTTAGAGGTAAGAGATGGAGATCAGAAGAAAAAAAAACACCAAAAAAAAACACCAACACCACATTCTTGTCTCCCGCATGTCCACAGAGTTTACAGCTTGGTGACTCACAAGTTTTAGTCGCAGCCCAGTAGCACGACCAGGCTTCCTGTGCAGCGGACAGCGGAACAGGAAACAGGAAGGAACATGGAGGGTGTGGGAGAGGAGGAGGAGGAGGAGGAGGAGGGGTGGAGTGTGTGTGTGAGTGTGAAGTTTGGTTAAAGCACTCCCAAAGATACACACACAGGTACAAGGGAATTCACATGTTCCAATGAAACCTTTAAAAAGGGTTAAGTGTTCCTTTAAAGGTGGAGTCAGCAATTCTGGAGAAAGCTTGTTGATATTTGAACTCAACAGCCAAACAAGTGCTCCTTCAGAAGCCGCACCCCCCCCCCCTAC
>NTHP01000353.1:100760-132344 GCA_003416845.1 Oplegnathus fasciatus | reverse complement strand
CCCCCCTACACACAAATTCATGGATGCACATTGCCAAGGCAACGACACTAACAGCTGACCAAAAGAGAAATATGGCGGAAGCCAGAGCGTCTGCTGCCACGAGGGTAAGTTGCCTCAATACGTAACGTTACACAGGCGAAGATGTGTAATTCCAAGAGAAAGAATGTGAGGTCTGCTGCAGCAAGTAAAATATTTATATAACAAGTTGGCAAGGTAATATCTCCGATGTTATTTATGTTTCATTACTATCATGGCGTAGCTCAGTTCTTCGTGGGCGAGGACGTGGAAGAGAGAGAGTTGCCGGCAGAACACCAGCTCCAGACAGCGATACTCACAACTGACCTATTGGTTATGTGAAACATTGCAAAACTAATGTTACCCACCGGTCAAGCAGAAACAGAACAACCTCTGCATCCGTCTTCATGCCTTTCAACTCTCGGAGGAACTTACAATAACCGCCATCTGATGGGAAATGTGTATAAAATGTTGCACAAGACATCTTGAATGTGTCAGTTTGACGAAAGTTTCAACCATAAAAAAAATGGAGTCTTGGGCTTGAATGTTTCACTCAGTCATTGAGGCAAAGATTCGTTTTTTTTTACAGCCTTAAATAGCCTGTAATCAGTATTTTTGTATCAATGTATCAATTGACAATGTGAAAGGGGTTGCTCAAAGTTATAAACCTAAACCTGAATCTGCAGCTACCATCGGCTTTTTGAAGCTTTAAAGTGAGTTTATCTCATTGTTTATCTGTCCAGCCCACAACTTTGCCGCTTTGGCTCATTCTCACCGCTCTCATAGCGTCGTTTTGTACACTGTACACCACCTGCTCAGCACCAAACAGCAGACAGACACTGTTAGAGACTAACCGGTGAACATAGTTGATCATTTAGCAGCTAAAGAGCCAGATATTTTTCTCAGGAGTTGGTGGAGACCAAAAACAGCTACAAGAGAGTGAATATTGGACTTAGATTCATCAGGTGGCCAGAAACACGACTCCAAATGAATGAATAATGTTGCTCCGTAACTGCTGGATGTGTTAATAAGCAACTGTTTGCTGATAAGTTTGTCATATTAACTTAAAAGGTGATGATATGTCAATGTTGATGTTGTTAATGGGCAAAAAAATCAGTTTTTTCGCCCATTTCCTCAAGTATGTAAACCAAATAGCAAGGATTTCTTTTTAATGCAAGGTCACACACTTTACCTAACATAACCTTAATATTTATATATATATATATATATATAAAAAGCACTGCCAAATATTCAATCACACTTTTCCAAAACGACACAATATTTAAGTATTGATGTGTAATTTGCAAACAACAGTTTTACAGCAACAGATGAAGTGTTTTCTTAACAGCGTGATAAATAGAGTGCACAGTGAAGGTTTTATCTCAAAAATATGAGAGAGGAGAAGTCGAAACAGGGAGTCTCGACTCCTTTCATGCCTGTCTGAGTGAGATCATGTTTCCATACAGTATATCATCACGAGGAGGCAATTTTAAATGGATACATGGACAGACATGTAAAAGAATGTGTCAACTTGCACAGATACTCACACACACACAGACATGTAGGTAAGGTGGAACAGACAAAGCGGTGAATGACAACCCTCTGCTGAGATGAAGAGGAGGCCTGGAAGCATGAGGAATGTCTGGGTGGGATCAGGAGACATTTCTGATTTGGCATGGTTAGCAAAATGTATGTGATGTCAGAGAAAAAGACCTCCTCTAACACGGAGGGCTGCAGCAGCTCACCACACCAGTTTAAGCACAGTGGCACAGGTGCTGTTGCTTTCAGCTGCAGCCTCTACCATATTAACGTAGGATATGGCAATCAGCAGCTAAGTAAACAAACAGCATGTCTAAAACACACACACACAAACAGGATTTCGGGGGGCACTAAGTGTATTGTTTCCTCACTAATTGCATCTTGCAGGAAAACTCTTGCTTGCTATTCTCGGGACTGCTGGAGACACAAAAAGTCAACACCTGATATGTGAAAAAGTCACATTTACAAGTGTTTTTTTCTTCCTCTCTCTGAGCCTCTTTTCTCTGTCTTTGTGCATGAGACCACAGTGTATTTTCAAGAATGAAAGTTGTAGTGCATGTCATCCACTAAAAGGAGTCCGGCATGACTGAGCCACCCACCGCTGGGAATGAAAGAAAAGACACCCTCATCACACCCCAGCAGCAGAATGAAGCTGTTGGCGTTTCAGCCTGGCCTCCTTTAGTTTGCCTCCCTGGTATCCAAATATCTGTGTAAACCTAAATTTAATGTGAAAGACATGCCAGCTGGGTTTTTCCCCACCGTGGCTTAAAAAGCAAGCTGTGGAAAACGTATTTACTCATAAACATACTCCATCTTAAATAAAGAAGCGACAATCTCTCGAGTCTGCTCATCACTGATATCCAAAGTGAGAAACTGCCCCCAATATGAAGCACTAAAGCACAATATTAACTGACATGATAAAAGTCTGTTTTATTACCTTCTCTTGAGGTCTTGAGGAGGGTCCCTGTATCAACATCTAGTTAAAAAGCCTTCACTTTTGTGTTTACATGGTGCATATTCCTAAATTAATTTGATCAAATGACACAGCAAACATGGGGCAATGTAATATTCCAGCAGCACGAGGATACTGTACACAAAGACAGGGGGGGACGGGTGGTTATTGGGGCCCCTCAAGCCCGTGTTAATATGAGCATACAATGATTGATACTCGCACAGGATTTATAAATTGTTATTAATGACTTTATTGATATAAATGTAAAATGCATCAGGATGTAATATAATACAAAAAAACTAAAAACTTTTGGATTTTCAGCATCAATAAAAGGTTTAAGAATTGTCAGGTGTCAATATTAAATCAGTAATAATGGATATTGACCAGTATCAAATTCATTCAAATGTTTTCCAGGCAATACTAATCTCTTTTGCCTGAAAGCACTTTAAAACAACGGGAGAGGGGAGAACGATTCGAGGAATAACACCCCGGCTGTGAGAGGGCTCCAGGGGTTAAAGGTCACAGGGGTTAGGGATCATTAAGGGCATCTGTGGGCTGACAGGCTGACGTGAAGCTGCCAGCAGAAGCAGCACGGCAGAAAACACAGGTTTGAAGTGAGGATGTTTTTAATGTTTTTGGAGATTTTAGTGAAACATAATGTGAATTTTGTGTGGTTTATCATATAGTGAGCTTGTGTGTGTGAGTGTATATATGTGCGTGTGTATGTGTGTGTGCGTGTGTGTGTGTGTGAGCATCCTCTCACAGCATGACGGGCAAAAACAGTCAGCTGTAGTTCTTTGTCTGTGGCTGTCCAGTAAAGCTAATCCTATCTGGAATCTGAGATTGTTGGAGTCAGGGAGGTACAGGAGATGAAAACAACAGAAACTGTTCTAGCAGAGAAAAGGGAAGTGGAGCAATATGTCTTAATTCTTCAGAAAACAGAACAAGACTTCCCTTAGTGACAAAGTGCACTGTCCGCTCTTAAAGGTGAAGATTTTATACTCGAGGAGTGAAATGAATTCAACTTCAGTGAAAGCTGAGTTAGAGAAAGGACTCAAGATAAATGTCGACTGAACTCAATAGGTAAATATCTCAGTAAATAGTCAAACAAGACTTTGTTTACATATAACAACACTATAGTGGCTAAAGACTGTTTATGAGCAGCTGGTGGCGCCAAGTCAGCAGTTGGTATCACCAAAGTGATTCATCTGTTTAGGATCAGGAATATCTGCACTAGAGATCGGCCGATTGTACTTTACACGAGTATTTCCATTTTCTGACACTTTATATTTCTACTCCACTACATTTATTTTACAGCTTTAGTTACTTTGCAGATTCAGATTAACACTACAAAATATAATCAATAAATAAATTATTCTGTGTTATTATAAGTTAAAACTTTATTGATCCTGAGGGGAAATTCACAGGCTACACAGCAGTGTATAAAGTAATTAAAATTAGCTCAACCTTTAGTGGCTGCTACATTAAAGTGATGAACATGTTAATGCATCAATAATTATAATACAATAATATAATATATGGGCCATTCTGCATAATGAGTACTTTTAATTTTGGTACTTTAAATATATTTTGATGCTCATATTTTTGTACTTTTACTCAAGTAAACTTTTGAATGCAAGACCTTTACTTGTAACAGAGTATTTCTACACTGTGGTTTTGCTACTTTTACCTAAGTAAAAGATTTGAGTACTTCTTCCAGCACTGCGATAAATCGACCAGACCAATATGTCAGATATATGGCAGATATATTGGTATTGGTATATTTGTCGGTACATTTCAGTACAGAAATGTTAAAGATGTGAATTTAGAAAAAATGTCATCATTACAGTTTGTCCACAGAGAAAACTGAGAGTTTATTTTTCAAAAACATAAAATGTTCTGCTCAGTACATATGATGGTCATAATTATCTAAAAAAACAGATTTAAAGTGTGTTTCACTTGTTACTTCACTTCAGTGTTTGAGCTTCACTGTGCAGAATGATGTATGTGCAGAGTTTCACACTAGAAGACTGATTTTAAAATAATTTGCTGACACGAGAAAAGCTTCTCTATGCTCACCTGTATTAGTGCAAACACACCGAGAAAGGACTTTTCAGTGAGCAGGTAAACTTTTGAAAACATTTGTATATTTATATTTAATCAAGTCTTGATTTTTCAATAAGGAAAAAAAGTGTAGATGAAATTTGATTAACTATTTTTGCAGAAAAAACAAATCAGACAAAATTTCAAAGTATCCTTACCACAAATATTTGTATGTTTAGCATTTATGTTAAAAAATGAATAGAAGTTGATATATGATAAGATTTATGTCACACTCAAATATCAATATCTGTTACTGTCTCAAAACTCCAGTATCAGTCGGGCTACACTCAGATGATGATGGTTTTGACAGTTTATGGAAGGTTCAGGTGCATAACTCTTCCCCATCTATCAAAAATTAAAACTGTCAACAATGATATTCATTCAATTCATCAGTGTAAAAGACTTTTTACAAGAATTTTTACACATTTTTTCATGTAGTCCATAAAATACTATCATGTTAGCCATAAAATACTGTATCGGCCCTCCATCGCTGCATCATTACTCCCACAAACATCCTCTAAAGCTCCACGCAGCAGCTCACCCCTGAGGAGTGAAGGCAACATGACTGGTTGAGTGTGAGGCCTTTCAGTAATGCTGCTCTGCACATCTACACATCGCCTGTACGATCCTGCCTTTGGGGGTATGTTTCCCTCAGCGTGTGTGTGTGTGTGTTGCATGCCACATTCCTCAGATGCAGAGCGGCGGAAAGGGCAGTGGCCCCACTTCACCAGAGGTGCAAGAGGGGGGATGGAGAGCAAAGTGATTGATGGCTGAGGGGAGAAGGCCAAACGATGGGCTGAACAGGTGGATCTCCGACTGATGGTACCACCGTCTCTGCTCGTTGAGCAGGTTAAGTGTCAGATGATGGAAAATAAAAGTTGTTTATGGATCCAGTCCCGAACAGCCGGCAAAGAGAAGACAATTTTTATGATGTTTTCTTGAAAAACATATCAGGACACAGAGGAAAACTAAAACATGAGATTCAAAGTTAATTCTTGACCTCTGAGACAGCAGTCGAGAAAACAATCTCGCCACGAGCTCTATTTAGTGGCTGTTTCGAGCTTTACATGATCTCTGTCAGCATCAGGACTTTACCCAGCTGTCATGAAATTAGATTTTCACATTTCAAATTTTTTCTGAGCACTTTAAAGTAAAACTATGAAACTTTTGAAAGAAGAAATGACACAGTCTTCCTCTTACAAATGAAACATTGAATTGAAAAGCAATAAAACACCCTCACTCAGTTCAGTACCCTCAGGGGGTTTTGCTGCTACAGCCTCACTTGGTCTTGTGTGATCAGTAGCTTATGGTGGCTAATGTTACCAAACTTTAAATAGATGTTTCTGTGTCACTGACATTATTTGATCAATTTATTGAATCTGTATGACTCCACTTTATTTGTGCTGGATAAACATTTCGGTGGTTTTATCACAAAAGAGAAAGTAAATCATGTAAATCATGTACATCATGCTAAATTGTGCGGTGCAATTACCACTTTGACCACTTGTGGTCGCTGTTTAACAAAAGTTTAACGACTTCTCTTCCACTTTAGTTTAAAAGCTAAAAACACTCCAAAACAGCTACTAAATGGACTTTGTGGTGAAAATATTTTCCTCAACTGCTGTTTCAAAGGTCAAGAGTGAACTTTGATCCTCATATTCTTAGCCAACATGAAGGCCTTCAAAGTGTTCAGAAAAAAATGAAATTTTGAACAGCTACAATCCCATGACAACTCCTTCTGCTGATGAACACCGTGTGACATAATCAAAAGCTCCAGAAGAGCTATTAAATGGACCTTGTGGTGAGATTTTCTCAACCAAATAAAACATGTTTAAAAACTCACCAGAAACAAAAAACGAGGAAGACTAAAATAGATAAAGAGGGAAAAACACAGAGGCCACTGAAGACGCATTTATCAGCAGTTCATGATAATTATGTCTCTAAAAATAAAAAGCCTCTACGCCCTGTTAATGATATAAATGTGTCTTCCATGGCTTTCTGCATCTCTGCTAACTGCCTCCTCAGGGGGCATTGTTTGTCCTGGATAACATCACTCTGCTGTGACCGTCAACAGTACCATTATGGATGTAAAGTGGAAGCAACAAGACATAAATCTTAATACACAATTAAGATATGATGACGCACACATCTCAGTTGAGACAACAAGACCATTTGCTTTAACATCCTTGCTGCTGCTCGATGCACATCACGGCACATTTCAGTCCCTTTCCTGTGCAAACCACCCAAACACCCTTCCCTCCGAAGTTCATGATCTCATCCTGATCCAAGAGTGATAAGGATCTTAATTACCCCGCAGAGAGCAGCTGAGGCCCCACATTTCCAGTCAACTCTCTGAGCCGGCAGCAAATCACCACCAGGAGGCCTGGCCTACTTTCTCCAATGTGGGCCAAGGTCGCAGCCCTCACCTTTGCCCCGCATGAGGGGGCTGAGCTCAGGAGAAGATGTTAAGTTCATTAAACCGCAGTATTTTCTCGAGAAGTCTCCGTTGTACTTTCTGTGGAATCACAAACAAAAGACTGGATCAAGATGAAAAGGCTGACTGCCAACAGCCAACACTCTGCCAGATCTTTGATTTATGACAGGAGCGAAAGTGCAACCTCCTTTTTTGACGAATGGATAGTTCCTTACCCACGTACAACAAAGGTGTTTCTTAACAGGAGTCACTTGGACCATAAAAAAATCAATAGAAAATTCAGATTTTCTGTAATTTAGTTTTTCCTTGTGGACTACTTCATTTAGTTGGCCTGCTTTGAAAATCAAGCAAGTTAAAAGGGGGGAAATGAACTGGTTGAGTTGTTCTCCACTCTGCCACCTGTTATGGGGCTGCAAACAGGTGTTCCTCTGCTTTTTAGAAGGTATGCAGGTGTACAGCTGCTGGGTTTAACACATTGCCACCTTCTTTACAGATTAAGTCGTCTTTGTTAGTACAGTTCCTAATCCAGTTAACTGCCTGAAATATCTAAGTGGCAGCTTGGATAAGAGTAGGGATGCATCGATCTGACACACTGGATCAGTGTCAGTGCCAATACTGACCTCTTTAAGTGAATCAGGTATCAGCCAGTTTCTTTGTTAATGTCACTATAAAAAAATCATTATTTATCAGTTACATTCAGTCACAGTTTGTGTGTGTTTTGTATATTTTGACATTTGTATAATCCGCACTGATTCTTGCATATTCTACACTAACACCTGTTGATATGCATATTTATTTTCTGCACTTGTATGATTGTATTGTCACTTTATGTAAGGCACATTGTGTTGTCTTTTGTATGAAATGTGCCATATAAATAAAGTTTGACTTAACTTGACAGTGGACCCTCCCCCAAACTCATTTATAGTGACACAGAAGTCCCTGGTCTCATGTTACCTTATATAAAAATGAGGTATAAAGATTTGACATTAAGGGAACAGAGACCACTGAGACTGGTACTTTGTATTGGCAGATAACCTGAGTTGACGTATCAAAATTGGTATAAACTTTGGTGCAACTTCATCTCTAAATGTTGAGGAAATAAGCTTCAGTACTTCTTTTTTCTTATTTCTGTTAACCTGTTATACACCGGGCCATCTTTTACGAAAGGGCAGGAGATATTGTCACCTCACCAGCAAAATTTAAAAGGATGTCAGTTTCAAATGAAGCTGCATGATCACATGGCCTGATGTAATAATGAATAATGATGATGATTATGATACATTGTGTCTCTTTACGTTTTTCCTTAGCCCCAGACATTTTTTATCTAGGAATGAAAAAGGAGTATTTGAAATTGGCCTGTGATTTAACTACCGTCTAAAATCTCTGACAGCAAGCGTCAATCCTGCTGAATGAAGTGAAGTGAAGTGAAGTGAAAACAGGTAATCCCTGTGGAACATGGGATTTCTCATTTAGAGAAGCGTAAGTACAGCAAAAATATAAAAGAAGCGTATAAAAAGATAATAAAAGTGCCTGCTAATAATAAGAATCTAAAAAGCGAGAGTCGTACGTATACAAGACTAAAGAGGAAGTTTTCAACATTTCACAGCTCTCATATCTCAAAAACTCCTAGAAACCAAATTTAAGAAACTTACTATGATTTATTAAACAAGTTTAAAACGTAAAAATGTGATGAAACACTCACATACATAGAGAGGAATAAAAGACAAATGTTACAAGAATTTAAAAGCAAAAATAAGACTTCCACACATTTACAAGAAGACTGTACAATATACACACAAAACGGATTAAAAAAAACAATTTAAAACATGGATAAAGCTCTTGTACTGGTGACACTGTACATGTCTGACGAGATTGATTCATTTCAGTCACGTCTGACATTAAGATGTTCAAGACTCAAACCAAGAACCTCAAAACTCATGCTCACGTTCCCTCTCATGACAGGAGGGTGATGAGTGCATCCAGAAACTTGCTCCTGTCCTCCGTCTTCAGCTCAATTACTGCAGAGGAAAAAAAACACATGTAAGAATTAATAAAGGCACAAAGGAACAGAGTGCACATCTGTCAGCCGGCAAAGTGTTTTCTTCTGGAAGGTTTTCTGCACGTAATTTCACAAAGAAATATCATGTATCTGATCTGCCAAAGGACTGGAGGTAGTTTGGGATAAATAAAGGTGTAGAAATACTCAACAAATCTTTTTCTGCATATGAAACATAACTCACAGTGACAAGAACATCAACTAAAGCACATAACAAAGAATCCCATCTGTTTCATGATGCTCAGTGTGCTCAGCTGTCTGATTCATGAACTTTGATAATTGAAGCTCTACTAGAAATGAAGACAAGGCTGCCACCTAGTGTCTGATGAAGAGAACTCCCCATATAAAACATTTATGAGGACTTAAAACACAGCACAATATAAAAATAAATAACAATATCACTTACTTGAAGTGTCGAAGTGGTCATGAAGAGTCCTGGAGCTGGTGCTCTCTGCAGCTTTCTCAAATGCTCGACCAAAGAAACTGATAGAGAGCAGAGAAAAGGGTCAGAGTTGAGGAAATGAGGCAATTTTTGCTGTATACAATACAAAATTGTTACTATTATTATCACAGCTGCAACAATTAGTTTAATTAATCACCAACTATTAGAATAATAAATGAACTGTTTCACTCATTTTTCCAAGCAACACACCAACTATTCTCTGCTGTAAACTTCTCCAGTGTGATGACTTTCTGATTTTCTCATTTTTATCTCATTGTAAATTGAATATCTTTGGGTTTTGGGCGGTTGGTCCAAAACAAGCAGTCTGAAGACATCACTTTGGACTCTATTGAAAAACACCCCATCCAACACAACTGGCAAACAAAAGAAATAGTAATTCTGTCTTTCTGTCAATTCTTGAAGTCTAAGGAGAGGGAAGGCAAACATTTTTCAATAAGGGTGATTTAAATGTTTTGAGTAGTGCAATGTCAACTTGAAACACAGATTAAATGAGCAAAAGTATTATTTTCTCTCAAAGCATCACATAACATGGCAAGAGCATGTACTCAATGGCAGGAGTCAACATTTGACTATATAGTTCAAATATCAAGATTCTGGAGTTCTATTTTACACAAGAATTAGTGATTAAAACAGCTTATATATTAGAGAAACATCTATTTTATTTATCAAGTATATTTTTAGCTCAGCTCATAATTTTTTGGTAATATTCTACATATCTAAAAAGTGAGGTCTTACTTCTTCTTGTCAGATGTTTCGGACTCAGGTGGGATTCCCACAACTATGACAGTTCCCTTCTCCACGTCCTTGGGAGCGGCCATGATCAGGGGAAGCAGCTTGCAGCGCTTATTCCTCGTCTAAACGACAAAAACACCATGAGTGAAAGAGAGACACCAGCAACGGTGTGTTTTCAGTGGAAGTAAAAGCTTTGTCTTTCACAGTCTGAATCCAGTTCGACGGCAATAAGATACTTACAGAATGGACAAAAGCCTTCAGGAGGTACTTGCAGAGAAGAGACAAGGCCATGGGCTTAGAAAAGAGCTTCACGTCAGGTGTTCCCTACACATGAAAGAGCAGGAAAGTGTTGAGCTGAGCAGGATATACCGTTAAGAAGCAGCCACACACACACCTGCAGGTCACACAGACACTCGTACCTCCATGAGGTAGCAGTAGAGGAAGGGTCCCTGGGACAGGATGAGGTTGGTACAGATGCAGCTGGCTACAGTCTGCTGGATGGCTATCAGCTTCTTCTTGGCCAAGTCAATGCCTGAATGTAGACGGTCGATGTTGCTCCTACACAGAGACACACAAGTGTTTTTGTAATTTGATCATAGACATTTTACAGCTTTAAAACACTCGCCCTGATCATCTTATTAACATGTGGGAGGAATCAGAACTTTGGTCTGTGAACTAACTGACATTAAGTTTCTGCTCCACACCTGGAAAGAGAATCCAGAGCCTTGATGAAGTTGTCACCGTCGCTTTCATCTTTCTCGGTGCTCTCCAGCAAGGCAGCAGTAGCATGCACCATGTCGCTGGCGAGGAAGCGGTTCTTAAAGCCAAAGTGAACGCCAAATGTCTGGATACGGATGTCCTTCATACTGAAGGAGGGGAAAAAAAAAAAAAAAGACTAATCATTTCAGGCTGCCTCTCAATAAATGTATTCGAGTGTAAAAGCCAGTGAAGCCTTTTCTGCTTCAGGTCATTTCTAGAGTCACACCCGTATTTATTGGAAGACTCCTCAATGACGTCCCTCAGGTTCTCTTTGATTGACATGTCCATGGAGTTGAATTTCTGCCTCACTTGCTTCAGAGGTAGCCTGTTAAAAGAAAAGTAAGCAAGTAAGGCATGTTTGTTTCTCATTGCAGACTCACATTGAATTCCATTCTTAAAATTAATACTTCTGTTGAGAGACGTTTCACTGTTAACACAGAAAGCACTGATTTCTAGGCACTTTACCCCATGTCAGCGAGGAACTCCTGGAGTTTCTTTTGGCCATTTAACGTCCAAAGCTTGAAGTTGCACGACGTGTAGCAGGAATTACAGATGCTCTCATACAGGGACCAGTGCTGGTAAAGGGTTAGACGGAGGCTGAAGCAGAGGGTTAAGGGAAACTCAAAGAAAAAAGTGATTCCTGGAACTATGACACTTGAACGTATGGAGGGAACAAATCTGAGATATAAAGATCCATAATGACAACATGTCAGATAAATTAAGGATACTCGTATTCAAAGGAGATCCTCATACAGTCGATGGAAAGGGAGTTCTCTTCATCCTCGTTTCGGTGGTTGTGCCGGGAAACGTGTCGCTGCATTGTGGCGATGTCTGTTACGTACTTCATACTAAAAAGGAACAAGGCAGACATGAATAATTCAGTTTGGTTAAACAACTTGACGCAAACACACAGTAAATACTGGTAACCAATAATGAACCAAAATTCTATGAATGACTTTACTACAGCAGTGAGTACCCGTGTTTTAATTTATGTTTTGGAGAATTATGTTTTGAAATATCAAAGATATTCTTACTGTGTGATTTTATCATGAACCCACTGGTCTGTCAGCCCAATGACAGCCCACCTGCAAAGAAAAAAACTCAACAGTTTACATCTAAAAGTGCAATGCACTGTGCATTTCCACAATATCTGTCATTGAAGAAGAAAATGTCATCACATAACTTACCAGAGCATGTCCTTGGTGTCTTTAGTCAACACCCACGCCAGCTCAAAAAACATCATTGCAGCCTGACAAATAGACACACATGAAAACATTTATATTCAGGAATTCATTCAGGAGTAACAACAGAATATGTGAAAAGAAGGTCAACTTACAGATATGCATAGTGAACTCTCAAATGTGTTTGTAGATATAAAAATAAGGTTTCCAGAACTCAAAGAGAAAACAATTTAAAAACTGTCTACTCACAGAAGTCCCATGATATTCATACTGCTCGTAGTCAAACAAGATTTCCCTCCTGAGAAATGGGTGAAACATTAGTGTCAATTTAGGAATTGTAATGTCTATATGACAAACATGTCCTTAAAAACACTTCACCTTCGTGCCTCCCACTCCCTCTTTGCTCGCTGTCTTTCAATCCTCCTCTCAACAGCCCCCTGCAATGACATGACACACAGTCACACGATCATTAGAGTCGAAACCACTCTGATTCATTTCAGTGATGCATTCTCATTCTCATTCTGTTCAATACGTACCTCATCAAATCTCCTCCGTTTCCCAGACGGCTCTGAGCCTTCATCACTCTCATTTCCAGAGTCACCTCCTTCCACATCATCTTCATCCCGAAAGATATCATCATATGAGGGCACACCGAGGTCATCATCCTGTTTGATTAGTAGCTTTATCTGTGGATGAGATGACAGGAGTTTACATATTGTTGCACAGTTTCAACTGATCAATGTTGTTGGTGTCGCTCACAAACTTCAAAGAGCTAAACAGGAGAAAGTATTTAACCAATGCACAAGCTAATAAACAGGCAGCACATTCAACAACTGAATGTGTTGTCCAAGTTTGCTTCCTTCATTATCAATAATTTGAGCTGAGTTGATCATTATCCATCACCTGGGTGTCATTGTAGACGTTGACCACATCTACAGGCCGGTGAGTGTCACAGATGAAGAAGATGGAGTCATCATCCGGCTGCAGCATCTCAAGAAGGTCAACATTTGCCCCACAGTTGATGAGAACAAAGTACCGGAACTACAACACACCAAAATAATACTTTTAGATTAGAGTGACAGTGCAGCAAACCTCAACAGTTCTTCCTTGTTTATCCTTCTGTCATTTAGTCACGTCTGATGTGATCATACCTGCTCTTTGTGTTCTAGGAAGGCAGTGCCAAGGTCCTGCCAGCCTGTAACTGGCACAAGTGTGTACTGGACCTGGTCACAGTGGAACAATGCCTGGTAAAGAGACATAAAGATTCAGTGATTATTGTTTAGTTTACTAATTCATCATTAGCCTCTCACTGACAAATAAGGACACAGGAACACTGAATCTTGAGCCACTGGAAACAAAGCCCGTAAGAAACTTTACAGACAAATCTGAAAGTATAAACATAAATGTTTTTATCAGCATTTGATGTATGCGGACATTAATTTGATCTCAGAAATATGCATCTATGAATATTCAACCCTCTCCGTGCGTCGCTCTATTTGGAGTTTTACCAGTAAACTGGCCCCAGTCTGGACTTCAACGTCCACCATTCAGACACTGGGTTAGAGATCTGCTGATGTCTTTGGGTTTAGAGAAGATCAGATGCTCACTTAAGGGTAAGCATTTTCTCTAAGATCTGGGACCCATATAAAGCTTATCTTGCAAAGACTGATCTTTAACCAATTCTTTCCATGGTTTTCATGTTTTTGCCCTCCCTCTTTCTTTTTAGTTTACTATTATCATCATTTCATTTAACTGACATACTTTTAGCTCGTCTCTCTGCATCTCTCTGATTGTATGTGTTTGTGTGTCTATATGACTGACCGGCTATATAATGATCTAAGGACCTGAATTGTTCTTGTTCGGTTCCTGTTCTTAAACAAAAGCAATAACAAAAAAAAGAGTTTAAGAGATTTGCATCTACAAGATATAACTTTGGCAGCTTTAACATCATCCCAGTAAAATCTTTAGCTTTAGTGTAAGAGATTTAATTACTATGCTCTCATGTTAACAAGCAACAGATGCTCTAGTGCTGACCTCCATTTAAAAACACACACTTGAATTATTGTACATAACACAAGCTAAACTATTATAAATAACTATTGCAACTGTAAATAAGGGACACAAACTACAGTAGAGCTAAAGAGTACTACTTATCAATAAAGTTAAACTAAATACTACCCTAGTGATTGCTAATAGAGCAGGAAACATACATTATATTAATATATTTCAGGATCTTGCTGATGATAAAGGTAAGCCAACACAACCTAGCCCTTTGGGAGCTAATGTTTGCTAACAGTTAGCTAATGATCTTACCTGTAGTATCTTACAGGCGCAGAGAGCATCGATGTCTGATGCCACCAGGAGTGCGACTCTCTGAAAGCAAAGTAACGTTACAACAGATCGTCTAAAAATGACGCTAAAGACTGCACATATCCGCTAAGTAACGTTAGCAAACAGTCCTTCATCGTCCAGGTTAGCTAACATAACGGTACAGTTAGCTCAAACAACTTACTTGGTTGGCAACAACTTCGTAAAACTCCTTCCTTATATCCGCGATGAACATTTTCTAAATTGTCGATTAAAAACGTTTAAGACAAACCCGGTAAAATACCGTTAAAGTGGCATGAACAGCGCGTTATTTTGGTTAGCTGTCAGACACAGAGCTCCTCTCTGTTCCCTGTTGGAAATGTGGCGCCAAATCTGCACGTCACATTCAACCACCAATCACTGGCAGGGAGTTAACGTACGTCACATGCTCGAGGCCACGCCCGCCATATTGAGAAAACAAAGCTGCCTTTAAACAAAGAAGCAAAGAGGAGAAAAACCTGCCAACATACTGTTTAAAATACACTTTATACAGACTCCTGCACAGTTATATTCAATAAAACACATATTATGAATATTATGAAAAGAAGGAAACACTTCAGGCCTCCCACAAAGCTTTTGCAAACTTTCAATGAACCCCAGTGGTGGAAAGTAAATTTACTCAAGTATTGTACAATTTTGAGGTACTCTACTTGAGTATTTCCACTTTATGCTACTTTATACTTCTACTCCACTAGGCCTACATCTTGGAGGCAAATATAGTACTTTTTACTCCACTATATGTATTTGATAGATTTAATTACTTATTACCAGTGGTAATATAATATTCTATAATGATATAACTTTTTCTTTTGGTGGTTGGTATATTGGTAAATTACATTTTGCAGATAATACTTCTGTACATTTCAAATTCAGGACTTTTACTTGTAATGGAGTATTTTCGGAAAATGGTGTTTCTACTTTCAAATAAACAAAGGATCTGAATACTTCTTCCACCACTGTTAGTTAATGTGCAGATTTAGATTATTTATATAAAATCAGCTAATAAATTATGATGTATTATTATTATAGGTGAAGCTACCCAACAGTATATAAAATAATTAAAATTAGCCTCACTTTTACCAGCTGGAACATTAAAGTGATGGAAACATTAATGTATCACTAATTATAATGCATAATGAGTACTTTTAATTTGTTACTTAAAAGTATATTTTGATGAATATTTTGTACTTTCACTCAAGTAAGATTTTGAATGCAGGACGTTTACTTGCAACAGAGTATTTTTACACTGTAGTACTGCTACTTTTACTCAAGTGATTAATTTAATTGCCTTTAAATCATAAGTTAGGGAGATCACATTTATAGAAAATACAGTTAAGTGAAAACGTTTGACACATTTCTTAGGAGGGGACTAATTTTTAAAATCCTGACTAAAACCAGAACCCTGACTGCGATTTTCCTTCAACTCTCCCAATTTAATGAGGATTAGGTTCTTTACTATTGTTTGATTCAGTGAAGGTTTGCACAAGGAGATACAAGAATGATTATTTTGATCTGAGGGTTGACGTGTTATTATATAAACGAGGAAAGGACTTCCCAGTATCAGCACTAAAACAATAAGAAGTAGAATCTAGAAATGTGAAAATTAAGAGATTGCAGGTTTAAAACAGTGGCTATTCTGCACACTTTTATTGCAGCAACACCAGCTGCTTCATAATTTGACTAATACATTTGTAATAAACTAATTTTTGTTGCTATATCCTGCCCAAAGTATCCTTTACTATAAATTTCATATTGTCGAAACAGGTGCCTGTAATAATCACACACACTCAAAAACCAGGACTGCTGACTCAAAAAAGAAAATAAGCAAAGGACAGTGTGTATTGCAATATTATTTAGAAACATCATTTAGTGTCACCAAAAGATTCATTAAAAGCATCACAACATGTACAATCAGGATACTGTATCAGCATGAGCGGCTGCTATGTGGTCCTACAAGCCAAGGCAAATTATGATGAGCATGACATAAATAAAGCAAACAGGCAAGTTTCAGTATAATCCTTTCTCATGACAGCAGATCTGAAGGAGACCATACAGTACATCATCCACAACCTGATACAGTATATATGTACTGGAAATCACAGAAATGAAAAGAAATGGATGGAAATGTGGGGGTTTGGAAGGAAATATTGAAGAAAATATGCCCCTCTTTAGCTGTGAAACATGCAGGATTTTATCAAAATGCAGCAAAGTCTAATGAACATTTTTTTTTGTCTGAAAGATCCTCCAGAAACCCATGTGCTCACAAATATGATTCTTATTTTCATGAAATAACATCATCACATTTAAGGTAAACAAATATTCAAAATTCAAGTAAACTCCTACATGCCCCAAAATTAAATACACTGACACCTGTACATCATCTCATAAATACTTGTAAGATCCACCAAGTAAATTAAGATATTATTTGTCTCAAAGTTTTGTAAAAAGTGAAGTTTTTCCTCCTCTTGGCTACTCTCTCTATTGTACGTTTCACATGTTTCCACCCAGAAATCTTCACATTTGACTCCACCAACGATAAAATTTATGGAAAGTACTTTTCTGAGGTAAAGAAAGGCAGCATGCCACATTTAAACATCATGTAGTATTTTCCCAAACTGAACCCTACACACTGTAAAACAATAACAAACAAACATGACAGAGAGCATACACTGTAACATGCAGTATACACTTCATTCATTAACTAAGAGTCGTAAAGTAACGTAGTAAACAAAGGCACAAATCCATCTGTTTTTTTCTGCCAAGTTTGGTCTGAAACCGCTGTGATCCAGCTGCTTTAAGCTCAATTCACAGCGACGAGCAAAAGTGCTTTGACCCCGAAAAACTTTGGCTGGTTTCACACGCAAACAGAAACATAAGAGGTTTGGTTATTTCTCATGTTTCAACCTCCAAAAACAGTCACATCTACGTACAATTTGACGTTCCTTCCAATTGAAAACCAATCTTACAAACATTAACAAAAGATAAAACAGAAAAGAATTAAAAACAAAAAGACCACAAAAAAGTAAACATAAAATTACAACTGAACCACAGATTGTAGCGTTCACCGTCTTCAATGAAAGTTGATGAAAACTACCAGAAAAAAACAAAACAAACTTAACATGCCAATAAAACTGTTAACAGGATAGAAAACCTGACCAGCAGCAACACTGGGAGGCTAGCACCATCACCTGGAGAGGTTACAGTCTGACCTCACTCAGGTTCATCAGAAAGATCTGGTTTCACCGTCACTCCAGCAACCTACCCCGCTGCACACCACATCTCTCCACCTCTGGTGAACATTCACACTTTTAGACGGGTCGGCAAGGAGCCAGAGGAGTGTGCAGTAACGCAAACCAGACCTACAGTAAGCCTGAGACCGCTGACGTAGGAAAACATTTATCTCATAGTTCTTTTACAGTCATATTAACTTATATTAGCAGATGTGCTGTACAGTCAGAGCAGAGCAAAAACTGTGAGGAGAGACGAGAGGAGCTGCTACATCAGGGTGTTGCACTGAGGATTGGGCATACAGTATGAACCCTTTCCAGGTATCAATCAAACAATCTGTTAATGGAAACATTCAAAATATAATACAGGAAGACGGAGAGATTTAAAGCACTCGAGACAGAGGCAGCACAGCAGAACTGTGGAGATCAAAGATGTGATGCTGACCGAGTGGTTTTCATTAACCTGCTTTACACTAAAGAGATGCTTTCAGATAGGGGTGGGCCATATGTTGATATTCACCGTGAGACGATAAAAATGTGGAAAATTTCACCGTACAGTTAACACTGTGGTAGCTATTTCTTTAAAGGATAAATCTGGTGATATTCTGTGCTTTTCTTTTGCTTGTTATTGTCAACAAATCCCATGAAAAGATGTATCTTCATCCTCTGTGCCACAGACCTCCAAAACAACTTGGGCGCTAAACATGTATTAATGCACGACTGAAAATAGTCCCCGACAAATGCACTATTTACTCCTGGTTGTGTATCGTTTGCTAAAAACTACAGTGCCCAGCTGTTTTACAAAATTACTGAGCCTTGTTCAGAAATGAAAAGTACAACAAAGAGTATATTAGTGGCTGATCGTTAAAGTTTTGTGTCTTCAGTGGGAATGAACACACTTTGGGTAAATGCCACGGACAGGGTAGGGAAGTCGCAAAGTACTAAGAGATAAAACACATTGTTGGTTTTGACCTTTTTCATGGAATTTGTTGATAAGAAAAAAAATATAATAATATGTGGATGTATGAGGCAAAACACAGACATTCCTGCATGACTATTTTATCCATAAACAGTTTCTCAATTGATTTTCCAGAAGATCAATTATATGACACGATAGAGGATTTTATCCACATCACCCACCCCTACTTTTACATATGAACAGCCCACATAAACACCTCTTACTGTACTTCACCAGTTTTCCTGTCAGATCAAACACTATATGATGCAGATAATCTAAGCTCAAAGGTCCACTTGCTAATTATTCAGCACTTTCAACCTTATCTCAGTCTTCTTCAGTGAGTGGAGCATATAACCTAAATTTAAACATTTGGTCACATTATAATAAGTGGTCGTGTGCAGTGGAGAGAATGTAACTCTGGTTTGGGCTGATGTTCACAAACAGCTGATGTTGTCTGTTTATGGTCTTCATTCAGTCTCCTGTCCAGGGACCTTGTTGTTTAACGTTTGTCTTATGACCACACCTGAATCAGCTCCTGTCACTGAAGAAGACTTTGAGATGCGGTTGAAAGCTCTCAATCATTAATAAGTGGCTCAGGCTGAAACTAATGATTATTTTTTTATTTAGTATCTTAATTCTTCTTTTTATATAAATTGATTAATTACTTTTTTAGTCTGATTAAGGTAAAAAAATTATGTATTTTTCATTAAATCGCTTGTTTTGTCTTACAGACAGTCCGACCTTGATATAATCAATTTACAATGATAAAAAAAAGCAGCAAATCTTCACATCTGAGAAGCTGCAACCACTAAATGTTTGACGTTATTGGTTGATAAATGACACAAAGGATTAATCAATTAAAAGTGTTCTATTCCATCCATTGACTAACTGATTAATCACCTAATCCTTTCGGCCTTCCTCAAGTCTCAACCCTGCTTGTTGAAAAAGTTACAAAACAATCACAAAATAGTGACCCTACATGAGAAACTGTTTCACAGCAGCTGAGCCAGTGATTGATGGGCAGTAGACTATTAGTGCAGAGCTTGTGTGTAGTTGACCTGCTCAGCTGTTGTGAGAATTTAACGTCATGTGATCTATAGGCACAATACACAGAGTGTGCAGGGCTGGGCCATATGGGAAATAATAAATATTCACCAGGCCCTCCTGTATTGATATATGACGTCTGTTTAGGTTGTTTTTGATGTTGATGTAGTTGGACTGTTAAACTGGAGTTGTTATTTACAGCAACTCTCAAATGTTTCAGAAACCATTCAGAAGAAATGTGTCATTTGTCATTTTAGTTTAGAAAATAAACCATGTGTCACTACACGAAAAGAAAATTCCCATAATACACTTACAATGATTGACGATAAACAATAAATACTGGTATACTGCCCAGCCCTAAAGGTGTGAAGACCAGAATTAGAAGGATTACCATGTAACCCAGAATAAATGACACCAGTAAAGAGTACGATCCAATTTCAGCTGTTCTACAGGGGCAGGATGTAGTTGGAGTTGGCCAGTTTGCGCTCCTGTGCCGCGGGAACAGTCTCTCTGTGACGCAGAGGTCTGTGGCAGTCGGGGTCCTGTAGTGGAGGGTAATGCTGTCTGTAACACAGCCAGGCGAAGGCCAGCCCCAGCAGAGAACCCACCAGTACATCTACATGAAGGAGAGAGAAGATAACACACACATACATATACTGTATATGAGGGGTTTGATTCCACAGCTTCACATGAACGCTCTCTCACATCTTCTGTGTAAAGATTAAAAGAATATTAACCCTAAGAGAGATTTTAGGTTATGAGATTCCCAAGGACCACAAGCTATTATATTTCACGGGTTAAAAGCAATAATTTTAAACTTAAGACTTAAACAATAGATAGACATAGTGTGAGATATATTTGTGTTGGAAAGATTGACTTTTTCTCTGAGGATTTAGGCGGATAACTTCCTCAGAAAATGGGAAAAAAATGGATCACTTTCACTGCAAATGGGCAGGTCATTATATCTGGATCCAGATTTCATGTCAAGGTTTTAAACCATTTAATGCAGCAATATTCATTTTAATTTGGCAGTGTGAGTAAGATTGACACAGACTGTCCCTGAGCTCTTAACAACGCTACAAATAAGAGGTGACAAAAAATGTATGACCTTTCCATCACTTGCCAAGATAAAATGAGTGGTCATTTGAATTTTATTACTTCCTGGTTATGTTAATGTTTCACAAATGGTTAACACCCTGGTTTCTTTATCAAATGAGCTTGAACAGAGAAGTGGCCACACAATATGGACAGAACTGAATGTATGAAGGTATATTTGCATGAAATGATCTTTTTTTTCTCTGAAATAACTTCACTTCAACAAAAAATGGATCAAGAGTTTTCCCATCTGGAATAAACTCAAAAAATTCAATTCAATAGATCAGACAAAATAAATCGAATAGAAAATATCCACCATTTTAGAAGACGGATATGTATTGTTGCAAAATGATTGCTGACATAAAAGTAAAGCAAACAATGGATATGAACGGCAGCATAACCTGATCTAAATCTAATGCTGAATGCCACAAAAGAGGTTTGTAACCGAAATGAGGCGTTGCATTTGGCTTTGTGTGTTTCTTGGTTGGCCAGAGCGTCAGTCTACATGTTGAAAATCGCTGCTGTCTGATTTCTTCAGTGATTCAAATATGTCTCATGTTGCTCACTGAGGGTGGTTTCTCCAGTTTTTGCTGCTAAGTCGAAATCTTAAATCGTTAGATTTCTATGATCGATATGGAAAAACATTAAAATAATCCCAGCAGCCGCTACCACAGCCTTCCATGCTGACTGAAAATGTCTGATTGGCTGTGGGCAAAAAACGTGTAACATTAACATGACGTGAGACTGAATAATAAAGTGAAACACAATGGTCATTCAGTCTGATTATCAGACCAGGCTGACAAGTCAATTATGTTGAAATTTACACACATTCCCTCCATTTGATAGTGGAAATGTCATGCAAATGGTTATGTTTTTCACACGATGCATTGTGCCATCCAAAGCGTTTCTGTGACTCTGACCTTGCCAGTGGTGTTTGTAGTCGCAGGTTCTGGAGAGGGCAATCACTGTCGCGATGAGTAAAGGGGTGAGGAAGGCACACAGCCGCCACGCTCTGCCATGGCCCGCTGCATTGAAGCAGCGCAGCTTTCCTGCGATGTAAAGCGCCGTGAAACCCAAACCTGCAAAGGCAACTGGGACGGAAGAGAAAGGATCGAAAAGGTGATCAGAGCCAGAGGAAGTTTTATATGGAAACAGAGAAAACTTAAAGAGAAAACAACAAAAAGAGAAAGAGCAGAGATTAGAGACGCTTTTTAGAGTAATGTGGGATGCTCTCTTGCTTATACATCAAAATAAGAGCCTACAGGCTAAAATACACTTACAGACATCTATTTTCAGATATATTAAATGCCCTCCTGCCCCACTTTGTGCATTTGTTGTTCTTCCTTGTTGCCTGTTGATGAAAATGTACCAGCCACTGAGGCATAATCGAGCATAAAAGGCCCTTACAGGAAGAGTGTCCGCTGGGAAAGCTCTTCCTGCCCTCCATGACGACATCTGGGTCACCGCTGCAGCGCAACTCCAGGTTCATCTGACCATCCGGGAAACAGCGATAGAAGAAGTCTGGCCGTGGCCTGAGGCCGGGATAAACACAGAGATGACAGATTTAAGCTTTTATCCACTGTGACACTGGGTTTGTTTCATTATCATCTGCTGTGTTGTGAATCATATTTACCTGCCGACAACAAGTTTGATGGCGTTGGTGAAAACTCCGTTCAGCACCAGAGTCAAAGTCACAGCTGGATGACAACAAGGAGGGAAACAACAGACAAGTCAACTCAAAAACTGGTTGATATTTTGGTTTTAATGTGAAAAACCAAATGTTTTTATGCAGCTTTCTTACCCAGCGAGGCCTCCTTCAGATCTCCTCGCTCTGACTTCTTCAGGAAGGCGAACACCAGGATTACAATCAGCGGGGTGAAAACCGCCACACTCTGATGCAGACAAACAAAGAGGAGAGAATAACAACTCTGATCCGCTTAAACCCAAATTAATGTCTGTCTGTAAGCAGGTATATACATTAATAACAGAAGCTTTTCTCTGATTGNATATCTTAACTAAAAGATTTCAAACAAACTTGTGAAGCAAATTTCCATGACTATTCCAAAACTTTCTGGGTTTATTTATTTTTCCAAATTTATCCAGGCCTGGAAGTCCATGACTTTTCCAGGTTTTTCATGACCGTATGAACCCTAATTTATGTCCACCGTGTCTGCCAAAGTTGTGTTCTTGCTGAGCAGCACTGCATTTGAAAAATCTGCTGTGCTTTTTCACACCATGACACTGAAGTTTCAGACAAAAATAAAAGACGTGATATTCACTGTGGTAGATAACCTCGTCTGAAGCAACTGTCATGTATGCAAATTGATTTTCAAACTGTAATGAAACCAGTGGTTGTGTGGACGGTAGGGAATTAATCTAAAAACATAGGATATGCTGGAGACAGTGTCTTCATGGAGACAGTAATATAAACTGATGGTGATTAATGTGCTAAAAAGAAACATTGGTATGGTCCTTTAAACACATGAGGAGTTCAGATTCTCTATATCGATTGTTGTCAGGGATGAATTTAGAGATGAAAAACCTGAACTGAGGGATTTATTATGTTTATTTATGATGCTCCATTTTAATTCAGAGGCATGCAGAAATACTACTTACAAACATAAGAGAGGTGGGCACGTGGTCTCTCTCCACACGATGGAATTTATACAACCACATCTCCTCTGGCTGGATCTCACGGTAGAAAGGAGGAAGCTGCTCCGTCACACTACACAAACACAGAAACAGCCAAGTTTGTTTTACAAACAATGCCTGTCTTTTAAATTACGAATCCATAAAGCAATGATGCAAATTATTGTATATTAAGTTGGATATACTCACAGGAACACAACCAACAGAGCCATCCGGATGGAAACCTCCGACAGGAAACCACGAAGCAGCCTCCTCTTCATTTTGTTTCTTGGAGTGGACTTCAGTCAACAGCAAACATCGTCACTCCACTTTCATTGAACTTAACTGGGACAAGAAATAAAAAATAAAAAGCTGAGTGTTAGTTTATGCCATTAATACAGATGCTGAAAGGACAAATAAACTACTATCTAATGAGTGGTAAGCTTATATTTTATTAGTTAGACTAAACTTCCAAAAAAAGGGACATTGCTCGATTTGCAGCCTTTAATTGTTTCGACACTACTCTGTCTTCATCAGAGTCAAAAACTAAACACCTGAAAATAAACTGGCTTTGCTTCTGGGTACAATTTTCCACTTTCAAAAGGTCCTCCACACCCACACAGGTGTTTTCAATGATTTTGCCTGATTTTAGGACTGTGTGACAAAGTAGAACCTCATCTGACATCTTCCTGATAATTATGTTGTTTTTGTTAGGATGGGATATACAGTATAAGTCAGTTACCTGTACAGCCTGATGGATAGTGGATTTTTGAAAACAATAACAATATTGATATTTGAAAGTTTAAAGAATCCAATGACAACACATCAGCCAGGTAGGGCTGCAACTAATGATTATTTTCATTATTGATTAATCTGTTTATCATTTTCTCGATTGATCGATTAGTTGTTTGGTCCATAAAATGTCAGAAAAGGGTGAAAAATGTTGATCACTGTCTTCTTTTGTCCACAACCCAAAGATATTCAGTTTGCTGTCGTAGAGGACGAAAGAAACCAGAAAATATTCACACTTGAGAAGCTGAAATCAGAGAATTTGGACACTTTGTCTTAAAAAATGACTCAAAACGATTAATCAATTATCAAAATAGTTGGCGATTAATATAATAGTTGACAACTAATCGATTAATAGAATAATCGTTACAGCTCTAGAATTTACCCTCCGACTTATATTCCACCTCAACAAGCCCTTTGGCATTTTGCGCTGCTGCACAAGCATAAACCAAAGTAGCAGCTGCACTTCGAGACACTGACACCGCCTTGCACATGTTATGTTTCTGCGATTAAAATAGGACCCTGATAGTCTACAGCCATGCTTTTAGCTAAATGCTGATGTCAGCACGCTCGCAATGGCAACGCTAACATGCTGATGTAATGTTTATCACGCTCACCATCTTAGTTTAGCGTGGTAAATGGACTGCTTTTCTACCATACTGGACAAAGTGCTTTACAACGCCCATTCACACTCACATCAATGGCGGCAGAGCTGCCATGCAAGGTGCTAGCCTGCCCATCAGGAGCAACTCAGGGTTCAGTATCTTGCTCAAGGACACTTCGACACCTGGACAGGAGGAGCCGGGGAATCGAACCGCCAACCTGGGGATTAATGGACGACCCGCTCTACCTCCTGAGCCACAGCTGCACGCTAACCTTTGCTTATTAGCACAAAAAAACCCCACAAAAAGATAAAAGTAATAGAGATTAGTTTTGCAGGTATTTGGTCATAAATGAAAGTGCTGGACAATTTGAAGTTTTGGCCTGATGATGGCGCTAGATCAAATGGTCAGCAATCACCAGAGTTTTTATGAATCATCCTGAGGGGGACGTGAATGTCAATCCATCCGGAGAGACCAAGAGCTCTAGCGTGGCTAACAGTCGACCAGATTTATCAAGAAACTGTGAAAAACGTCCATCATAACGTCTCCGACCCAAACTGACGTCTTCAAATTGCTTCTTTTGTCCCCAAATAAAATATTCAGTTTACAGCGAGATTAAACTGAGAAAAGGATCCTCATGTCTGAGAAGCTGTGACTGTTCAGCGTGTTTGTTTGATAAATGACAATAAACTGATGAATTAATTTAAATTGTTTAATTTTCTGTCGATCGACTAATCAATTAAATGAGCTAATTGTTCAGCACATCCCCTCTTCACTCTCTCTCTCTCTCTCTCGCTCTTTAATCCCTTATAATTACTGATGAACATGTCCATTTTTCTCACAGGAGTCACCTTGGACGACATCCTCTGACCGCATTAAAAACCCCACACACACACACACTCCCTACATGCACACACACACACACACACACACTATCAGTCAGTCCTACAGTCAGCATGGTAATGCCTGGCTGCACGCTTCACTGGCCGTGCTGTTTCAGAGCTGGATCTATCTGCAGCAGGAGGCAGAGAGCGGGTACAGAATACACAATGATAACCCCACCTCTCTCTCTCTCTCTCTCTCTCTCTCTCACACACACACACAAACACACACACANTTTTTACATAAACTCAGAACATAAACAAACATTTTTGATAGGGATCCTGTAAATTTGGTTATTAAAGAATTGTGACTGAGACATGAGTGAGTGTGCGACATTTTGCAGTTAAATAAACTTTGGTGGTAAAACTATGTAACAGAGAGTTTTAAAGTACCTGAAACACACCTTTTGCATTTCTGTACTGAAATTACTTACCAACCCAGATATACACTGACACTCACTGCATCTGTGAAAGGTTAATATTGGACTGGCAGATTTATTGGCCTGTAAACCCAGATTTTTTCCTGCTTAAACACAGTTTATTAACTTGGACGTGCCTAAAAAAGTTCGATACTCCTGAATTTGAACATATATACAGGTGTCAGTGTAAAGAATAGGAAAAATATCCTTGTGATCTTAAGAAACAGGTCTCAAATCACAGTCAGGTGTAAAAACAAATATTACAAATGAATGCCTCAATGAGCTTTACAGTCCCACATCAGCAGTGGTTATTGATCCTTTATTATTATTTGACTCCAACAAGAAGGAAAAAACTACCAAAAATCTAAGAAAATAGGAAAATGTTGTTCTTTTCTGCAGTGTATCTCCACCACTTTTACTCTGAGTATATATCTGGTGAAATAAAGATAATATTGAGCATATTTCAGCTTTTGCCCTGCCCTGCCTGAAACACAGGCCAACATGCTGCACCTGTGCTCCACTTCTATTTTCAGAGGCTGTTAATTAATTAAATATAACATGAAGCCTGTTTTCATAGTAACACTGTTAAATACTCCCCAGCCTCTGTCAGTACACAGAACAAGACAAACAAGCTGACATTAAGTGTTGTAGAAACAAGATGTTAGCAGACTGAGCTAAGCTAAGCTAGCAACATCTGTCAAACAAGACATCTGGCTCATTTCCGCGTTGTCAAAAAGAGAATCCCACTTCCGTTACTCACCTTAAACAGGTCGCTTATTTATCTCTTTGTCCTCATATTAACATGTTAACACGAGTCAGGCCTCCACATCCTCTGGTTGTGCCGACGGTGGCAGTCGTGCATTTGAGGACTTGAAGGAAACAGGGATGCCACGGAGGAGATGAGCCGCGTGAAGCTAACGGTCACCCCGCAGCTACTTCTGGTCCGGGGTTTTCAAAATAAGAGTCTGTAGCTAAACGTACAAATGTCATTTGATGAAAGTGGAGTATTGGAGTATACCAGAGGTGGAGGAAGTACTCAGATCTTTAAGTAAAAGTAGTAATACCACAGTGTAGAAATACTTCTGCATTCAAAATGTACTTAGTTACTTTCCGCTACTGGAGTATACACATCTTTAAATGCCATGAGTAGATTAAACTGGAAGTATGTTTTCCTTAATATTGTATTTTCTTTCTATCATCATGTGAAGACTTAATTTGCAAAATGCCATTGTAAATGCCATTCTTAAAATGAATAAACCAACATCAGTTTGATTGATATTTCCTGGAATGCACACACACAAAACATGATTATGAAAATAAATAAAAACAGAGATATTTGTTTTTGCAATTAAACCCTTCATATCATCCCCAGTTTGAGTACAGATAAAATGCAACACATCAATATAAAAATTATATTTGTACTCTAAGAGACAAACAGAACCCTGAGGTAATCAAGTTGAGTATCTTTCTATGACTGAATTATAAATTCTAATCTAATTCTAATCTTTCTCTATTAAGTGGCTCTTTTAGTAATACGTATTTAAAAAGTTATCAGTTAAATGTACTTAAATGAACTTACCCTTATATTGATCAACTGTACTGTGTGTTAGTACTTCTGTTGTGACTTGGCTGTCAGTGAAGTTATGTGAGGGATTTTGATTATTGTGGCAAATTTGGAAATTCTGTAACAAATATTCAGAACTTTGCTCAATATTAATTATCTATTAATCTATTAAATTTTTTTTTGCATAATCAGTTTCATACAGCAAGCTTGTAGATACTATATTATTTATCATTTTAACCGTACTAGTTAGGCCTTCTAGATTAAATGAGCGGGCCATTTGAGCATAAGGATATGAGATTAATTTTCATATATGTATTTTTCTGTCCCTGTGGTAGTGGTAGATATTTATCAGGGAGCTCTGATAAATTTATACATACCCACTGTACCCATTATGATTTAAATGTGCCACTATTGTTTTATTCCATGATCACTTGAGTTTATTTTGAATTAACTTGACTAACTTGACAAAAACAAGATATTTCCGAGTGTGAGAGTTTGAACATTTGGGAGCTCTGTACTGCTTTATAAACCGGAAATGGCCGTGTAGGTGATTTTATCTGCCTTGACACGTGGATGCAAGAAGCCACGTCACGTTACAGGTTGCCATCTAGAGGTTAAATCAGTGATGTTTGCATGAATTTTCATTTTCCTGTCAAATCAACTGAACTTCGCTTTTTACAGTGTTATAGTTTGAAGTTGCTTTATTTCTGACTCTCATGCATGTGTGAATGTCCTGAGACTGTCGGTACATTTACCTTTCACCCTGTGTAGTACTTTTATTTAGGTAAATCCCTCACCATTAAAACACTTGTATTTTATTATTATTTTTATTTCAAAGTAGTTTATTTTTTTGTCCTGCTTAGTTTTACTCAACTGTCACCTGACTGGTAAACATATGGTAAAAATGTAATCAGATTTTTTACGATATTTCTATTTATATTACACTTAATCAAGAAGGTCAATCTATATCTGGCTGTCCAAATTCTTTAAATAAAAATCCCATATAGTGAGAGCGTTTCACTGAGACAGAGTACAGCTTTATTAAAGTCAAACTTCAGGCATGTCTGAACTCTTCAAACTCAACTTTAGAATGAAAAAGGACAGAATCAATATTCTCAAATAAAAAGACAGTCATGTACAAAAAGAGTGTCGTCTCAACAGTCACACACATTTAGAAGCAGAATTGTACAGGCAAAAAGAGCACGCCACAGTAACATGAGTCTATGCAAGTTCAATGCAAACTATTTACAGGTTCTTCAACAATATGCAGTATGCAGTAACACAGGTTGAACAGTAATCAACATGGTATTTTGTGTTCATCCACGTTTTAATTGAAGCAACACCAAGAGTGATAGATATGACCCCAGTTAGAGTTACTGTAAGTAATTTTACTACAAGTAAAAAGAGATGAGTGCTTATGAAGGTGAATTTATTTATTTATTTATTCCAACACTATTTCTCCTCTGACAGCATGTCGAATAAAAACGTAATGACAGTCGGCAACATTGCACAAAAACCAAAAGACGTCACAGTGAACTGAAACATACCCTTTGACAAATAAGGGGGGGTGGTCCATCCTAAATTTGAGTGTCTATATTTATAAAAAGAAAAATTCCTGGACGCTTAGAAAAATCCTCCTCAGGCGTATTTAAGGGTCACTTAAATGAGAACAAACATGCTGTCTCTCAACAAAAAATGTGGGCACTACCATGAGAATAAATCAACAAAACATACACATCAGATAGTATTTTAAGTAAATGAAATGATGCACGCTGGGACACTTAAATTAGGCATACGTAATACTGCTGCTGCATCAGCTGAGAAGGGCAGAAGAGGACAAACTGGCACAAAGTAATTCATGATCATGCGATCTGCAGGTGCAAAAACATAAAGGCTGTTCGGCTTTGCACAATCTCTGTGCAATATGGTTAAAAAAAAATAAAAGGAACACAAATAAAAACAAAAAGTTGGCATTAAAATCAGGCATTTAAAGACTCTCCAACTGAATACAGAGGTGGATTAAACCAGTGTCCGATGTTGGAAGCATGCATTTCAGCTGAACAAGTCACCTTGAAAAGAAAAGAAAAAGGCTTTAAGACCAGTTATATCATCGCAAGTCATCAGTCGGACATTTTTTTTCTGAAGCCACAAACACAAAAGTCAAGGATGCCTGCTGTCTGATAATCACATGTATGAATCCCGTGTAAAAAAAAAAAATACATTAATAAATAAAAAAATAAAGAAAAATTCAAGTTTAGACACGCAGACCGTTTTGAGTATGTGAGTAAAAGTGCTTTAATGACGCACCTACCTGATACTGAACAAGTACTGAAGTGGCCAAATTCCTACAACCAACTACTGAGCAAAAATGCGCCTCTGAATGCGAAAAGTTTGGCAAATTTGGGAGCAGTGCTTCGTCGCACAAGGAAGTTTAGTCTTTTTTCAGGAATCCACGATAAAAGGCTGGAAAAGTCTTCCTAAAAGGGTCAGCAATAACAGAAAGAAAAAAGAACAAGAGGAGCTGTTGAACGCAGAAAAGTGAGAACATTTAATCTGATAAGTTTGTGCACAGACTTAGACTTTTAAAGGTACAAAGAACGCAGAAAAAGAAGTCTTAACCCTTTTCTGCGTTCTTTATCCGATTAAGTGCCTGTGTTATGCATGTATGTGTTATGTGCATATATTTAGAATATTAAAGTCCCCCTACACTCAAAAATTTGTTTTGCTTACTTCAGTGTTTGACCTTCACCGTGCAGAATGATGTATCTGTTTCTCTGTGCTCAACTTAAATCTGAGTTTAAGACCTGAACGTACGAGATGATTTTATGACATCACAACTAGTGTGGAGCCAATCGTGTGGTGTGGAAACTTGAAACACTGACAATGACTTTTTCAGTGAAGTAGGTGACATGATGTGTTCAATTTTTCAGATATTTCAGAACATTGTTGAGGAAAAACCACATCAAACACAAGCTGTTATTCCAATATTATGAGTATTATGAGTATTTTTATGTCTTAAATCATGTCTCACATTTCTGCACTCAATGGCTCCCTTCTTTTTTTTCCTTTCTTTAGTCTTTTTTCTTCATGATTTACACTCAGTTGCTAGTTTATGAGGTACACCGAGCTAAAACTAATGCAGTCTAATACAACAATCCTGCAATAAATCCTCCTTCATGAAGGTTAGAATGTTCAGTTTTTATTGAAACTGTTTAAGAGGCGTTGACTTGACTGTATGATCATTTTGGAGGCTGCAGTTTGTGGCGTTACACAGAGAAGTGTTTCTATTATTTAGCAAACCCTCATTGATATAAATGGGGTGGATAAAATAATAGACACACCTGTCAATATGACACAATGTACCACAAACCTGCAGCCTGATGACCAAACAGTCAAGTTAACACCTCTAAAACACTTTCAATAACAACCGATTATAACCTTCATGAGGGAGGATTTATTGCAGGACTGTTGTATTAGACTGCATTCGTTTTAGCTCGGTGTACTTAATAAACTGGCAACTGAGTGTATCTAGTCTATGCATTTGAAGAGACCCTAAATGAACTGAAATTATTTGGAAACATTGGCACCATTTCACCCTGTGTCGACTTTTAACACTGACTCCAACAGGAGGCTTAAAAAACCCCCCAAAAACATCTTTTAAGGGCAGAAAACACAAACAAACAGTCATGTCACCGGGTAGAGTCACAAGCAAAAAGGCTGAGGCAAGATTACAGATAAACTTCCTCCTGTGATGATCACTTGAGTCCAGGCTAAAA